>JAOTIZ010000202.1:32464067-32494494 GCA_027123425.1 Erythroxylum panamense
GAAAACATTTGCTTCTTGATTTTTCAAAATCACATAATTAGCTTATAATTCAAAATATAAACATATTACCCACCTCATTTCCATGCTAGAACTTTGTCCCAAGCATCAATTTCTCCATTACTTCTTTCCCTCATCCAAGTTAAAATTCCCTAAACCAAATTCACCCAAATTCAACATCACAATAGACATAATCCTCAAAATTAACTTAAGAATTCACAAACCCATACTAATCTTAAGCTAAATAAACCTAAATCTCATCACAATTTAACAAATCAAAATTTTCTCTTACCTTCAACCTCCACTATTTTCGGATTTTCTTGGTTCCTTAGGAGGATCCTATGCTCTTCCACCTTTTTTCTCTTGAAACAACATGAAAATCCTTCTTAAAAGCCCATAAAAGTTGAAACCCTAATCATCTTTCTTCCTTCTCCTTTCTCCCATCCAAAACCCTTCTTCTCCTCTTCTTTCTTTCTTTCTTTCCTTCTTCTTTCACTCAATGTTGTGCTTCCTCTTGTTAAAAATGACAGCCATATTGTTTTATATTGCCATGTCATTTAATGAGTGACAAAGGACCATATTACCCTTCCATATAAGCCTAAAACCTTAACTCTTTAAGTGATTTTCCAAAATTGCCTCTGAATTTTATTTCAATTCATGCTTACTTTAGGACATTTTTCTCATCATCAAATTGAAGGAATTTGCCAAAACTTCATTCTAGAGAAATGTTCCTCATTGTCTTAATTTCATAACGCCACTAAAATCATTTAATTTGGTGCAAAACTCCAAAAGTTATGCTCCAAAACATTTCGGACTATCATTATGCTAAAACATTTTCCAGCACTTTAATTCCATCCAAAAATTGATAATCTTACAGGCTGAATTAAAATTCACTTTCTTTAGACAAATTGTAGCCCTATTTCTCTAATTTAATCCAAATCAAGAATCACCTCATTTGGATGACTAAACAAAAGTTATGGCCAAAATACTTTCAGATTTCTCTAATCCAAGACTGAACACTAATCTGAACTTTAATTCAGAAATTGAAAGTCTTAGGGGCTAAATTGAAATTCAATTCCTTCTTATGACTTGTAACCCCATGTCTCTATTTTATTTTGCCTTAAGAATCAATTCAATCGGATCTCCATAGATCAAGAATTTCTCAAAATACTGAACCATGTTCAGAAAATTTTCCAACTTACTTTGATTAAATCAATCTCTTTCAATTTAATCTCAAAAATTGTAAATTTCTCATTCTGATGAAGATAATTGTCTTAGGAATCCAATGCTTCAAAAAATAAATCAATCGGATGTCAGACGGAAAAGTTACAAACAAAAGATTGAACAAGGGTCGGATTAGAGGAGGAGAATAGAAAAAACAAAAGGATTTTTCATATAGATAGATATATATATATAACCGAAATTTTCAAAATTCATAACTCTTGGTTCAAAAATTCAAATTTAACAAATTTGGTATCAATAGAAAGCTCCAAGGAAGCTCTACAACTTCCATGAAGAACTCGAACACTAATTTGGCCTCTAAGGAAGTCAAATTTCTAATCAAAGATTCTGTCCACTAATAATCATGCTAAACACTAACAGAAACTTCCAAAAATCATAACTTCACATTCCATGGTCCAAAAATTGCATACTATATATCAATGGAAAGATTAAAACATAATCTAACACTTTCATTAAGAACTTAATCGCAAATTCAACCTCTAACTAGGTCAATGTTTCAGTCAAAGATTCTGTCAGAATATTGGTCAACCCATACCACATCCAAACTTTAAAATATCATATCCTTCAATTCTCACATCCACTAATTACATATTATACATTATTGAAAAGCTAGGCAAGTCTTCTATGACTTTCATGTTGATCACTTAACTCAATTTGGAGCACATCAGTACATAATTTGCCTCAAAGCACAGTATACCTAAATGTACACTTATGGATATTTTCACAAAACAAAGCAAAATAATACTTAACTTTGAATGATCATAACTTTCAATCCCGATATCAAAAAATATCAAACTTTATGACGACAGAAAGCTCTCAACATAAGCTACAATTTTCATGAAGATCATTTTCTCAAATTCTGCCTAAATCAAAAAGTCAACTATTCATCCCCAAAAAGTCAAACTTTCTTAATTCTTCAAATTCTCACACTTTTTCTATTTAATTCTTGCTTTTCAACTTCATTTCAATCAACTCATCCACTTGAACTTTCATAACCCATACAAATCTATTCAAAACCCAAAGTTATCAAATCAAACAATTCTTTTCTCATCAATTTCCTTAAAGCATAATTACATATATAACACAATACATATACAAAAATACTCATTTAATTTCATTTACTATTTCTAAATTCCACACAAAGATCGGGGTCCAACAGTAACTATCAGCTAATTTAATCGACAAACTGACATAACTAACTAACCGACATAATTGACTAATTGATATAACTATCTAACTGGAACAATCAACATAAATTACCAAAAAATAACTGCCATTTTCAAGAGCTTAAATGTGCTTTAGCCAGTCATGAACTTGAATTCTCATCTGCGACAAATCCTCAATCACTTCAATTGTGAATGCTACTGCATTTATTCAAAATAGACAACTTAATCTTTTGGTACCTTAGCTAATTTCCTAGACAATTTGATTTTATCAAATCTTTGCCAAAACATGCTACTATCAATTTTTAGAAATTATGCAAAATATGTACTCACTGATTACCCAAGAAAAAGGGTTTCACAAAACCCAAATAACAAAACAATACCTGAAAAAGCATCTTATATTTTTATCAAGGGAATTTTATTAAAAGAAAAATATATTAATAATTTTGCATAATCCATTTGTATCACTAATCATTTTTCAACCTTTAAAAAAACTCATGTGCTAGAGTTTAAAAGTTAATTTAATATAGGTAAATTATTTATTGAAGGAAACAAGAAATATCTTTTGCTTGGTACATATATGACTTAAAGGATTTTGTAGCTTCTTGAAGAGACTAATTAGTTATGGAATTGCACGGATTTTTCAAACCAATAAATTCATAGTCGAAATTTTCATGCAATTCTGACTCTCAAAGCAACAATGCAGACAGTCACGAATGACTTGCTTAGTTAATTCTCACGCGAGTCTGGTCCTTAAAATACATACAATCAATCAAAACGCAATTTTGGCCAAAACAAAAAACAAAAAAAAAATCAAAACGCAAGAATAGAAGACAAAGAACGATATGGTCAGTCAGAGATAGTCAACATGGCCTTCAAAGAATTGTATGGTGTTGATGAGTTCTTATTTATTTATTTACTTAGTTACGGAGATTAATTTTCACCTGATCATCTTTAGTTAAATAAATAAAATTGCATATAAGTTGGAGCATTTCGAAACTTCAGGGGCGTGGAGAGTATTCAAGAGACCATATTGGTGATATGGTAAGGGCTCCACAGTAAGAAGCTGTTTCCAACAAGAGAGCCAAAGTGCGTCTTTAACAGTAACACACCCAAAACAATGACCCACGCAACTGACGAAGTTGCAAGTGTTATGAGCCAGTCCCACTGACGGTGTTCTGTTTCCACTTTTCAGATTGCCAGTTGGGGTACAGACAGACAGGTAAGCTGTCCGCACCATTTTGTCATGGCCAATCCAAAAACCAAACACAACTACCTACAATTCCCGACTCCTTACTTACCAGGCCTGTCCATGTTTTTAGCACATTCACATTTCCCTGCCAATCAAACCTGGCAGAGATTTTTTACCATACATGCAAAGCAATGCTCCCAATGACCTCTTCTCTTGTAGAAAAGATGAATAGCCTCCTTATGTAACATTAACTAAAGCTCAGATGTGTCATCCCATAAAGTAACATTAACTACTAATCTTGACAATAACAAACATGCGTGTACATATATTTAAAATCAACGAAATCTATTGGCAACATAATTGAAAAAAAGGACACAAACAAATCGTCTATTCCAAATTCTACGCACAACAATTTTATCTACACGAATCGCCATAATACTAATGTCATCAGAGGGTAGGTTGCTGCAATGATCCTTTTAGATTTTTCACAGCACTGTCATAGTGCACAAAGCCCAGGAACCAGAATTCATGGTTATCCGAGGAGATGATCTGGATGTATTTTTCTGCCGGGTTGACTTTGCTTGTTGATGGATTTACCGCCTTCACCTGATGCAGTGGAATAGCAACCTATGCGCAAAGAGGAATCAAACACCAAGTCATTAAAGAGGAAGATAAGCAGCTTCATCACACGACATTAAGAGAAATGCCAGGCAGCCGAGTGGAGGAAAGGAAAAAGGATAAGAGTGGACCACAAAAAGAATACAGGAATAGTGCCAGAGGACATGCATAGGGATAATTATTTGGCAAAAACACCCTCAACGACCGTAAGCTTTACCCATTGTGAGGAACTTTGATCGTCTAACTAGGAAAATGGTAAATTGGAAATATTTAAGATTGCAAATTAACAATCTACTAAATCCCAACTATGATCATAACAAAAATTGAAATTGAAATTAAAATTAAAGATGAAAAATTTTAAGTTCACAGATCCATGATTAAAACTTCCAGAATTAAACCATACGCCATAACATCTTCTAGTAGGCTCAGCATCAAGATAACATCCAAGTAAATGCAAAATATACAGGCTTGTAATCAGATGAACCTAGTGGGTCAGGAGCTCATGGAAATATGAACTTTTATATAGGAAAGAACCAAATGTACTAAGGAGTGCTTGCACAGCACAAATCTAGATGTTAAAAAATCTATCCATGTACATCTATGCAAATTCACATGAAAGAAAGGCTTGTAGATTAGATAAAGAATGACGACCATTTCAAGTCGTGACAAGCAAAATGAGCACACCTTATAATAGCTCCATTGAGTTTGATCGCCAACTTTGTAAGACAATGGGTTGTCGCTACAAAATGCAAGCTGTGCGGTTGACAAATAGAGCACCCCCATAACTGGACCAGCAGAAGTGGATAAGTAGCACGCATACGTCTTCAAAAGTTTCTCCCCAGGAACAGTCTCAAAAGTTTCGGGAAAAATCTTTTCATAGCCACCTTCCGCAAGAACTTTAGTTCCTTGAGTAATTCTTCCCATAGCAGCATCGGCAAAACTAGGGCCCGTTTTCACTTAACAGAAAAAGGGAAGAGAAACAAAAAGAGGCTCAGAATACTTGTTTATCTGAAAAGTGACCAAATTTTGTTTTCCAGAAACCATTAGTACCAACATAGTATTGCTACCACCAAGACGAGAATTTAATAGCTCTTCAAGAGAGTAAAAGTTCATGACATCACGGAGCAAGAAATAAAGCTTGTAGTTCTTGCTAATCATTTGAGAAAGAAAAATTTAGAGGGAGATATCATAGAATTATCGATTGGGCAAATTACACATAGAACAAAAGCATGCCAATTTAGAACTAGAGCAGTGCATTGGTAAAACCAATCAATGAATAGTTACTGCTACTGCCAGAATTGAAGATCCAAATTTTGACGCACCATCACCATCGATAATCTCTAAGCACATAGAATTCTTTACGTTAACTCCAAAAAAGCTAACTTAAGAATAAAAAATAACAGAACATTTCTATATTTAACAAATCACTGCAATCTTTCTTATAACACTATCTTGGTCACTTGAATAGTTCAAAGGTTCAAACATTGCATAATCATTTTATTGTGCATAATTCATAAATCTTTTCATAATCAAGAGAATAATTAGTTTTTATTTTTTAAAAATTCCCTTCATGCATCTAAATACTTTTAGAAAAGTTTTAAAATAGTTTTGAATCAAGTTTTTGTCAAATAAGTGTATTTTGATATTTGAAGGAACTTGAAAATTTTTGGAAAACGTGTTTTAAGAAATTTGATTGACCTTCCATGGAGTTAGGTTGACCTATGTCAGCTTTTTTTTAAAGGCCAAAAGTGTATTCTAGACCTCAACGTTTACAACATAATATAACTTGAACATTAACATTTTAAAGCGTTCATATTAAATCTCAACGTTTTCAAAACAGATCTCAAATGGATGAAAAATTTAACGAAATTAAACTCCTCATCGGCTAAATGCTTCGTCAATACTGACATGACATTATTTTTATATTTTTTAAATAGAAGTAAGTCTCATAGCCACGAAATTAAATTTTTAAAATTAATTAGAAAGTAAGCTCCACTGTAACGTGTCAATGGGACCTATTTTATATTAAGTGTTATTTTTTACCTATTGAAAAAAGAAAAATAATAAAATTTTCCAATCGAATTTACAAATTGGAGTTAACTGAATCACTATAAATCATCAGTTTTATTCTTTTTAATTAATTTTTTATTTATTATTGTTATAATTGTTTTACGGATGTCATTCATCAAACCATTTACTGCTTATTATTGCTATAATTGTGTTATGGTTGTTTTGTCATTCATCAAACCATTTATTAGCAAAAACAATTAGATTAGATCATTAAAATTTTAAATAGACCAAAAACTAAACACACAATTCACCACTTATATGCCATCCGGAGCTACAGTCCTAAAACTTGAAGGCCATGTATCTAAGAAGCATACAACATTAGGAACTAAAAATCACTAAACATACTTACAGTGTTGCCACATGTTCCCAGCAAGATCCTCCGCCTTTTTGGTTGCTTCTGCCGCTTTCTTCCCCCATTTTCCTAACGTGTCTTTCACCGAGTCCACCTTATCTTCTCCAAATCAAAAACACCACAAACAGAACAACTAAAATTTGCACACTTCAATTCAAAAAGAAATTTGCACAACTGAAGTCAACCCATTTCCTCTCAAAGTCACATGTACAAAGCTAACGATGCTTACTTTTCGAAGAGGATGACCCAACTGGTGCCGCGGAAACATAGGGATTGGACTCCTGAGGCATGGTGGTGGCGGCGTTTTCGGTGATCGGAGCTGCGGGCTGGTGTGTCGCCGGTGGAGGCTGTTGCGTCCCTACAAAGATGCTGGACCATTTCTCCGGAGGAGGGGCGACGTCGTTTGGATCAAGCTTTGGGTATGGGGCATAATCGGACGTGTGAGGCTCGGTCTCCTGTTCGTGGGATTCTGGTAATTGGGGTTTGATCGTTTTCGTCGTCGTGTTGTTGGATTGATCCACGCGGTTCTGATTTTGATTCATGATTGTTTCCTTCTGTTACTAGTGACTTGCTGTGCCTTCTTACCAAAGTATTGGGTTCAAGACTAGAACAAGGCTACGGCTTCACAACTTCTAATACTAGACCAAAACTTAGATTGAATTTCAAGGAAGAAGATTCCAATTCATGTAAGCAAATGGCAGCTTTTACAATTTACTTTAGAAGCAGCTGTTTCGACTTTCGTGGGCTGATGATATGATTTTAGGACTCAAACGAAAGAGACCGTCTCTTTTATTACAGAAACAGAGCCCAAATTTCGTGTATCGTCCTGAAGAACTGTGTTTGCATACTCTTGTTGTTTCCGGTTGGGCTTAAAGTCCACGGACTTCTGTTGGCCCTTTAGCTGAAACTTGACAACTTTAAGCTATGATAGGAGTTTTATGATAGAACAAGTTTTATAATAAAATATAATAAAATGAGATAGTTGATAAAATTTTTATAATACATCTCATTTCATCTTAAACAGTAAAAATAGAAAATCTCTAATTTGAAAAGTTTAGGATGAAATATAAAATACTACACTATATGATATTATAAACCTTTCATCCAAACAATATTTTACTATATTACATTATGAACTCTTCCATTCTTTTCAAATAACAAATTCTCTAATATTAAATTAATTTACGTTCTATTCTATAATAAATCTTTCCATTTTATTATATTTCATTTTATTATATTAAATACTTTATATCTGGTTCTGCCGGATTTTGGCTGAACGGTGCGTTTCCATTGAAGTCCATCGTCTTCTACCTTCTGTGATGAACCTGACGCGAAGATACCTGCAAAACAGTGAAGGCACGTCGGGGGTTGTGTCCCGATTAGCCCCTCCGACGCTCAAGTTAGTTTTCTGGTGAGGTTGAGGCTGCTGAATGCAGAGAAGAAGCTAGGTTATGATTGCGTTACCTGAGTTATGGGAGAATAATACCTTATATACGGTTCTGCAGCTAGGTTTAGGTCTTCAACGTAGAGTTCTATCTCTGCATGGAAAGTTCTCATGCTGACGGGCCGTAGGGAACGTGTGTCGGGCTTAGGCCTGGCGTGGAAGTAGGATTGGACCGATCGATCCATAGCCCTGTGCGGTCGACCCGACCACCTCATATCCTCGATTAATTTAACATTTAAAACTCAAAGACTTCGTTTGATAAAACTTCCTTGGGTAATGGGAATTTGATCTATTTGGTGCGTGCTTATCTTTTGCATCTTATGACTGTTGTTTAGATAGAGCGTTGAACTGTTACCGGGTGATGCAAGAAGGGGACTTTGTTAAAGGAACTTCCGAAAAGCACGCTTCTGTCCTCTAACGATAGTTGGAAACCAGAAGACTCCCAATGCCAAATTGTCAGGATTGAGCTCTCTATTTGTCAGATAGATCACATTTTATTTTATCGTTGTCTTTGTCACGTAGGGTCTCACTGTTGCTTCCTGAAAACGATCGAACTATCTGATCACCCACTTAAGCCCAAGTTCTTTTTTTTGACATGGACGTGATCGCAATAAGCTTGCTGGGCATTTGACTTCGATTTTTAATGCATATCAAGTCTGATTTTCAACCATAGTCGGCAAGCATGTTCCCTGACCAAGGTCAAAAGATTTTATGGAAATTGCAAATCTATAATACGGCTAGAGGCATACTCAACGCCCAACAACTCCAATGAATCGAACCTTAGATTTAGGAGCTATAGCTATACTCAACGCCCACCTGATTACGTTATTGTTTCTTTCTCTTTTTCTGGTTAACTTAAGATAATAAGGTAGAGAATTGAACCATTTAATTCTATATAATAATAATAATTTAAAATATTCTAGTACTTAATATTGAAGCAATATTAATTGGTTGAATTAGAATTCACGTAGCACTGGGAAAGTCTACATACACCGGGCTCCAATAATACTCGTAATCAAAGTTTAAAACAAGGCTCAGACATTTTTATTTATCTTCTATAATACTAATACATGTGTATCGAGTTGAGAATGTCTTAGTGGGCTGCTTAGTAAAACAACAATGGGCCTTCCTTAAACCCTGTTAACTACCCGTCTTTGAATGCTAAATAAGAAATGAGGAAAGGTCGAATGAACTCCTCAATGTTAGTATAAAGTATAACTCGATCAAAATTAAATTAAATAAAAAAAGCTTTTAAAAATAATTAGCAAATTTTCCAAATAAAACTTACCATTTTAATATAAATTTTTGAACATTATTCTGATCAACTTTCAACAAATTATTTATATATAATTTTATTCTTATCATACCAAAGAGTTACATTGTCCAACTTAAGAATGCATTTAAAATTTAATATGTTTAATTTAAATATAATTTTATTTGACCTTTTTACAAATAACCATAAAATTAAACAATTTATTGATCAAAACTAAAAAGAGTTATTTGTGTCAATTTACATTTTAATCTAATCTTATGTAATATAAATTACATTAAGCATACAATTTATATCGACTTGCATTCATTTATAATAAAGGCCACAATGAAATTAAAACTAAAGCCAAGTAGAAATAAAAAAATACGTTTATTTTGTACAAAAAAAGAAGAAGAGAATTTCTATATATATGTAATATGGGTCATGCTTTGGACCTTAATCTTGTACCAAAAAAGGTAGAATCGTCCACTCTAAATACCGCTATATTCGGTTTGCTAAAATAGTGAGGAAGTAAATCACTGTTATTGTCTCATTTAACAAGGCATTGGAACGAAACAGTGCGATGTATGGACAAAAGCGACCTACCTAACCTCTTTATTAATTTTTCTCTTATCAACTCTATCTAATAGTAATATATTTATTGTTAAAACTTTGGAGTCAAGTAAAGTTTGATTTAAGATCCAACCTAGATATCTGCAACTCATTTGACTCATATATCAACATAATTTGACTACAATATTTTTATATTATCATTAATTAAATATGCAAGAAGGTTATGTTTTCAAGCATTCAAATAAGGTGGCTGCCGGCAACGATGATGCTAATAAACTTCCTTCTTTTTTTCGGTTTTCCACTACTTTTTAAGAAAAAGAAATTTGGTTAATAATAATATAATTAAAGAGCCCAATTTCTTGAGATTCCAATTTTTGACACAGACGTAATTTAATATCATAAACTAGAAGATTTTGAATATGTTAATTGCGATTATAATAATTTTAAAAGTTAGGACTGTTACCGACCATAAATTAAATAAAATTGATCGCAACAAAAAAGTAGTGGATGGCAATATTCATCACCGTATTTATCAAATTAAACAATTACTTTGTCCTTATCTAAAACTCAATTATTTAGTTAGATGTTACACGTCTAATCTTCGAATAGTTTAAAGAAAAGATACCATTTTGTTTTTCAGGAACACTGTAGCTGTCTTTAATGGAGTTTTAATGGTCAATGAGGTTTAAATAAATTTTATGATTTGTCACTTGTCTCTACAACGACTTCTGCTTAAACGTAGTAATATAATATGAAGATAAGTTTAGGTAGGAAGAAAATTAACAATGGGAGGGGAAGGGGCTACAAGTTGTACAATTTATATTTTTCAATAATAATATGTGTGAACATAACATGCTCATCTCATCTACATACAATCTATTAAATATGACTATTATTAAAATGTTTTTTAATCTATTCTCATCACAATAAACCTTAAATTATAACATTGTCTTATCTTATATCCTAAATTACCTTCTTCTTCTTTTTTTGTTTTAATTTGTAAAAGGAATCTTCCTACAAATTCACCCTCCTACAAATTCACGGGTCCTATTTAATAATTTTCAATATTTTTTATTATTATAAAATTTTAAAAATAACAATAAAATGCACCTAATATGAACATTATGCTTAAACTAATTAAATGTTACCAATAATAATTATTAAAATTATATTATTAGTTTAAGTTAGATTTAATTAGTGAACTTAAGAATCGAGTTCTAACTTCCCATAAACAATAATTGGTTCACATATTTATTGTTAATTTTTAACCAAAATTTAAGATAAGGGTTTCTATTTGAAAAACATAGTTTTTCAAAAAAATTTAAAAATCAGAAGAGTTTTATAAAAAATTTTAAATTATAAGAAAAATATTTCTTTTACCTTTGTTAATTATAAGTAGTATATCTTTTTTCATTTTCTTTAATTAAAGCAGGGATAAGTATAACCGACTTCATATTATGCTCATCCTATTTTACTTTTTATTATTAAAAAATAAAATCCAGTTTTTTATTTAATTTCATACCATTTGAATTTAGTTTTATGTTTTGATGGTTAGTTAGATAAATTATTTATGTGTTTCTATACAACTATCAATAATATTTTATCTCAAAATGAGATTTAACCTAATAATTATATTTCAATAAAGTTTATTAATTTCATAATAGAAAATATATAAAAATAACCTAGCTAACTACAATTATATTGAGACAGTTCTTATCAACCCATAAAAGTGGAAAGTGGGAAATTATGGTAAAATAAACATAAATCAGATTGATTTTTGTTAAATCTTTTGTACCATATAGCAGTGAGTTCGGTGTTTAAATATGATATTCACTGCGTTGGATGGATTTTCGTCAAATTATTATTTCGTCAAATTATTATTAGTTGGATAAGATGGATATAATTAACTTAAACAATAATAGTGTTATTCGTGTTTTAGACTTTTAGTACTGGTGGGTTCTTGATAGCGTTAAATTCTGGCCCTTTATTTGAAGTAAATCACATAAGCTTAAGGTGATATTAGGTTAACTCAAAGAAAAAAAAAAGAAAATAATTTAAACTATAAGAGTCGTTTTAGCTGTTTTTAATACTTAAATATTAAATAAATTTGTATAAATTAAATAAATAAATAACTATATTATATAATCTCTTATACAATTTTTATTAATAATATAATATTTATTGATAAATATTATTGATAAATACTAGTAACATTTTATTTTATTAAATAAGAAAAAGTTTGTAGAAATTATTTACAAAATAATATTTTTTATTATTAAAATACTCATTTGAAAATTTTATATTTAAAGATATTATGATTTTAGAATATATATGCATTAAATAATTATCGAATTATTTAAACTAATTATAAAAATTTAATAACAAATGAAATATTTACTAAATTTTAAAATTAAAACAAATCATTAACTGATACATCATCCTAAAACATACTACATTATAGTGACTAAAAAGTGTATTATGTAAACGTATATATTGTAGAGTAACTGTTGAAATATTAAGTGGAAGTTTGTCCCATATTAGAGAAAGAGAGGAAAGTAAACTAACATATAAGTCTAGTGGGCTACTCCATCTATCACCAATTGATTTTAGGATGGAATCTCACTTAGACTTATATGTAGTCTAACTTTCCTTCTCGTGTGGGCCTGTAAGTCCATTATAAATTGTAACATGGTATCAGAGCATGTTACTCTTATGTTAGTCGTTAACCCCTCGAATTGATAGATTATGTCATGTGTTAGACCCACACGTGAGGGGGGTGTGCTGAAATATTAAGTGGAAGTTTGTCCCACTTTGGAGAAAGAGAGGAAAGTAAACTAACATATAAGTATAGTGGCTACTCCATCTATTACCAATTGGTTTTAGGATGGAATCTCACTTAGACTTATATGTAGTCTAATTTTCCTTCTCATGTGAGCCTGTAGGTCCATTATAAATTCTAAAAGTAACTAGTAACTCAACAACACCATCAATTTCAATATTTTGTTCAGAAAAGCATGTCTGACAGGCAACCACTGGGAAGTTTTGAACCAATTGCTTCTATATACACAGTTCTTGTATGGGATGCTTAAGATTTGAGTCTAAGTAGAACAGGAAAGAAACAAGCTTAGTATCTCATTCTACTTTTCATTAAATGAAGCAATTACTTACAAACAGGAGAGGAGAGGAGAGAGAAATGTAAAATAGGCAAAGGAAAAAATAAAAGAAAGTGTTTGGATGGCTAAGGTTTCATTTGCCTTCACCCAACTTCCATAACATTTACCTTTTTTAGATAATTTCTTCTTACCTATCCTATCTTGTGCAACCTAATCTTACTTGCTATGCACTCAAAAATTGAATATAAAAAAATGAACTATAATTAAAATCATGAAAAATAATATCACTTTGTCCACTTGCCCACCACAAATTTGAGTTTGACAATAGGAAAAAGGAAACAATAGAAGATGGAGAAAATCAAAAGAAAAAGAAATCCCTCCCACTTTCAACATTATTCAATTTATAAAAACAAGAGAAAAGGAAATCCCTCCCACTTTCAACATTATTCATTTTGTATTCCAACCAATACATAAAATATCTTTATTTTAGCATATAGCAATAATGATTGCACACATGTTCATGCTCATGTTCATCCATTTCTACTTTAATTAATTTGAGGTCACCCATACCAATTTCTTATTATTTTATGATCTCATTCAGACAAAACGTAGGAAAGTTGGGAAAACAAAAACTCAAATTAGCTCAACTACGACAAGCTTTCTTATTATCCAAAACAATCAAAACCAAACAAATTCAATTATAAAATTTCTCAAATTCCACAATTCCTATCTTTCTCCTTTCAATCTCACTCCTTCTCCCAGAAATTTTTTATAACTCCAGCTTTTCATTTCTCCTTTTTCATAAATATTATAATTCTCCTAATTAAGCTCTGTTTTGCTCTCCTAAGTTCAGCTCTCTCTTAATCCTAGAAATTAATCTGAAAATCCCAAGTTTTTTCCAGATTAAATCTTGCTGTACAACTTGTCATCTATCTTCAAATTTTTATTTTTCTCTTCCTCTGTTTTAAAGCTTATATTTTTCTTGGAACTGTTTGGATTTTCTGGACTAATTTCTTTTTTTAACCAAAAATTTGGAGTTGCTCCTTAGATGTTTTAACCTCTAAATCGAAATGGGTTTAGCCTAAAATCTTCAAAGAAAAAAGAAAAAAGAAATTCTTTAAAGGTTTTAAGCAATGGAAACCAGGGAAGCCGTTGTTAGCAGTAGTGGAGGAGGTGGGGTTACTGTGGTGGGATCTGATGCTCCTTCTGACTACCAAATCGCTCCGAGGTCCGACAACTCGAATTCCACACCTGGATCGGCGCCGCTTCCTCCTCAGCCGCAGACGACGGCGGCTGCGGCGACCATGTCTGTTAAGAAGAAGCGAGGTAGGCCAAGAAAGTACGGTCCTGACGGGTCTGTAATGATGGCGCTTTCCCCGAAGCCTATATCTTCTGCTGCTCCAGCTCTGCCTCCTGTGATTGATTTTTCGTCGGCCGAGAAACGCGGGAAAGTGAAACCTGTCAACAAAACGAAGCAAGAATTGGATACTATAGGTAAATGCAAGATTTTCTTTTCCCCCCTTTTCTTAAGTTTTTGATTCTTGGTGTGTTTCTTTGGTGGTTAAAGTTGAGACTTGAGAGTTTGGTGTTTTTAATGTTGTGGGTGTTCGTGTTTTTATTCTAAAGGTGGTCCTATTTGTGGAAGGTTTGTTGTGCTACTCAGCTGAGGATTGAGTTGGTTTGTGTTGGGATTATGTACGAGTAAAGTGATAGGTGGGTTTGTGTCCTTTCCAACAAAAAATCTATCTTGCCTACCGCGCAGCCTCTACGGCTAGAGAGTGTTGAAGTGAAAGGTGTGGCTTTACTTGCTTACTTGATCTGCCGTTAAAAGAGGAGGAAATGGGTGGTAGTGTTTGCGTGGGCTTTACTTCCCATATTAGGCTTTGGTATTCTCGCGTCTTATGTGGCGTGATTCTGTTGTGTCAAGTGGGACGGATGAGCAGAAGGTCTAATTATGGCTTGACTTCTTATGAAATTTGCAATGATTTATTTGACTATTTTCGTTTGTGGAGAGCTTAGAGCTTAGGTTGATTAGGTAATTTTGTGAAGTATGCTTTCTTACTGGTAGAATTTAGAAATCAAAATAAGCTTTCTTAATCGTGGAATTTAAAAATTTGCGATTCTTCCGCAGCATATGATCTTGTTACCCCCGAGGTTCTATGAGTTATGACTTTGAACTGCAATTTTACTCCTTTCACTTTTGCACATACCTTAGATGTCTTCTTTTCTTGTGTGGTGTAGTGTACAGGGATGTGACGAAATTGCATGAATGTTAACATAAATTGAGGCAAAAATAGTAGTCTTTGACTTTGTTGCTTATTTTAATTTCCTGGTATTCTGAGAAGGACATCGTCTCTTGATTCAAGAAATTGAGTTGCCACCCAGAGTGACCTGGGCCATAGTAATAGAGATTAACTACTCAACTAACGTCACCACGCAGTACTGCAGATTTAGCCATTTAATTAGATAACATGAAGGTCTTAGCTTGTTAGATAGCAAAGTGTGAAGCTTTACAGGTTAAGGATTCTAAGTGCGGCTGGAGAGCTATTTGGCTCAGTTTCGTAATACATTATTCTCTTCGGCTTGGTTAACACAACTGATAAATATTCTTAAATTTCAAACATTTTCTTAATTTTCTGTTGGATTTGTGGTTTTAATAGCCTGTGTCTGCGTGATAATGGTTGATCTTTGTCACAAATTCTTCTTGTAGGTGAATGGGTTGCATGTTCTGTTGGTGCCAATTTTACGCCCCATGTTATCACCGTTAATGCTGGCGAGGTACATGAGAACATAACCAACTTAATTTCGCTTTTTGTTTCTGTGATGATTTTGTAAGATTTTCATCCATGTAATATTTCTTTTATAACGTACTCAATACACAAAACTCTTCGCTTTGCGAAGGTTTGGGGAGGGTTATAATGTACGCAGCCTTCTTTTTGTATTTTACACCTGCTAATTAATATGCAATACTTAGGATAAATGAATATTATATCTTCTTATGCAAAATTCCTATTGTACCCATTCTTTTTTTTTTTTCCTGCCCTCTTAATTGAAATGTGTCACCTTGGTCATTTTGGTTAATTTTTAATCACCTATTTATCATATTTTTTAGTTGCATAAGAACTTCAACAATGTATTTAATATGTTACTGGAATGAAATGGGCAAAAACATGATTAATAAAAGTTCTGTTATTGGATTTTTAATTGACCTGACAATAGGCCGTAACTATTTTCTTTTTATCAGTAATAGGAAGACTGAAATACAAGAAATTATTTTGACTGTTTAGGATGTTACGATGAAGATCATTTCATTTTCTCAACAAGGGCCTCGAGCTATATGTATTCTCACAGCAAATGGGGTGATCTCGAGTGTGACACTTCGCCAACCTGATTCATCTGGAGGCACACTCACATATGAGGTACGGCAAGTTATGCTCTCTTCTAATTTATGATTCTTTTCCTCATATTCATCAGCGATGATGTATCCTCAGTCTTGGCTTTGATTCATTTTGTAGTGAATTTTATTTCTTTTCTCGACTTCTTTTCTGCCAAATCTTTTTGATTTATAGTAACGCTTACTCAGTGTTCAGTTGATTTGAAATTTGCTTCTATCATAGATAGTTCCATGCATATAAATTTTGGTATAGATTCAGTCGAGGACATTCAAACTCGTTGAAATTCAATAAAATTGAACGGAACGATCATGTTTTAGCCGGTCGGCTAGGGGGATAGAAGTACTTCCCCATGTACCAGGGTTCAAATCGTGGCAGGTGCATTGGAACTCAAGAATTGGGTAATAATGTGTAAATGGAGGGGAACTTATACATGTTTGTTTGTCTTGCTGATTTTTTGTGCTCTGTAAACTCTGCTCCATTGTCTGCACGCATTCCAGTATCATTTCATGCACCTGATATATGTACTCGATCGTAAGCCTCCTTTTTGTGACATTAGTAAAAATTCAATGCCTTCCATTTGGTTTTCTTCCAGGGTCGTTTTGAGATACTTTCTCTATCGGGTTCATTTATGCCTACTGAAAGTGGAGGAACGAGGGGTAGATCTGGTGGGATGAGTGTTTCATTGGCAAGTCCAGATGGACGCGTTGTAGGTGGTGGTGTTGCAGGGTTGCTAGTTGCTGCAAGTCCCATCCAGGTTTGCATTTGAAGTTTTATTAAATTTCCTCTCTCTTGTTGGCCAACGCAAGCACACTATCCAGGCAAATTCCCCCATTAAAATATTTAGCAAGATGCTTATTGCAGAACGTCTTGACATGAATACGAAGATGGAAATTCTGATCTTGTTCCGTTTAATTTCATCAGGTTGTGGTGGGCAGTTTTCTGGCTGGAAACCAACACGAACAAAATACCAAAAAACAGAAACATGAAACCATCACAACTATCACGCCAGCTGCTGTGCTTCCTATTTCTACTGCCGAGCCAAAACCCAGTCTGTCACCAAAGCCCAGTCTGTCACCTACCTCATTCCGTGGCGATGGTTGGTCTTCTTTCCCTTCCGATTCTAGGAATAAACCAACCGACATTAATGTATCTTTACCGGCTAGCTGATCTGAAAGGAGTGCTCTATTGTTTCATCAAAAGGTTTGTCATTGATTATTATGGCAAATCAACTCTAGCTGATTGATGCTTCCCTACGTATAACCTCGTCTGTAATCCTATGAATAATTAATGAGAACTACATATCAAATTTACCCTCTTCCTTTTCAGGTAGAGTTTAGTTGGCTGATCAGAGAGGCGCTTGCTTCTGTGTAGAATATTTGATGTAGTATTACAACTGAAGTTGGATGTTTTTATCTTTGTTTCTTTTTGGTAATGGACTGTAATTCTGTTATCCGTCCTGACGAAGCTTTTATGTTGTTTCTATAAATTTACATTGATCCGAGGGAATTTTGGACATCTTGTAGAGATGATTAAAGGTGGACATTCAGCATTGTTCCTTAATTATTTGTGCTTTTGATTTCTAGGCCCATTTTCTGATTTCAAAGAGGGAAGTAGAGAGCACAGGCTGCTTCTTCTCCAGACAAGTATAGAGATAAATGGTAGTGAATACTTCCTACCAGATCTGCTATTTGAAAAGAGAAGCATAGTTTGTCTTTTTCTTTTCATTTTTGCTTCTGTAGTAAGATAGTATTTAATTCTGTTTTGCGCATATCTGGATCGTTTGAGTACAATTAGAGCTGCATAATTTTTACTTATTCAGTTCCAAGCATTTTTCTTTTGATAGGGTTAACTTTCTTGGTGTTATCGAAGGACGGGAACTTTAACTTATTGACTTCTAACATTTTTAAGGCTTTTATATTTATTAGCTGAGGTCTATATGCTTTATTCTTCCGTAATGAATTTGTTAATAATTTTCTCATACATGAAGTAGTATATAATTAAAAAGATATTTTCAATAATTTTTAATTTTTTAGACACTTAAAGATGATGGGTTTTTGTCCTTTTTGTAAAGCTGAAATCAAACTTGAAATTGCTCACAAACACTGTTATTAATATAGCTGAAACATCTGACAGAAGGAAACAGAAGCTGTTCTAGGAAGGTGATAAATAGTATTTACTAGTGGTAATGAGAATTATAACACAGAATCCCAATAAAAAAGATAGAAAACCTTGTCAATAACTAAATCAAGCTAGGAAAGGACACAGACATGTTATTTCATTAAGTTTAATAGCCGAAATCATGATGAAGCAAATGGAGAGAGATAACAAGCATCTTCGTTAAATGGTAATTGGAATTCCGAAGCAAGTGGAGAGAGAGGGCCTTTTTTCTTCCTTAAGCATTCCATATGATTGACCAAATTTTTTGGTCCAATAGGATGTTTGCTTGTGTGAGTAAAATTTTAGTATTTTATTATTTTTATTTTCTATAAAAAGAGTGTAACCGATAGAGTTGTATTACAATTTTGGGATTGAATGAATTCTCCTATGCTCTTCTCTTCTCTTCCCCTCTCTCTCTTGTGTGTGTGTGTATGATTGTGTTGTGTCATATGGTATCAAATTGGTATAAGAGCCACTTAAATCTAGCCCTAGTATTTAAAGGAATTTGTAAGGAAAAAGAATAACAAGAGTGTTCTTATACTTGTGAAAGAGTGGTTCATTTAAAAGTGAGAGATGTCAAACATTTATAATATTGTGTAGTTAGGTATCAGATTAAATAGTAAATTTGATTATAATTATTGAGAGATTTTAAATAGTAAACTTGATTATAAATGTTGTGTGCTACCGAAGGATGGGAACTTGACTTATTAACAAGTCGGTTGGCTTCAAACATTTTTAAGGCTTTTATTTTTATTAGCTAAGGTATGCTTTATTCTTCCATAATGAATTTGTTAAGAATTTTCTCATAAATGAAGTAGTAAATAATTTAAAAAATATTTTCAATAATTTTTAATTTTTTAGACACTTAAAGATGATAGGTTTTTGTCCTTTTTGTATCAAACTTGAAATTGCTCACAAACAATGTTATTAATATAGCTGTAACATCTGTCAAAAGAAAAGAGAAGCTATTTCGGGACGAAAAGAAAGGTGATAAATAGTATTTACCGGTGGTAATGGGAATTATAACATAGAATCCTAATAAAAAAGATAGAAAACGTTGTCAATAAATAAATCAACCTAGGAAAGGAGACAGACATATGTTATTTCATTAAATTTAATAGCCGAAATCGTGATAAAGCAAATGGAGAGAGATAATAAGTATCTTCATTAAATGGTAGTCGGAATTATGAAGCAAGTGGAGAGAGAGGGCCTTTCTTCTTCGTTAAGCATTCCATAAGATTGACCAATTTTTTAGGTCCAATAGGATGTTTGCTTGTGTGAGTAAAACTCTAATATTTTATTATTTTTGTTTCATATAAAAGGAGTGTAACTGATAGAGTTGCATTGCAATTTTGGGATTGAATGAATTCTCCTCTTCTCTTCTTTGCCTCTTTCTCTCGTGTGTGTGCGTGTGCGTATGTGTGTATGATTATGTTATGTCATATGATATCAAATTGATATCAGAGCTAGTTAAATCCAACTCTAGTATTTAAAGGAATTTGTATGAAAAAAAATAAAAAGATTGTTCTTATACTTATGAAAGAGTGGTTCATTTAAAAGTGAGAGTTGTCAAACATTTATAATATTGTGTGCTCAAGTCTCAAATTAAATAGTAAACTTGATTATAATTATTGGGAGATTTTAATACCTACCCACCTCAAGGCTCACAATATTTGGAGTTTTATTGATCCAGACTCACAAGAAGGAGCTGATATAAATGCTCAAAGGAATGACCAATTGATGTTATCCCAATCACCTAGGAGTAGATTATTTAGTTTTAGCAAAATTGCTAATGCTAAAACTGTCAAAGAAGCGTGGAATATCTTAAACTGGCTTGAAAAGGTATAGATAAGGTTCAAAAAATCCGAAGCAGTCCCTGTGTAGAGAATATGAGAGGTAAGAAATGTCTAATTCAAAAATTGTTGACTATTATTTTTCTCATGTTACTAATCTTGTCAACAAGATTCGTGGTTTTAATAATGGAGAAAGAGGATATTTAAAATGCAGAGGTAGAAGAAGTTTTAGAGGAAGAGATTGTAGCAATAATTTTAACTAGGGAAGAGAAAACAATTTCAAAACATTAAGTTAAGGAAAAGAAGGAAATAATTTTGGGCCTACCAGTCGAGGAAGAAGATGTAATTTTAATTGCTTTAATTGTAAAAGGTATGGACCCAAAGTTGCTAATTGTAGATCCATATCGTAGAACAACTATCAGGCTAATGTCGTAGAAAATTAGTACTAAAATTTTGCTGAGAATTTTAATAATTTAGAAAGCTTATTTTTAGTAAGCAACTCTTTTATGGAAGAAGAAAATACCTTGTACTTGATTTCTGATTGTAGTAATCATGTGTATGGGAATAAGGAGTTATTTTTCTCTTTAGATGAAAATGTTCAATCAACAGTTAAATTTGGGATAATTCAAATGCTCCTATTTTAGGAAAAGGTCGAGTATCCATTAGGCTGAAGAATGGTTCTAAAAGTTTTATCTTTGACGTTTTCTAAGTTTCTGGTCTTCATAATTTATTGAGCATGACTCAATTATCAAAGAAAGGTTATAAAATGCAAATTCATCATAATTTTTGTACCTTGATAGACAAGAATGAAAGATTTATTGCAAAGGTAAAGATGTCTTCTAATTGTCTATTCCCACCAAAAATTCATCATGAAAAATTTACTTGCTTGAATTATATTATATCTTATGCAAATTGGCTATGACACATGCGTTTTGGACATTTTTATTTTTCTGGATTAAATTATCTATCAAGAAAAGAACTTGTGTTTGGCTTACCTGTTGTGAATATTTCTGACCGTATATGTGAGACATATGAGTTAGGAAAAAAGTATAGGGATGTATTTCTAGTTAGAAGGTCCTATAAAGCAAAGAAGTTATTTGAAAATTTTCATTTAGATCTGTGTACTATTGAAATTCCATCTAATGAAGATAATAGGTATTTTCTTACTTTTATTGACGATTTTAGTAGAAAGGCCTGGGTGTATTTTCTAAACACAAATTAGAAGCTTGTGATGTGTTCAAATCATTTAAAGCGTTTGTAGAAAAGCAAAGTGGCTGCAGAATTAAAGCATTAAGAACAGATAGAGGTCAAGATTATCATGCATGCATAGAGTGATGAGATTTTCAAACTGACAACAGTAATAACATTTATCACTTTTGAGAATCTGAAACACCACATCGAAACCAAATCCATATCATGTTATACCTTTTGCAACGGAAATATATAGAGAAACTGGTAGTGTTAGAAAAGCACGTCAAGGGTCGTGCCTCTACCAGTATCCATACTCTCATGAGACTGAACATCCTCTTTTGTTGTGCTAGCATCGCTTTCTGAGACCTCTCTCTCTCTCTCTCTATTTCTAGCAGAGGACGTCTCCTTTAGGGTTTTTGAGCATATGAGAGCAAATAAGATTCTTCAATCTTCAAGTCATACTATATATCCATATATATAGTAAAACTCTAAAGACCAAAACCCAAACCCTAATGCCCAAACCCAAAATTCGATTAAAGCCCAACGAGTATTCAGTCTTCCTGGTATGCAACCCTGTAGGCTTATTAATATCAATAGGAGGCCTAAACTTCTTTTAAACCCGCAAGTTATAGGTGGTCTCTAGCAAGACCTAATAACTGCCTAATATTAAAAAAGGTCGAAATATGACACTACCTAAATTACAACTAATCAATTAAAGTACATTCTATAATTGATTCGTGGGGCATACACCAACACAGAGGTCATTGATTAGTATGAAATTTAGCATTATTTGATCACCAGATACATGTCTCTACAAAATGGAGCAGCAAAAAGGAAGAATACAACTATTATAGACATGGAAAGATGCATATTAAGATTTAATCAATTGCTTAAAGAATTTTAGGCGAAAATTGTTGCTTGTGTAGTTTATATTTTATACAGTTGTCAAAAAAAAAGCCTTAATGACAAAACCCATGATGAAGTTTGCAGCGAAAGGAAACCTTCCATTCAGCTTCTCAAATTTTTTAGGGTGCATCGCTTATGCCCATGTACCAAATCAGTTGAGAAAGAAGCTGGATGACAACAATGAAAAATGTACTTTTATAAGCTATAGTACAAATTCAAAGGTATATAAATTATATAATCCAAATAAGAAAAAGACAATTATTAGCCATGATGTAAGCTTTAATGAGGATGGAATATGGGATTGGTCTTTAACTTCTCAAAAAATGCTAGAGGTAATTTTAGAAAACTATGAAGAAGAAAATACTCAGGCAAATTCATTATCTTAGCTAGAGACATCTAGTAGACCCTAAAGACATCATTAGTTACCATCCAAATTGGAAGATTATTAGAGAGGTACAAATAATGATCTATCTGATAAAGAGATTTTCAATTTTGCCTTATTTGTAAACTGTGAACTAGTTAATTATAAGGAGACATCAATTGATTTGAAATGGAGAAAAGTCATGGATGAAGAAATACATGCAATTAAAAAGAATGAGACATGGGAATTAACAGATTTGCCCGCTGATAAAGATCCTATAAGAGTAAAGTGGGTGTACAAGTAAAAATACAAGCTTAATGGTGATATTAATCGGTTTAAATCTAGATTGGTTTAAAAAAGATATAAACAAAAACTATGTATTAATTACTTTGAGGTATTTGCTCCTGTTGTAAGATAAGATACTATTCGTATGATTATCTCTCTTTCAGCTCAAAATAATTGAAAATTTTATCAAATGGATGTAAAATCTACTTTTTAAAATGGAACTTTGGAAGAGGAAGTATATATTGAGCAACCTACAAGGTATGAAATTAGAGGAAAAAAAGATAAAGTTTACAGCTTGAAGAAAGCACTGTGTAGATTAAAGTAGGTACCAAGAACATGGTACAAAAGAATTTATTCATACTTCATGAAGTAAGATTTTGATAGATATCCTTTTGAACATACTTTGTATGTAAATTTGTTGAGCCTGGTGATATTCTAATTATGTGTCTTTATGTTGATGATTTAATTTTTACTGGAAACACCTCAAAGATGATTGAAGAATTTAAGGAGGCTATGGTAAAATCATTTGACATGACAAACTTAAGTCTAATGTCTTATTTTCTTGTAATAGAGCTAATTCAATAGGATGATGGAATTTTTATCTCCCAAAAGAAGTACGTGAATGATATTTTGAAAAAATTTAAGATGGAGAATTCAAAACTAACTCCCACCCTAATTGAAGAGAAATTGAAACAAATAAAAGAAAACAAAAGGAGATATATAAATTCAGCTTACTACAAGAGTTTAATTGGAATTATGAGGTATTTAGCTACAATCAGACCATATATAGTTTATGGAGTTGGATTACTTGGAAGATTTATGGAGGAGCCTTATACCTTTCATTTATAAGGACTAAAGAGAATTTTTCGATATATCAAAGGTACTTTAATTAAAGGAATTTTCTATGCAAATATCAATTATGTAAATCTTGTAGATTACACAAATAGTGATTGGGGTGGAGATATAAAAACAAGAAAAATCACATCAGGGTATGTTTTTCATCTTGACATTGATATAATATCATGGTCTTCAAAGAGGCAACTCATGGTTGCATTATCTACAGTTGAAGTAGAATACATTGCAGCAACTAATTATGCTACACAGGCAATATGGCTAAGAAGAATGCTTGAAGTGCCACATCAAAAACAAGATACTCCATGATAATTATTCTGTGATAATAAGTTTGCAATAGCACTGTGCAAAAATCCAAATTTTCATGGACGATCCAAGACATAGACATTCGGTTTCATAAAATTTGCAAGCTAGTAACTAAAAAGAAATTGATTCATTATTGTCACACTGAAGAACAAGTTGCAAATATTTTTACTAAATCATTGAAGTTTGAGTTGTTTTACTAACTGAAGAAATTGTTGGGATGATAAATTTTTACCAACTTGATTTAAAAATGACATTGTCAATAAATAAATCAAGCTAGCTGTGCATAGAAAGGAGACAGATACAAGCAACTTCATTAAATGGTAGCTGAAATCATAATGAAGTAAGTAGAAAGAGACAACAAACATCTTCATTTAATGGTAGCCAAAATTATGATGAAGCAAGTGGAAAGAGTGGCTTTCTTTTTCCTTAATCATTCTGTATGATTTGACCAATTTTTTAGTTCAATAGAATGTTTGCTTATGCGAGTAAAACTCTATTATTTTATTATTTTTATTTCCTATAAAAGGAATATAACCGATGGAGTTGTATTACATTTTTGGGATTGAATGAATTCTCCTCTCCTCTTCTCTCCCTCTCTCATGTGTGTGTGTGTGTGTGTGTAAATGTGTTGTGTCATATGATATCAAACTTCTTACTTATTTAGTTTTATCTCACTTCTTCATATAATATCACTTTTCAAACTTAAATATGAAATCAAATTCATATATCTGGAAGTTAAAGGAAAGTTAATCGTTGGCGGGAAATGTGAAACTTTTTATTTCAATGATAAAAAATTTGAATTGATTGTGAACATTTTAAAATGATTAAAATTTTTATTTTTGTAATTTAATCAATTTTTAAATTAAAATAAACTAATTAATTTTTATTTAATAATTTCTCTTTTTAGTTAAACTTTAAATTAAGGATAGTTTTTGGTTTGGGTGGGCTCGCATCATTGGGTTTTGTCCCCTTTGGTTCTAGGTTGTCTACGCGGATCTCGTCGCTCGAACCTATGACCTCAGGGTTTTATTGGGTGCAAGACCCACGCCTCTCACCAAGCCCCCCTACTCTTCGAGCCTGACCAAGGAGAAGGGTCGAAGGAGTACATGAGGCTGTGCTAGGCCCAAGCCCAGTACTAGATGTAGACGGCCCAATTGCAGACGAAAACCTCCTATGCAGAAGTAGAGATCTACGTAAAGACTTAAACCTAGCGTCTATTCCATATATAAGGTATTGTTTTATCACGAAAGAGGTACGAGACTCAAAAACCCTAATTTTCTTGATTCACCAGCCTACAAACTCTCCAAAAAGACTAACTTGAGCATCGGAGGGGCTTATCGAGAAACAACATCCGACGTGCCTTCGTTGTTTTGCAGGAACCTTCAAGCCGGAGTCGACTAGCCTCATGGATCCAATCGGTAATTCACAGCCTCACCAAAATCCAACAGAACCAGTTTTCAATCATATTTTAAAATTTTCAATTTTATTAAACCTTTAACTGATTTTATAAAAATTTAAGTTGAACATTTTAAATTTAGTTTTTAAAATATTGTTTAATTCGTAATATTCATATTTGACTATTAATTTGAGAATAAAATAAATTATACTCTTTCAAGTTGATAAAACAAATTAATTAGATAATCGGAGTAGGCATATGAACGAGGAATTGTCTGTATCTTGTGTTGTATCGCAACATTTCAAATCCAGAAAGTTTATTTATCTATATTTTAATATATGCAATGTTCTTGAAAGTACTCACCCGCAAAATTTGACCATACAATAAATATAAGTTTTTCTGTATGAGATTTGCATTCCTATTTTCTTGGTAACATCAGAAAGCAAGGTCCCATCCATTTTCACAAGCATCAAATTCATTGATTCGTCAGATTGGAGCCTGGACTTGAAAACTCCCAAGTAATTAAGCTTAAGCTTGGATAGGTCATCCATTTGACCAAACGTTTTTCCATGTCTAAATGTTTTAATCCCAATTTTTGGCTACAGATGAAATTGAGAAGGAAGCAGGAATTCGAAATCGAACTGTTCTATTATTATGATATTATCCAGTGTTTGAAAAAATTCAGGCTAAAGTTGGTCGGGACAAGCAGCTAGCTTGCAAGTCATATTATGCCAGTTAATTACAAATGTTGTATTAAAATGGTTCCAGAATCTAGGGATGTTTTGTCCTCAATGTATCTGAAATTGTTCATGTCAACGATGCCATTTTCTAGGCTTTTGAAACTGATAACTCACGCAACCTAACTGTCGCTAGGAAATTTCCCATAGAACTTCAAGAGTACGTAGCGCTGGTCAGAAGTCAACTAAATGAATAGTAGCAAGGAAATTTTCATTAACTTTTTTCTTCTACACCTTTAGTGCCACATTTTCATAAAATGTGAACAAAAGGGATTCTAAGATGCTAAAGTGTGTTGGTATTTTAACTTTTGATAAATGATTTACATGATGGTTGAGTTGGTCGTGCTAGTTCCAAGCTCAGGCCCGAACATAGACGGCCCATTCATAAATGGCAGCTACCCGTTTGAAAGGAAAGACCTAAACCTGACAGGTATTTGTCAGATATAAATTGATTACCTCATCATGAAAAAAGTACGACATCAGAACCCTGACTTTCTTTGTTTACAGCTACCAAAACCCTCACCAAAAAAATTAACTTGAGCGTCGGAGGGGCCTGTCGGCTATCAACCCCCGGCGTGTCTTGTGTTGTTTTGCAGGTATTCTCTTGCTAAAGACAGTCAATCTCATGGATCCAAACGGTAGCGTCCTGCCTCACCAGAATCAGGCAGAACTACATGAAATTAAAAGAATGAGAGGTGAGTGCAAAAACTAAGAACAATGTTTCACATGTACTCACCAAGTCTGGGCAAACTGGAGATGGATGCCGACACACTCTCAAGGAAGAGTAAAACGTATAAAAACGCGGCCGCCACTCACCATGAAAGAGTCAAGAGATAGATACTAGTCTTTGTCAATTAATAAACTAAGAAGAACGCAGAATAAAAATGATTAGTACTTAAAATTAGAGAAAATGCGAATAAATACTGACTTGTGCAAGTCCTTGGTGCGGGTGGATCGAGCATTTTTATTTGTCCCAACAATACATCAGTCTACAGGATACCAAAATCGCACGGACTCGAAGGAACTGAATTTACACCGGGGTTAATTAAGTAACATTTAATGTCGTACAATTTGGCCAAAAATGTGCACGGCTGATGATGACTAGCGTAAAGCCGTAAAGAGAGAAAACCTTACAGAAAATCCTGGTTGCGTGTCATTCGCTTGGAAGTTTACATTGCTTCACAATATTGATTTGCTTACCTTATACCAGATTTAAGTATGCTGATTATATACTTCACAATAATTTCCGAGAATTGGCATTCATTTGAGACTAACTAATCCTTCCAACTATATAAATAGAACTCCGTTGCAATCATTAATTTAAGAAGAAGAATAAAGCATACATCCTTCTATTCTATTCTTGGACATGAACCTTATTGACAGACCATTACTTGCATTCTTAGTTCTCTCCGCAGCTGCCACTCTTGTCCTCAAGTTTTCATCACCCCTTTTCATATTTTCACTGTTCAACGCCATAATTTTGTTTATAGTCCTCGGAAATCATAGGCCGTCCGGAGATGAAGTTGAGGAGTTCTTTCAATATTCTTCACAATCTTCATTTGCAGATGATTACGGTGATTACGTTAAGGATGATAATGGTGGTAGTGACATGGAGGATGATGATGAGGACCGTAGTGAATTCGATGGTTCTGATGGCTACGATGAAGATGACGACGATGATGGTAGTGAAGGTGAGGTCGGTTGGGATGACGACGAAGAACCTGATGAGAACTTGGAGAGCAGAATTGAAGACTTCATTGCTAAGGTTATCAAAGGATGGAGAGAAGAACGGCTGATGGATAATCTCCATAATGAATAGTCTTGTGGCCAAATGAGTACGCTGGGATATTAGAAACTGTTTCTTTGAGAAACTAGTATGATATGATTGATAGTCATTCTTTGCAAGCAAACAAACTCCTAGGTTTTTCCAGGGGATCTTGTGCATTTGGTTTGCACTACCTCTTTTCTCGTGTTGTATGTGCTCTATTGACATGTCCAGTATTAGGGACAATCAAAATATGAGTTTTTGCACTGTCAAATAATTAATAGAAACAAGACTTGTAATATTCTTGCTGATCATGTTTTTTGTCGATCTTCCATCATCTTTATTACCTACAAAGCCTGTGGAGAACGATTTAAATCGTGTTAATTTGAATGTGCATATTACTATTATTAAATAATAGTTATTATTATCATAAATAATAAAAATATTATTTTTATAAAATAATTATTTTATTCAATAATAAGTTTACTAATGACCTCTAAATAATGGTCATATAATTAGTTCTTTAAACAAACACATAATGGTCCTTCTTTAATTTTAAAGAAAGAGAAACTAATTTTATTGGATTAAAAATATTTGCCTCTATATAATTTTAATTAAGATTCAAATTTGAAAGTTAATAAGCAGAATAATTCCACATTTAAAAGAAAAAATTATAAGAATTTTATTAAAATTTATCATCTCTTTAAAAGTGGGGTTTTATGATTTTTGTTTAGATTTCATTTTTAAAAATAAAAATATGTTTATTGAGATTTGAAATAAAAAATGAAAACAAAAATCAATTTAGACTTCTAATCCCAATTTTCTTTTATTCTTATCATAATATTAGATGTGAATAATAATTTTATTTTATTTTATTTCTTAATATATCAATTTTTATTCTTAAATTAATTAATTATTATAATTATTAAAAATACAAAGGTATTAATATTTAATATAATTAAAATATTTGTACATTATTTTTATATACCAAAGGATACAATCATTCCTAAAGTATCTAACATTTTGGAATTTTTTCAATTAAGTTATTGGACCCCGATCTTTGAGTAGAATTTAGAAATATTAATTGAACTTGAATGGGTGTGTTTGTATATGTATTGTGTTAAAGATGTATTTATGTTTAAAGGAAATTGATGAGAAATAAGTGATTCGTTTTGATGACTTTGAAGTTGAAAAGCAAGAAATAAATAGTGAAAGTATGAGATTTTGGAGAATGAAGAAAAGTTTGACTTTTTGGTCACAGAGAGTTGACTTTTTGATTTAAGCAGAATTTGAGAAATTGATCTTCATAAAACTTGTAGAATATGTTGAAAGTTTTCTGTCGCTATAAAGTTTGATATTTTTCGATATCAGGATTGAAAGTTATGATCATTCAAAGTTAAGTACTATTTTGCTTTGTTTTGTGAAAATGTTCGTAAGTGTACATTTAGGTGTACTATGCTTTGAGGAAAATTATGTACTGATGTACTCTAAATTGAGTTAAGTGATCTATATGAAAGTCATAGAATATTTTTTCTAGCTTTTCAATGAGGTATCATATGTTAATTGCGAATGTGAGAATTGGAAGATATGAATTTATGAAGTGTGGATGTAGTATAGGATGACACACTATCTGGCAGAAACTTTGACTGAAGAATTGCTTAGAGTTTGAAATTGCTTTCAAGTTCTTCATGAAAGTTTTAGATTTTGTTTAGATCTTTCCATTAATGTCAAGTTTGCAATTTTTGGACTAGGAAATATGAAGTTATGATTTTTGCAAGTTTCTGTTACTATTTTAGCATGATTATTAGAGGACAGAACCTTTGATTGGAAATTTGACTTCCTTATAGGCCAAATTCATTTTTCTGTCCTTAATGAAAGTTGTAGGTGGCTTTCTGATCTTTGCATTGATATAAAATACGACATGTTTGGACTTTGGAGTTGAAAGATAGAAAATTTCAAAGTTGAGTCTTTGTCTAGGGATTGATTATTTGGACAGAATGTTTGATTGGATTTTTGACCCATTTAGAGATGAAATTGATTTTTGAGTTCTTCATGGAAGTTGTAGAGCTTCCTTGGATCTTTCTATTGATACCAAATTTGTGAAATTTGGAGTTCTGGACCAAGAGTTATGAATTTTGGAAATTTTGGTTATATATATATAACTATATATATGAAAAATCCTTTTGTTTTTGCTATTCTCCTCCTTTAATCCGACCCTTGTTTAATCTTTTGTTTATAACTTTTCCGTCTGACATCCGATTGATTTAGTT
>JAOTIZ010000202.1:32513447-32534593 GCA_027123425.1 Erythroxylum panamense
GGGAATGTCCCGGGACTAAAAAATTTTAAATTCCGCACTGTGGGCATGTGATGCCTACCCCGGGATTTTCCTACAGTTTGTACATGTCCTGATATTGTTCTTATTGTTGGTGTACTTGGGAGATACTTGAGCAACCCTGGTGTGGGTCATTGGCAAGCTATGAAATGAGTTCTGAGGTATCTACAAGGTACTAAAGATTAAATGCTCACTTACAGGATCTCTGATCACTTTGAAGTGATAGGTTATTCTTATTCTGATTATGGTGGCTACCCTGATGATCACAAATCCACATCAGGATATATCTTTATGCTTGCTGGAGGAGCTGTATTTTGAAAAAGTGTTAAACAAATACTTACAGTAGCTTCAACTATAGAGGCAGAGCATGTGGCTTGTTACGAAGCTACTCGATAGGCAATATGGTTAAGGAATTTCATTTTTGAACTTCATCTTGAGGAGAGTGTTTCCAAACCTCCAACCATATATTGTGATAACTCTACTGTGGTAGGCTTCTCTAAAATATGCAAGAACTCCAAGCGTTCGAAGCATTTTGATACAAAGTATATATACGTTAGAGAGAAGGTTGAGGAGTTTCAGACCCACATGGAGCATTTACCCATCGATCTTATGGTGGTAGACCCTCTAACCAAAGGTTTGACTTTTAAGGCTTTTGTGAATCATGTAACCCGTATAGATCTATTTAGATCTTTTGATGCCTTGGATTAGTGGGAGTCTATCTTTTATGTTAATTTTTGATAGCAACATTGTATTTGACTATTTTGTTATTCACTCTAGAGACTTTTGCTTATGATTGTTGCTATTATTGTTATTGCAATATACTTTGTTGATATACTGTGCAGATACGTTTAAATGTTTGTATATATATGGCATTTTGTTGAAAACATTTTATACCCAGTCTCGTTTTGTTGTTCTGAGATATTTTGTTAAATCTTAGTTGACATCTTAGGTTTGGGCCATTTTGTTTGGAATTGCACAAACAGATCACCATTTTGTGTGAATTTTCTTATGACACATTCTGTTTACGTCATCGAGGTATAGGTATCTTGCATATATGCTATCAATACTCTTGTCAGGTCTGATTTCTATATTATTGAGGTACTTGTAACCTCATTTTGAACTTATGATTGAGAGATTGTCGACTCTACTTTGACATCCTATTGTGGCAACATATTATTATATTAATCTAGGGATTTGTTTATGTTGTTCATTGATGTGGGCTATGTTGTCCAAGTGGGAGAATGATATAATTTCATCATTAATTTTGTGGACTAGCATAATAAGCATAATTTTGTACAAACCCTAATTAATTATATGTCAAGATAATTGGGCTTAGTAATTATCTATCAAATGTGTCATCGGGCCTGTGTTCATGGGCTTGCTATGATGGGTAGGCTTAACTCATGTTTTGCGGTGTATAGGAGGCCCTACTGCTAGTCAACCTTAAATATAGTCGTCCCATTAAGAACTGTATAGGATTTTACTAATCAAGGTTTGGAATAGCAGTAGTCAATCCTCTGCGTCTCTGTCACTCCGTTTTACAGAGAATAACAATGAAATCATCTATTATCTTTTTAAATTTTGAAAAATATATTTCAATTATTGCTTGTCATCATCAAAAAGGGAGAGATTGTTAGCTTAGTGTTTATATTTAATGATTTTTATGATAACTATATAATATTTTAAAATTCAAAATGGATTTATTTCCTTTTATAAAGAACAATATTTTTTAAAAGGAAATAAAATTACAAGAAATTACTTCCTTTCTTGTAAAAACTTTCATTATGAACTTACCTTATTAGAAATGGTTTCACTGAAAGAATCATACTAATTATGAAGGTCATATATTAGCCCCGTGATTACTGGAAGATTTTTGGCAAAGATGACATCAAAATTATTCATATTTAAATCCATCCAGTTGACTAAAGATGTAAGTGAAGCGACGACTAGATAAAGAAATTGACTATCTAAAGAAGAGCAATAGCGCTTGTGAAGAAATAAACATACACAAACTTTCTAAACATTCGAGCATCATCTATATTTTTTAGAGTCATATTATTCCTATTGTGCCTTAAAAAGTAAAATCATTCTATCAAGAGAGAAATTGTTATCTAATAACTTACTTTTAATTTTGCATTTTATTTTTTTGTAAGTTTTTAGAAGCTTGTTATACACTTTGAGCGCAGAAAGTTAGTGAACCTAATTCCTAAGCTTAAAGAAGCTGGTCAAATGTGAACCTAATTCCTAAGCTTAAAGAAGCTCGTCAAATCGTTAGTTTTTATAGTGAAACACTCAAGTTTGATACTTGGGATTAGACGTAGGCTTAGGTTGTAAGCCAAATCAGTATAAATCAATTGTGTCCTTCTCTCTTCTCTTCACTTTTAAATTTTCACATTATATTGTGTGCATGTTTATTTCATAAAGAGGCTCCTTTACTTTATAACAGGCTCCTTTTGTTTTTAACTTGCAAGAGGTTCTTTTTAGTTTTACTGATGTCTTCTATTTTAAATTGTTTTTTAACAGAACTTTTCGTTTAGTAGGCTTTTGTCATTTAACAAGTTTTTTATCGCTTAACAGACTGCTTCTGTTTAAATAGGATCCTATCGCACAACAGTTTCCTACTGTTTTAATTATAGACAGGCTCTTGTCATTTCATTTTAAACCGAAATTAACTTGCAAAAATTTTTATGTCGTACACAATTCACCCCCCTCTTGTGTGTGTTTGCTTTATCACTTTACACACAACCAAAACTTTGCACATTGTTCCTTCATAAAGATATGGAGTAGCAGTCCAATTATTCATCCATATGTGCAAAAATGCAACTACCAAAAATAGTTCAATAGAGCATGTAATTGCTCATACAAAAACAAAGAAATGCAACAGCAAACCTTACTGCATGTTTTTTTGTAGTTTAATAGAGCATGTAATTGCTCATACAAAAACAAAGAAACGCAACTGCATACAACCTTATTGCATGTTTTTTTGGCCAAAAAACTGCAGTTACAAATCGTCAATCATAATCTCCACAAATTCAGCTACTTTAGATAATCATTATCACCAAAATAGGCTTCCCAAAGATAGCTACAAAAATCACCAAAAATCTGCATACTATCTTTATTTAGATATGGTGATTTTATCCCAAATAATAAATTCTATCCTCATGTTATAGTTTATCTTTCAATTAATTTTATCTTCAAGAGTCCCAACCAAGATAAACTTCCAAATATATCTATGTCCAAATACAAATAATGCTCAAAATTAATTTACAAGATATCATAACATATATCTTAACAGAATCCAATACTCTGATCAACAATCCCTTCTGACTATCAATTGTGAGTACTTTCTTCAATTGATGGGTACTCATTAGATCAATCATCTACCAGATTTGAGCTATTTTTTTGAAAACCCTATTAGCTAGCATATGAAAGACTTCCTACTCGCCCCTTTCTTAGACACAGAGATAAAGAAGTTCTTTTCTCATTGCACCCATCAAAATTCCCCAGCCCTCATAGATTTACAAATCATTTCTTTCAATAGACTTGAACTATCATTGGACAACTTTTTACATAAGCTATCTTGGAAACTTTTGCGCTCAAGTAAGATATTGCGCGAAATCAATCACACCTTCGTATGCCTTGTATCAATGAAGTTAACCCCTGGCTCCTTATTGGATTACCGACCTATTTCATATTGTGATACCATTTACAAGGTCATTGCCAAGCTTTTAGCTAAAAGATTGAAAAAAGTCTTGCTTGAACATGCCACTTCTACTTAAGGTGCTTTCATTGAGGGATGTTCCATCGAAGACAATGTATTGCTAATGCAAGAACTTCTTAAGGAGTATCAATCTAGAAAAAACCCAAAAGTTGCACCTGGAAAATCAATTTTTTACAAGACCTTCAACACAATTAGATGGACATTTATCCAAGCTTACCTTGATGCTTTGCAATTTCCTATTCAATTTACAAAATGGATCATGCTATGTTTGCAAACCTGATAAGTAAGCATCATTGTCAATGGAAGCTGCAATGTGAGAGGGGGATTAGGCAAGGAGATCCCCTCTCACCTTATCTTTTTGTTTTGGTCATGGAGGGGTCGTCTTGAATAATTGGTAAGTTGACTTCATACAACGGTCACTTCTGCTATAATCATAAATGTTGTGCTCTTAAGCTCACTCATCTGATGTTTGTCGATGATCTAATGCTTCTGTCTGGAGTCGACAGGTTCTCTATCAATATTCTTAAAGACATCCAAACCTGATTCTCAAAATGGTATGATCTGAGAATAAATCTCCAAAAAACCAGCTTTTATTGCTCCTCGAACGTGCATAATTCTCTCAAGCTTGCTAGCTTTTTGGGAATGAAGTTAAACACACCCCTTTAAATACTTGGGAGTTCAAATCTTTCATGCAAAACTTTGATATTTTGATTGTATTCCACTCTTGGAACATTATAAATCTAAAATCTTAGCTTGGCATAATCTGTTTCTATGGCTGTTAGGGTCACGCTTATTATTTCAGTTCTTAGTAGCTTACAAATTCATTGGATTAATCACTTAATTATGCCCAAGAAGGTGATCAAAGAGCTAGACAGAATTATTAATTCCTTCCTCTGGTCAGGTTATACGGATAATGCAAAGAAAGCCAAAGTGAAGTGAGGAGAGGTACTACCAAGCAGCAAGGAGACCTAGGCATACTCTTTACATCTACCATGCAAAAGGTTCTTCTACACAAAAAACTCTAGAGGTCACTAATAGCTAAAAACACCATTTGGATTAAGTGGCTTCACGAAACATCTCCTTTCTCAAAGTTTCCAGCAACTACCTATCATCAAGAGTGGTTTTTGCGTCTTTCATCCGATGCTCAGAATAAGGGATATTATTTATCCATATATTCATTATCAATTGGGCAATGGCACATCCACATGGTTATGGTATCATAATTGGACTGACTTCAGTCCATTAATACGCAAGAATGATCTAATCCATCTCAGACATGGCATCCCTCACAATGCCAAAGTCTCATCACTCATCTCCGAAGAGCAATGGACTGGCCATTTTAGAGGATTTCATACATCATGTTAGTTTTTCCCTAGTGTCCAAAACATAAGCAATGTGGATACAGTTGTGTGGGAACTCCACCCCAAAGGTTTTTTTACTAACAAGTCATGCTATAAACTTCTCTAAACTGATTCCCCAGTGGTTCCCTCGTATTCTCTTCTCTGGCAACAATGCATCAGTCCCAAAGCTTCCGTATGTACTTGGTTAGCAATAAAAAACAGTTAAGCACTAAAGATCGATGGCACGAGACTTTTAACCCCATTTGTGACTTATGCAAGACACTCGCAGAAGACATGAACCATTTATTTTTCAATTGCAACTACTCCACAACGGTATGGAGCCAACTTCTCCATAAACTTGCACATTAATCAACATATACGATTGGACTAATACACTCCAATAGATCATCAGCGTATCCTGCTAAAAAAAGATAGACAGCTTGCTTTCTCAAACAGCATTTACCCTCACAGTTTATAATATATAGAAGGAGAGGAATAGAAAGATATATTATCAGGAGCAAACAAGCCCTTATCAACTTGTTGAATTCATCATCGATGAGATTTGAGGCCCTGTGATAGTCAAAGACGTTGCCCACAAACTCTCCAATAGTATGAAAGCAAGCTGGTTTTTATAATTTACCATTGTTGAAAGACGTTTTTGGAATTCCATAATAAAAACCTCATTGTAATATTGTAAATAGTTTAACTATAGTTAATGAAAATTCCTTAATTTTTTTTAAAAAAAATGCTCAATTTATTTATCTCATTGCATTTTTAATATTCTAGTCTCTATTTTACATTTTCTCAAATATTTGTGACAGTGGTCTTTAATTTATTACCTGCGCGCGTCGCTCCTTAACAAATATTGTCATTGTTATACTCTTCTTTCTTTGCAGATGTTTCGTTTTTCCTCTATCAAAAGTTTTTGTTTGATCTGCCTCTTATTGCATCTTTCTTTTACTTTTTTTTCTGCAGAAAATAGATTTCTATACATTGGTTACCCAAAAATGAAAAGTAAGAGAGATTTCTATACCATTGTAATCAGTAGAATGGTATTGAGGTACACACAGCAGGATTCACGTGCGATACAATGCCAATTCGGGATTCATCTGGCTGGCATCAGCTTTGCTCCTATCAATCAAGTCTAACGCCTGGACATTATAGTTTACATGCCATTGATTACACGTCTCAGAGTTGCTATCACACTATTCCACGGCTACTGGTCAATAAATATGGCATTTGGAACATGCCAGCAGGCTAAATTCATCATCATAATTGCATGAGCATAACTTAGAACGTCAAATGCAAACAACAAACTTGACAAATTAAACACTCTTTTAAGAGTTGACTGTACAAAAATGTTAGCTCGGTGTAAAAGCTTCCAATGTCGACTGAAAAGGCTTGCACCAATTGCCCTCAATGCATTGCTAGATATATACTCATTATAGCTGGAATTCGTCAAACAAGTAACCTTTTAAAAATCGTTGTGCATTTCACTCATCCCGTGATGATAATAAAAGGAGCACAAATATATGTATGAATCCTGACAAAGTGCTGAGAAGGTGCTTGTCATTAGCCAATGCGTGAGAAACGAGTAAAACACCTTAATCTATAGTCCACTAAATCAAAGAAATCCAATCTTCTTAGAATTTTGGATACAACAGATCTCTTGATCCCTGCTAAACACTAAAACAAGGCAGCACTGTACCGTACCAAGTAACTCCTTCCAATTAATCGTAGTCATGATCTTCCAAAGCAGTCAAAATCATCCTACAAAAGTAGAAGTGCAAAACAACTAAGACCTGAGAGATTCAAGAATGAAGAAACTTTTAATAAAGATAGCAGCCCTGAAATCATTGGCATACCAGAATATGGACAGAAAGAGGAGAATAATAAGATAGAAGAGCTTGAAAAGTCTCAGCTTCTTTTCCCAGTGAAGCTGGTTGAATATCTCAGTAACATCGATAAGATGCTGTTTTCGTGTATAGCTGTTCATCAAAATATAGTAATCAGAAAAGCAACTATATCAAGTTCCAACTGGATGAAAGTAAAGAAAAAAGCTTAGCAAATTTCAAGAATCTCAATGCTCAAACAATATGCACTAGGATAATTTAGGCCGTTTAACAGGAGCCCATCATCTCATGTGCTGCATTTCATTCATCCTTTAAGATAAAACAACAAGGCGACCTCAATTGTTCCAGAATTTTAGGTACATCCTGAATATTGAACGAACATGCTTAAGAAATAATAAGCTCAGGCATAAACACGAATCAAGAACTGACCTAAGATACAGAAACTGTCATGAAAAAACATAATTTGAACTTCAGATTTGACAGTGTGACAGCAAGCCTGTACTTGGAAGTCTTTGGATCAAGCAAGCCTAAAGGCTTCTCAAGCATCAAAGCCCTTCTAAATTAATAGATATAAATGAGGACATGAAAAGGCCATTTATACTTAGAGTGCAACCCATTTAAGGCAGACAAGGAGTTAAGGCTTCTCAAGCATCAGAGCCCTTATAAATTAATAGATATCAATGAGGAAATGACAGGGCCATTTATAGTTGGAGTGCAACCCATTTAAGGCAGACGGGGAGCAAACTGGGAACATATACCCCTCAGAACTATACCAAGAAATCTATAATTTACAGAATCAAACATGCATTATATTGGTTCCAAACCAGAAAATTATTGTACATTCTGAAGTTAAATGTATCCGCACAGTCTTCTCATCCTATTCCGCTAGCAGTAACTTTTACCCTAAACTTAATAACTCTTTTTCCAAACAAGTGAACAATTATCAGCATGCAAAAGAATGGATTGAGTAGCAGTAAGACAAAAAAAAGTATGCCATTTATCCATATTGCTAAACATTGCACCGTTTTTATCTAATAACCAAAAAGATTCAAATCCAGTACACAAGCCCCCCTAACCACCTGTCCACAGGTAAACTCCTCCCTCCTAGATAGAAGAAACTTAAGTGGCCAAAATTGATGTTGAAGTGAATTAAGAAGGGTACTTACAGCCTATAGTTGTAGTAAAGGTATGGAACACACAGCAGTGACATGCACCAGTGCCCCGTCAGAAGATAAAACAAGCATAAAACTGCTACTGCTACGTACTCGGGAATAATCACTTTGTTTATTCGAGATGAGGAGTCATAAGGATTGATATAATCGAACTCTAAATCCGCCAAGCACATTAGCTGCAACATTTGATCAATAAGTTAGATTCCAAACACCAAAAGCAGAGGACAGACAATGCAAGAAGTATCCAGTTTAGCTATACCACCCGTTAACAAAAGACAAGCTCATCTTTATATCTTCTAATTTAGTTACTCTTCAGAAATTACCTTAAAAGGAACCTTCCAGTAATACGAGCAACATGAATATAGTTAACGCTCAGAACTTAATAATAGTTAAAATTTGGAGTAATGCGTGCTCAGATGATAAAAAATCCAAAACCTAATCACCCAACCACTAAATAATTAGGATTAAAGAATTTGAGAAAACCAATGTCATAACCCATCCTTAAGCTTAGGAAAGCTTAACAAGCAACAGTAACAAAATCCCCGATAACAGAAAGCCAAAGGAAAAAGAGAGCAACGTTAAGAAACCACAAAAGCATCAAGCTTCCCAAACATTGTATGAAATTCAGTGAATTGATTATTAACCAAAAAGAAAAAGAAAAGAGGTATAATAGACCTGGAAGACGATAATGACAAGTAGGGCTATGAGGAAAAAGAAGGATGTCAACCACACAAAGAGATCCCCCATCCTCCTTTCCCCTACTCTAATATCTCCTTCCCTCTTCTCTTCTGGTCAGTATTAGGGTTCGGGGACGGTGGATATGGTTTCTCTGAAAGAGATAGAAATCTGTTTTTAACTTAAAAGACAGTGCCGATTCCTTCCCGTATTAGAAAGCTTGTTTTTTTCCCTATGATCCATAGTATAATTTTTTTAAAAAAAACCAATTATTGCTTTAGGGTGATTTCTGTTGATGAACTTTAATTCGTCTTTAGTTCACAAATAATAAATATATATTCTTCAAAAAATATGTTCTTGGGGAGATGCCTGATCACTACAATATATGTGTGTTTTGACTAAGTTTTAATTGGTGACAATTATAAAATCGTTAAAAATTGTTGGTAAATAAATATATTTGACAACAATTATAGAAAGTTTTTATGATTTTTACATAATTTTGTTAGAAATATGACAAATTTTGCGATGACTAATTTTTCGTTAAAAACTCGTTCTGTTGAGCAATAAAGAAGCTTATGTTGATTATTGATTAAATTAATTAAATTATGATAAATGATTAAAAACAATCAAAGGACTTCATGTGTTGTATAATGTTTTTTTTTTGAGAAATTAAAATTTTCATTAATAGTTAAAAATTTACACGAGGATACTTGAGTCAATAAGGCAGCAACGTAGAACACATCAACAATACTGCGTCGTTTGATCTCTACACAAATTAACACCAAAATGACCCGTTGAGGAATACCTACCCCGACTATGAGGGTAAAACTACCCAAGACTCCAAGAGTTCTATTTGATGACAAAACTATGAACATGTGAATTTACGCAGATATTCTAACAATGATGTTGCTACAGCAAGAAGGCCATCAACTTGGCCAAAGGGTTGACTTCCTTCTGATTTGGTTTCTCTAAGGCTGTGCGAGAAGGCTTAGGACACATAAAGAAATTCCTTGACCCCAAGCTTTCCAACTTATCATTTGCGTCCAAACCTGCATCATAGCGTGAAAAAAGATTCAATAACAGGTAGGGGTGGTACTTTCAGCTCAGTTACGTCTTATTTGAGTCGAAATTACCAGAATCTTTGATCAAATTCAAATAAATATTTAAATGATTTGAATTTCACTTTTAAAATAACAATTATTTTTATTTATACATTAAAATAATATTGATTTTAAACTTGACTCGATAAATGTATGGTAGGCCCGGATTGCCCGTCCGCCCCAACGACGGCACGAGATCTTCTGTGACCTTTTATCTAATACCAACCCTATGCCGTCATCTTTTAGCCACAAAAAAAAAAATCAGGACTACCAGAAACAAAAACAACAACCCAAACAATCATATTCTACCGCTGGGCTCGTAATATTCTAGACAGAACCAAGAAGATAAAAAGAAAGTGAATCCAAGTTACTTACTTTCCAAACTAAACGGTGAGTAGTGAAGTTCAAAAAGGTCAGGATCCATCTCCTTCAAGAGAGGCAGTCTCTTCTCCTTCACGTAAATATCAATCGCTGCCTTTATCAAATCCTTCACTCTGTACTCCGACGACATAATAACCTTCACTGCCCCTAAGCTTCTCCCTATAGTCACATTCAGCAACAACCTCGTCAACTTCCGGGGCCCATCAACATTGTTCATATTCATATCTGAAATCGTCAGTCTTCTGGGAACCGAAAGGAACCCAACTCGCTGGCCGGCAGCAAGATAGGAATGTGTCTTCATCGAGAAGATACGCAACCCTCCGGTGGAGGCTGTACGCGAAGACCTGCCAGTGAAATGGTTAGAGATCGTTGGATGACGGGAGGTCATAGCTAACCGATCAGTAATCCTAATATGTTTGGGACCTTTCTGAGTATAATGTTTTTACGTTGATAGGAAAGAGTGACAGAAAGAGAGAGGCGTGTGGTTAGGGGACATACGTTGGATCGGTTAGTTGATGAGTTAAGAGTTCGGTTCGGTTTGGATTGTGAGACAGTTACAGGACAGAGTAGCGAAATTTCCTAGAAGTTAAGAGCATTCGGACACTAGCAAATGCAACAAAGAAAATTACGATTACTTCATATCGACAGATATAAGTTAGGAAAAATGGATAAAATTTACTAATCCTTATCTTTTTTTCTTTCTTAAAGAATATGATTGATTAATAGGGTCAGAGTGTTTTTTATACTACTACAAAAATTTAAAGATGTAATCAATAAGAACAATATATTGACCCGAGAAAAATAAATTAGGGTAGTTAGTATAAAAAGAAATAAATAGATAAGGAATAAAAAAAGATGGTTAATAATTTATTATAATTAGATGAACAGTATTTTTATGTCCTTGTTGAATTCTTATAATTGTTAAAAGGCTATCCCAATATATAAAACTTCCTGACTTGCGCGTGTTGGAGATGGTCATCAAAACTGACTTTTTAATTATAAAAGAGTAATCTTAACGATTATATTGATATCAAAATAAAAGTGATAAGGAAGAATGGATGAATGATGGCGACTATAATGATATTAATATGAAGAGATAAATCGATTGTAGCTATAATTATTGTACCATGAAAAGGAAATAGACTGCTCAAGCGATGTGAAATCAAGTTTCAATTTATATAATTCCAAGTCAACAATTATTGGCATTACCTTGTGCACCAATAAACGAAACCGACCATTTTTACTTTAAACCACACAAATTGGACCGACCATTTTCGGGCGGCGTTTGCAGATTGCAGACACACATGTTCAATCGGGACATGTTCAATCGGGGAATATTCTTCCTAGGCGTCACTGAATTGTGCAACTGCTTTTCTAAGATTTTCGTGGACTCCGACCACTTATTTCAAAAAATTTTAATTACTAATGCCAAGTAGTATGTTCCGTGCATACCGTAAAAAGGACACAGAGCGGCCCAGAAGTCTAAATTGAAATGATTCGATGAACTTGCGAGAGGCACATTTGACCATTGACAAACAACAGATTATAAATTAGTGATATTTACATCTCAACGAGGATCATTGCCAGCAAATCAGAATCTTCCATAGTCTCCGAGTTCTTCTCACAAGTTTACTGATCTTCCGAGCACAAAAACATGGAAACAAGAACGCAGGTGGCGAAACTGGCGGTGGGCTTCCCTTCGCCGGATCAACCTCTGAGCTACAAGAAGTTGATGCTCCATTGTTTCTGCGTCTTCTGAGAAAGAAACTTCTAGTACCAAGATCCCCCAACAATTCTGATTTGTCTAAACCTATTTAAAACCCAGACGGATCGTTAATAACACATCCATGGCGTCATAGATGTAAAAGTCATTTTTCTATAAATCTACTGGTTATTAAGGCAATTAGAACATCTAGTTAGATAGATAAAATGTCCAAAATCTTCACTCACCTTGAAGACAGAAATAGGAGTGATGCAACTCGTAAGTAGATGCAGCATCCTTATCAAGTTTCGGAGTCCGACCTTCTTTGCCATACTTGTCTAAAACGAGCTTAATTGTGTCTTCTACACTACATCCAAGTTTAACCATGATCATCAATGGTCCTGGACTCCCTTCAACTGTTACATTAACCACCACCTTCGCCTCTTTGTTGAACACCTGCTAACAAGGCTTCAATTTTCAGAATCGAACTGTCTCTTCTTTTAGGAAGATCCATGTAGCAAATTTAGATCAAGCATCGAGATATATCATAATATTACTACACCATCACCACAGTATAAACAGTTTTCAAGTTTCAAACTACGAAGATGATTGTTCTCCATGAAAATATGAAATGGGCCCAGATTTGTTCTTTGCGTAGACAACTAGGTGATTTTCCGGTGAACGGAATAGTGAAAGGACAAAAGAAACAAACAGGGAAAAGAAAAAATTATGTTTCTTTTCGCAAATCGGAGTAGTGAATTGATTCGTTCAATGATTTCAGAATGAAACACAAATCTAGATATGTGCTCCAACCCCCAGACTAGATCAAAACACTTTCATTATTAACTAAGACAACGTAGAAACTCATAGCATTACCTCAAAACTCGGACTCTTCGGGCACAAATTCGTCAGAGAAGTCGAAGAAACCATCACATCCGTACAAGTCTTAGGCCTATACAAAACACCACCTTCACTTTCACTCCCGCTCCACAAACTCCTCCGACTAAGATGATCTTCCCCCTCGCTACGACCACCACCGCACAACATCGGCTCCGAAAAGGACCTCCTGAAAACCTTTGTGGGCTTCGAGTAGTGTTTCCCGGATCGTCGCGGGGTTGACGGAGAAGCCAGCTTGCTAGAAGAAGACGACGGGTGCGGCGGCCTAATCCTCCTTCCGCCACCGGAAGTCGGAGTTCTTCTGCGGAGGTTCCTTTCAGACATGTGGGGTCTGGTCTATGTATATGTATTTATGCTTGGAAATAAAGGAGAAGACAGGACGGTACTAATGTAGACTTGAGTGAAAGGCAATTGTTTTGAGTTGGGTCTGAAAAAATATGTGTACTGAAAAAGGAAAGCTAGATAGGAGAAGGAAGTTGGAAAGGTAGTTGAAGTTCGCGTGTGGAATGAGGAAGCTAGGACTTGCTGATTCCTTCCTTCTTCTTCTTTTTTTTTCATATTTTAATAACTGCCTCGCTCTGTCTTTTAGTTTTCTTCCTATTATTCATTGGATTGTCTTTTTCTTTTCTATTTAATTTCATGAATTTATCCTTCTTGATTTATTGCTTCCTTAAGTAGGAAAAATGACCCTTCCGAGTTCTGAGGCTTCAGATCAGAAAATAAGCTCTGTTGGCGCATCGGAAATAAGGGTGCTTCCAGTGTCAGTTTGCAACTATATAGTCTTAAATACAGAATTACGGCAAACCCATTTTCCTATTCTACAACCTTAGGTTTTAGAACAATTAAAGTATGTATAGTTGTGCAAAGCATTCTTTGACTTCTCCATAAGATAATGACAAGAAGGCATTAGTTTTGCATGGATGCACGGCTCCATGTGATGAAGTAGTCCGAAGTGTAGTTGCTAGGATTCTTTTATTCTATGGTTTATTTTTTGAAATAACTCTTCTATTTTTTAGGGACAGATTGTTTTTCCGTTTTAACTTAGTCACTTATCACGATTTAGGCATTGTACGATTGTGGATTGCTATTTCACATTTCTGGTATGATGTAAGGCTATTTATTAGCCAAAGTTGTTTGTTTTCAATAGAATAAGAATTCGCCTAATTTTATTAGTACAATCAGTTCTTACATTCACAAAAGCTCTCTATTTCAACATATGGTATCACAGCCCCACCACAAGACCTGATCAAAGCTTGCAACAAAATAACTAGCTTGAAGAAACAAAGATATGACGTCTAAAAGCAGTTTCATGCAACCTACCATTCTAATATTTTATGGACATTATGATCACTGGAGTATGCTACTGGAAAACTTTCACGTTTAAAGGAATATTGGAATTTGGTGGAGACGGGAATCACTGCAGCAACAGAAGGAGCTGATTCAAGCGACACACAACAAAAAGTCATTAAAGATCATAAATTAAAAGATTTGAAGTGCAAAAATTACTTGTTTCAAACCATCGATCATTCAATCCTGGAGGCAATATTGAAGAAGGACACTGTGAAGGTATATAGGATTCTTTGAAGCAGAAATATCAAAGAACAACACGTGTAAAACGTGCCCAATTATTGACTCTTTGAAAAGAATTTGAAGTTTTACATATGAATGTTGGAGAGTCAGTCAACAATTATTTTGTAAGAACACTCACCATTGCTAATAAGATAAGGATTCATGGAGAGCACATTGAGGATGTGGTAATTATTGAGAAGATCTTAAGATCTATGATTTTGAAATATGACTACGTTGTATGTTCTATTGAGAAATCAAATGACTTGGACACTTTGTCCATCGATGAACTTCAAAGTAGTCTTTTGATGTATGAACAAAGGATTAGTTACCATGTTGTAGTGAAAGAACAAGCACTACAAGTCACTTCAGGAGCCTAACAAGGAGGACGGGGTGGAGGTCGAAGTACCTATCGTGGAAAAGGAAGAGGAAGGGGCAGATTAGGGATTGACAAATCAACCTTAAAGTGTTATACTTGTCATGAGCTCAAGCATTTTCAGTGGGAGTGCCCAAAGAAAGCAAACGATCAACATGCAAAAAGAAGGGATGTTATTGATGATATAGTAATCTTAAAGAAGTTGAAACTGAGCACATTTGGTTCCTCGATTCTGGGTGCAGTAACCATATGTGTGGCAAGAGGGATATATTTATTGACTTTGATAGCAATTTTAAATAATCGGTAAAGATGGGAAATGATTTAAATCTTAGTGTGCAAGGCAAAGGCACGTTTCAAGTTGAAGTGAATGGAATCGTTCACGTAATCACAAGTGATTTCGTTGTACCAGAACTGAAGAACAATCTATTAAGTATTGGGCAGCTGCAAGAAAAGGAACCCGCTATGCTTGTTCAACAAGGGAAATGTAAGATCTTTCATCTTGAGAAATGTTTAATCATTGAGACTGAGATGACTCAGAATAGAATGTTTGTTGTGCTCACTCACTGCCCATCATTAAGAGAGACAAAGTGTTTCTCCTTTCTGACCACAAATTTGGCCACTCTTTGGCATCAACAATACAGACACCTTAGCTAGAATGGACTCAAGGTACTCCAAAAAAAGAAGATGGTAGAAGGGTTACCACAGTTCAAAGTTATTCAACAAATATGTGAAGGTTGTGACGATTTATGTGGTCCGATAAATCCAGTTTCAAACAACAGTAAAAGGCATTTCATCACCTATATTGACGATTTTAGTAGGAAAACCTGAGTTTATTTTCGGACAGAAAAGTCAGAAACTTTTGCTACTTTCAAAATCTACAAAGCAAAGATGGAGAAAGAAACTAGAGCATTTATTCAAAGTCTGAGAACAGATTGAAGGGGAGAGTTCACATCACAAAAGTTCACAAGCTTTTGTAATGAGCATGGGATACACAGACAATTGACCGTTGCATGCACTTCCTAACAAAACGGTGTTGCCGAGAGGAAAAATCAGACCATTATGAATATGGTTCAAAGTACACTATCACATAAGCAAATCCTTAAAACCTTTTGGCTTGAAGCTGTGAATTGGACCGTGCATATGTTGAATAGAAGTCTAACATTTTCCGTGAAGAGCAAAACACTTGAAAAGGCGTGGAATAAACTTAAACCATTAGTGGAGCATTTCAAAGTTTTTGGTTGCATATTACATGCTCATATACCTGACAACAAGAGAGTGAAGCTTAATGCCCAAAGTCTCAAATGTATATGAAAAATCGTAGGGGTAGTAGTTTCACAAACTTTCCAATTTTATCGTAGACGTCTCTAACACAAACGAAAACAAAAGCAATAAAAAACGAAATAATAAAAAAACGCCAAAAATTTGGTAACGCATTTTGGCATATCTTACCTACGTTTGCGGAGCCCTCACCTAGCTTAATCACTTTTATTGAAGTACAATAGATTTACTCAAGACTTTACTGAGTCAACACCATGCAACCCTTGACACTATCTCTCAACCTCACTTTCCTTAAAAGAATTTCACACCCAATAACATGATTGACTCGTGTTAAACTCAACAAATGATTTTCTCAATCAATCTTTTAACGAAAGAACAATAAACAAATAACTCAAGTAATCAATCAACTAAAAACAAAACAATAATACACTTGAGATAAAAGAGAAGAACAACTTTCTGAAAGATTCAGCTCCACTGAAATAAATCTGAAAGTTGTTCACACACAATTAATCCAATTGTGAGTCACTCCATAAAGATGATAGTCCAACGTGAGCAATCTCCACATGATCAATATAGAGTCATGAATCTTCAACTCAGAAAATACGTACTGCACTTTTTAATTGTTATCAACCAAGCAAGGAACATACCACTAAAGAACACACAAACAAACAACCCACGTCTTCAATAATTACCCATCAATCCACACAATGCCCAAGGCACTCACAATGCTCACTCATAAACACAGTCATGTGTCTCATGAAAGCTAGAAACTAATTAACGCCCACTACAATAAAACCCATGGTATATATGAAGACCGAAAACACGCAACCAATATAAGCTACGTTTTACAAGTATGTAATTAACGCCCACTGAATTGTTGATTGCAAGACTCCCACGCAAGATGCACTTCTTCTATGATAGAGACATACACGACATTCACCAGCAAGAGCCCTTTTCCCACAAGCAACAACCACTTCACTTTTTTTCTATTCACGAAATCCATAAAATCCAGTAGTAAAACAATTCAATTACCCATATGATAATAGTCTTCAATATAGTGTAGGAACCTTTCACAACTACAAGTGTAACAAACACATATATTTGAATTCCACTACAATTAATATCTTATATGTCCAATTAATAAATAATGCCAAAACTATTTACTTAGATATATAACATATATTCTATCGTTATATTTCTAGGGGTGAGTGAAGAATCTAAAGCTTATAGGCTGTTTGATCCCATCTTGAAAAAGATAATTATTAGCAGAGATGAGATCTTTGAAGAAGACCAAGAGTGGAGTTGGGACGATGGCTATAAGCAAGCCATATTGGCTTATTTAGAATGGGAAGTTGATGAAGAAACAAGTATAGAAAAGGAAAGCAATGAAGATCAATCTGAGGTAGTTAAAGAATAAGAGGAAAATGGGTCAGACAACAACAATTTTCTAGGCTTAGCTATGAGAGGTCGCTGGATTATTTAGCAGATGTGAGCTTCTAGGCTGAGAGGTTTTTGGGGTTGTACCTCTTTACTTTTCCAAATGTAGGATTGTACAATGTAGTGTTTGGCTTTTGTTAATATAATTTCTCTTAAAATTAAAAAAAACAGCAATTTTCTAAAAGGAGATACTTCAAACATCTATGACTCACCTCTAGGAGGACGAACACGAAGACCTCCTGTAAGGATGAGGGAATATAAGACTGGTCAAGGTTTATCTGATGAAGTAGGTGTGAATTTTGCTCGTCTAGCTTTGTTAACTAATAGTGACCCAATGACATATGAAGAGGCAATAAAGAGCAAAAAATGGAGACATGCGATTAATAAAGAAATTGAGGAAATAGAATGGAATGAGATATGGGAACTACCAAATTTGCCCTATGGAGAAAGGACTGTTAGAGTGAAGTGGATATTTAAAACAAAACCTAATGAGTGTGGGGAAGTACACGAGTATAAAGCACAGCTAGTTGCTAAGGGGTACAACCAATAATATGGAGTAGATTATGCAGAAGTTTTTGCACTAGTGGCTCGATTGGACACAATTCGTCTAATGCTTTCTCTTGCTGCACAGAAAAGTTGGTTGCTTTGTCAACTTAACGTCAAATCGGCCTTTCTACTTGGAGAAATTAATGAAGAAGTGTTTATTGATCAACCTCCGAGTTATGGAAGAAGAATCTAAGGTCTACCGACTAAAGAAAGCATTGTATGGACTCAAGCAAGCTCCTCGAGCTTGGTACAGTCACATAGAATCATATTTTGTCAAAGAAGGATTCAACAAATTGCCCCACAAACACAACTTGTTCACTAAAACAACAAATGGAGGTAAAACATTGGTTGTTTGTTTGTATGTTGATGATCTTATTTTTACTGGGAATGATGAAGTGTTGATTGAACAATTTAAGAAGTCTATGATGGTTGAATTTGACATGACTAATCTTGGAAGGATAAGATAATTTATGGGGATTGAAGTGTTGCAAAAGGAGGGTGGATTCTTTATAAGCCAACAGAAGTATGCTCAAGAAGTTCTTGAAGGATTCAACATGAGTCAGTGTAACTCGGTGCAAAATCCAATAGTTCCTGGTTTCAAACTCATAAAGGATGAAGAAGAAGTGAGTGTCAATGGTACTCTATATAAGCAAATGGTTGGAAGCCTCATGTATCTGATAGCCATACACCTTGACTTGATGTTTGTTGTAAGTATAATCAGCAAGTACATGACACGACCCACTGAGTCTTATTTAATGGTAGCAAAGAGAATTCTAAGGTATGTAAAGGAAACAACTAGTTTTGGGGTGTTTTATAGGAAGGGAGGAAATGAAAAGCTATTTGATTACACAAACAGCGACTATGCTGGAGATCAAGAGGATAGAAAAAGTACATCAGGCTATATCTTTATGTTGAATTCAAGTGCAGTATCATGGTCTTCAAAGAATAGCCAATGGTTAGTCTTTTTACTACCAAGGCTGAGTTTATCACTGTAGCATCGAGTGCGTGTCAAGTTGTTGGTTAAGGAGAATTTTGAAAAGTTTAAAGTCATATGCAATACGATTTTACAATGGTGTACTGTGACAACATTTCAACCTTCAAACTCTCAAAGAATCCAGTATTGCACGGTCAGAGCAAGCACATAGATGTTTGTTTTCATTTTCTTCAAAATTTGATCAATGATGGAGTAGTGGAACTAAAGTAGTGTTCTACACAGGAGCAAATTACAGATATTATGACTAAGTCGTTGAAGTTCAATTATTTTTAAAGATGCGAGAAGTAATGGGAATTTGTGAACATCTAGAATAAACTGAATAATAATGGTATTCAGTTTAAGGGAGGATGTTGAAGTAGTTAGAATTCTAGTTGTTAGGATTCCTTTATTCCAGGGTTTATTTTTTGAACGTGCAAATAACTCTCCTATTCTTGAGAGACATGTTGTTTTTCAATTTTAACTTAGTCACTTACCACGATTTAGGCGTTATACAATCGTGGGTTGCTATTTCACACTTCTGGTCAGATGTAAGGCTATTTAATAGCCAAAGTTGTTTGTTTTCAATACAATAAGAATTCTCCCAGTTTTACTAATGCAATCAGTTCTTACATTCACAAAAGCTCTCTATTTCAACACCCTGTACTTCTCCTGTCGATCATGGAAGATTGAGACAGTAATGATAAGAAATTGTAATCAAGTATTCTTCTCTGTTTTGGTTATGAATATCCAATTGATTATTAATTCATGGTAAACGTCCAAACTTCGTCATCATCATTTGAGTATGGCATTGCTAGTACCTCTTGTGTTTCTTTTATTTTATTTTTTTAGAGGACCAAGGTCCCTTAGGAAGTAAAACACAGGAATTTCTTTTTAATGTACGTAAATGTGCTTATTATTAGTGACCAAAATTACAATTTGAACTATAACATTTTCATCAAAATGCAAGTTGAACCCTAACATTTTGAAATATTAATTTAAACTATAACATTTTCAAAACATAACAAATAAATCTTAAGTGGACATAAAATTTGATGCGGTTAAGTTTCCGTTAGTCTAAGTGTCCATTAGTCTAAGTGTTACATCATCATTAACATAACACATATTTATCTTTTTTAATCACTAAGTATGTCCTACTATCACGTGAATGTGGGAACTAAATATCTTTTTTTATTAAATTATATTATTTTTAACTAATCCTAATTCTCAATTTTTCACTTAATTCTCCCATTAATATTTTCACCAAAAAATCTAATTTCTAATTATATTTTATTTTCTTCCAACATCACTATTTAGATAATCGTCAATATGAGCTTCATTTTCTCACAATCATAATCATATCATAACCTAAAACTCCCCCTCTCTCAATATTCTTAAAACTCTCCTTCTTCACTGAAATCCTACATAATTAGGTTGAATGAAGTTATGAAGAGAATTGCCAATTTGATTTAAGGAGTGAAGATTATCAAAGTGAGCTTGGTCTAGGGCATGATGCCGGTGAACAGCCTTTAGGAGGAAGTTATAGTGTTCTCGGCAAAGAGTGATAGTAGGAAGATCGTTGAGTTTGGAATGAGTTAATTTCATCTCCAACTATGTATTGATTGGGAGGTGATAAAGATTGCAACTTTTGAATTACGAAGAAGAGAAGCAATGAAATGTTTACAGGAAAAAGAAGTTAAGAAGAAGGAAAGAGTTAATGACCATTAAAGGAGCAATAAATGGTGTCTTATAGGAAAACTTTTTAATGTAGACGTCAACTTAAGTTATTTGTTTCATTGTTATAAAATATCCTCTTATAGTATTGCATATGGTTGTATGTTAGTTATCTATTGGTCTATATCATTATAACAACTGATATGTATTTCACTGCAAAGTTATATTCTCTTTTTCTCTCTGTGTATGTCTTCTTTCCCTCCTCCTCTTGAAATTTCTCACACATACAAACTTGAAATTACAAAAAATATCCATCACCTTGTTATTTTACATAGAACAATTGGTATTAGAGGCAACATCATGACAGAAGTGTTAGTAGTGTGCCCTAGGCCAATGGATAGTTGTGATTCATGTATTAACATTATGACTTGTTAATAATATAT
>JAOTIZ010000202.1:32534693-32551245 GCA_027123425.1 Erythroxylum panamense
CAACCTATCCACAGCAATAAGGTATTTTCGTACATCCTTGGTATTTTCGATTATACATCATGTTGTTGTATGGTCTTCTCATAGTGTATTGTGAATACTCGGACCGTACGCGATACAACAAGAAGGAACTAGAGCAGTAGAACTCAAGAGGACATAGGAGAATCTAAAAACTTTGCTTGAAAATTAAGTTCAAAATGAGAAACTATTAATAGAGAACTAGAATCGAACTAAAAGATAAGAAAAAAGATATGGGCAAATGAGAACCCTTGTTCCATTAGCTCACACATACCTTGAGTAGGGCGACATATCAAAACCCACTAGGGTAGGAGCAAGTAACAATTCCAATAAAGAGATTGGCAAAGAATGAAGGATATACAATTCGAAAAAGGTTCAGTAAGATAGACTTTATGATATTTGAAGGAAGTAGAGTGAAAGGTTGGTTGTACAAGTGTGAACAATTCTTTATGCTTGATAATACCCTAGATAACAAAATAGTAGGAATCTCACTGATGCACTTAGAAATAGGGATGACAATGGGCTAGGCCTAGGCCCGAGCCTTAGCCTGACTAGTTTTGTCGCACTCAGTCGAGCCTCAGGTCAGGTCCAATTATCATGCGTATTTAAAAGGTATAACATAAGAGTTGTACCAACTGGTTGTGAAGAACCATACCTTAAAGGAATCTATAGACTAGGAGGAGCTTGTTGACATGATTAAGCAAAGATTCGATGAAGAAATCTTTAAAGATTCTGTATGTGATTTAAGGAGTTTAGATAAGAAAAATTGATGCAAGAATACTGCACCTGATTCAATAAAACCTCTAATAAATTAACCCTCTGTAAAAAAATATTTTATAGGGTTTTTCTTAAAGGACCTAAAGTTGGAGTTGGAAGTCACTATCAAACTTTTGGAACCTTAGAGTCTTCAATGTGCATATTCACTACCAAGGGAACAGGAGGCAGTATCATTAATCCATCATGCCATGAGAGGGAACTTACAAACTAGTCACCAACTAGGGATGAATAGAGCATAGTCATTAAGGGAGGAACCCTGGTGATTATGGGGATTAGAGTCTTAGTAGATAAATGAATATTACAAACCTTGGTATTATAACGAGCCACTAATCAAAATAATCCTAATCGAAACACCAACATAACTAAGACAATAAGCAGTAAGGAGTTCAGTGAGAAGTAGGCTATTAGATTGTACTTCTGGTGCAATGAGAGGTATTTTCTTTGCCACAAGTGCAAGAAGAAACAATTTTAGTTATACATGGTTGAGGGAAATGACAGGATTGAGGAAGAACCAAAAGGAATTCAATGAAGAAACGATGGAAGTACAAAAAACCTTCAGCGTGTTGTTTCAAGTCATGATTAAAGGATAAGACAAGGATGAGTAGGCATAAAAGATAATTACCAGAGGAACCCTACATATATGATCGATAATCGAAGAACCTATAATTTCTTGGATGAGGTGATAACTAAAAGAACCCAAATTCACCTGAAAAGCATACCAAGAATTCATATTACGGTAGCTCAAGCTAAGCTGCAATCAAAAGTACAAATGTTATGTATGGAATATACATGGGGTAACCTTCATAACCAACACGCCAGTCATCTCTTTAGGAAGTTGCGACTTGTCATGGGGGTACAATGGCTAACAACTTTAAACAACATGTTATGTAACTTCAAAACAAGAACAAGATATTCAATTAGAAAGGAAAGTAGTGAAGATGTCAGGAAATCCGAATAAAGGCATCGCAATTGTATCAAGTAAAGGGATAAACAAAGCTTTAGGGGTTCAGAGTAAGGGGTTTATACATGATGCAGTTAACACAACCTACTGAGCATCAATCACAATGTATGAGTTTGAAGGAATAGACATCTTCAATGGACGAGTTCCAAGCCCTATTATTAGAGTTTGGAGCATTATTCTAGGAATCTTAGACATTAATCATGAAAAGAACTTGACATCAAATGATCAAATTGAAGGAAAGGGTGAATTCAATTAACATTCGGCCATATCGATACTTACGAGAGAAAAAAGATATTATTGAAAACACTATAATGGAGTTATTGCGATAAGGATTTATAAGGCATAACCTTAGTCTTTACGAGTTATTGGTGGTGATAGTAAGGAAAAATCATAGCTCTTAAAGGATGTGCGTAGATTACAGGGACTAAACAAATAAACAATTAAGGAAAAGTTTCTTATTCCCTTAATTGAGGAATTGTTAGACAAGTTACATGGCTCAAGTTTGTACTTCAAACTAGACCAATACAAAGAGGACGTGCCTAAGACAACCTTTATAACCCACAAAGGATAATAAGAGTTTCTTATTATGCTCTTCGAGTTAACGAATTCGCCATCCATATGTTATCTCTTAAAGAACAACATCTTCCAACCATTTCTATGAAGATTTGTCTTAGACTTCTTCAACGATATTCTTATCTGTTATCGCCACCTTCACCAACATTTGAGCCACCTCTGAGAAGCCTTGAAGAAACTTCAAGCTCACTAACTATTCTTAAGAGGAAGCAAGTGTGTGTTTAGGATAAGACAATTAGGTATTTGGGACATTCAATATCAAAGAAAGGAGTCACGATTGGAAATAAGAAAACAGTTGCCTTTTAGAATTAGACAGTACCAAGGTCATTTAAGGAGCTCCAAGGTTTATCAATTATTACCAATGATTTATTAGAAATTACACAAACTTAGCTAAACCACCTGAATGAACTACTTGAGAAGTGGGCGATGAATGAATGGAAGTGGGAGCCAACAATGGGCCTTTGAAAAATTAAAGGAAGCCTTGTTGATAGCCATAGTCTTAGCCATATATGACTTCTCTCGACCTTTTGTGCTTGAACAAATGTGTGTGGAATGAGTATCGAAGCATTACTTCAATAGGATAAACATCTTTGATTTACATAAGTAAAACACTAGCGAACAAGCACTTAGGCTTATCCATATACAAGAAAGGAATTGTTGGTGACCATCAAGGCTATTAAGCAATGATAACCATTAGCTTAGTGATCGTCAATTTAAGATACACACTGATCATTAAAGCTTGAAGTACTTGTTGGCGCAATGTACCTTTACACCTTTTTAACTTACTTGGCTTCCAAATCTCTTTGACTATGATTTTGAGGTAGTATACTAGAGCGGAAGAAGAATAAGGTTATATCTGCCTTGTCATGGATAACTAATATCGAGCTTTGTACACTAGCGATATATCAAGTTGACAACGCGTGTCGAGTACACTGTAAAATTTACCTGACTCTACATACTAAAATTTGTAGTTAGGGTGAGTCGGGATCGAATCCATAAGGAATATTCAGATAATTTATGTAACCAAAATTAATCGATGTAAGGAAAATATAAAATAAGGGTTTTGGATTTTTATCAATTTAGAAAATAAAATAAAAGTAAACTATTGAAAACAAATTAAAACAAAAGATCAAAAATGACTAAACTATCGAATATTTTTTTTTGGAGAAAGACTAAACTATCGAATATACGTAAGGTCTGGTTCTAGGTTCAATCTTGGCTTAAACATGATCAATCATATTTTATCATCCTAACGTCTTTACAACTCTCTTTGAATTATCGATCTAAGAATAATAGAATGCTTTCCTAATCTTGATTTTCCCTTAGGTTTTGTTTAATCAAGAAACAATCATTAATTAAACCTAATTACCACATAACCTAGGATACAATCTCTAAGTTTAATTTGACAGCCACATTACGAAGTGAAAATGATCAATATAAGCAGTAACCTCATACGTTCGGGTTATCTAACCTAAGTTATATTGCTCCTAATCATACGGGATCATTAGATACTACTTATAAACATCAAAAGTTATCATTACGGATTACATTAAAAGTTTTAACAATAGGTTTGAAATAAAACAATCAAAATAACGTATTAAGATCATTAATCCTAAAACCCAATCAAATCAATACGAATAACACAACAATCCAAAAAGAAATTACAACCTTAAAATGATAAAAATAGCTTAATCATAACTTGGGTAGATATTCCCATTGAACCAATTTCAGAAAGCTAACCTTCCATCTCCATTTTTATACTCCAAATGTAAGCCATCTTCTCTATGCCTCGGTGGTGAAAGAACAAAGAAAAAGACCTAGCGCCTCCACTTGTTGTTCACTGCGCTACCCCCTTCTATCTGATTTAGTAATTTAATTTTTGGTCCACGTCTACTGCTCACGTTATGTTTTTAAGTAAGAATGCAGACCGTGTGCTTAGTGCGTTAAAGGCACAACACATCTACGATCAACGCATAATGCCTACGTTGAACACAGGCATTGTCTGCATTTAACGCAAAGTGGAGTGCATTATTTGTGTGAAACGCAACATGCAATCCTTCTTGCTTCTGTCTGCTACATTGTTTTAACAAATGGACTGCTGCCATTTAATTCACATTGTGCATGAGCTGTTCATTTGTAGCAACATTCTGCTGCGTTTTATTCTCTTGTTTCCTTCTTATGCTGTTATTTCATTCTTCCATATCCTGTCTGCTTTCTATGATTCTTCTTCTTTGTGTTCCATTTTTCTTGTCTTCCTCTTGTCTTTGTTTTTCCTTTTTGCTCTATGAACAAGTAAATATTAATCTTCAAAAAATGGCCCATATGTCGTGCATTTGACTCACTTTAAATTCTTTACTTCCAAATTGTGCCTAAAATCACAAATGAATCAAATTGAGTATCTTAAGCATTTCTAAGACATTAATCACTAAGTGTAGCATATCAAACGAATCAAAATTTAAACACATATTACAAGTCCATACTGACTTGTAGAAAGAGATTAGAATTAGTTGGAAACAAGACTTAACTATCCAAGACATTATCAAACACTTGGAAACATGGGCACTAAAGTTAAGAAATTATGAGTGTAGGGAAGGAATATTGCTATGGAAAGGAAGGTTGGTTATATAGTTTAACAAGGAGGCTTTATGGGGGTCATTCCACAGTAACCGTAACAACTAAAAAGATACATAACGTGTTTTAATGGAAAGGATTAAGTAAGGATGTCAGGAATTATGTTAGAACTTATCTCGTCTACCAAAGAAACTAACATGAAAATATGTTATACCCAAGGAAGCTATAACCATTTCCTATATTGGAGGGATGTTGGGAAGATATTAATATATATTTTATGGAAGGCTTACCATAATCAAGGGGTAAGACGAGTGTAATGGTGATGAAGGATAAGTTAAGCAAATATACCCACCTTGTGCCCATCAGAAACCCTATTACCATAGCTGAGATACCTTAGATTTTTCTCCATCATGTCTTCAAGCTTTATGGAATACCTAAAAGTATTGTCACTGATAGAGACCTAATCTTTCTAAGAAAGTTTTGGAATGAATTCTTCAAGTTGTAAGGAGTTATTTTGAACTGCTCCACCATATATCATCCCCAATTTGATGGCCGAACTAAAGTAGTGAACAAGATATTGGAGACGTATATGCAATGTTTTTGTGGCAACGCCCCTTTCAGGTAGACATAATGGTATCATTAGCCAAATGGTAGTATAATAACATATATCATGTGGCTATAAACTCCACACCCTTTGAACTGTTATACAAATACCCCCTTCAGCATACATAACTTATTCCTTTGATGATTCTAAAAGCTTAATGGTCGATCAGTTGTAAGGCATAGGGAGGCAACATTAGCTTCAGTAAAATTTTAGCTTTAACATGTTCAGAACTTTAGAAACAACAAATAGATTGTAAGAGTACGGATCGAGAATTCAGAGCAGGGACAAAGTATTCCTTAAACTCCAGCCTTATAAACAATATTTTATATAAAGGAGGAACCATCAAAAACTATTATCATTATATTATGGCCTTATCCAATTGTGGAGAAATCAGGCAAGGTAGCTTACAAATTAACACTACTGGAAGGGTTGATTATTCACTTGACATTTCATATGTATCAACTTAAGAGGTTTATTGCTTAAAGGAATTTTGTATCCACAAAGTTACCATTGATAGTCCAAGGTGTCGACAGACTTCTAGAGATTATTTTAGATCATTAGCTTATAAGACATCATAACAATCCGATGACACAAGTGTTGGTGTAGTGGACTAGTAGTTCGAGCTTGGAAGTCACTTAGGAGTTGTTACTTGAACCACAAAAGTGCTTTCCAAACACAAACCTTGTGGACAAGGTTTTTGAGTAAAATGGTGTTGTTACAAGAAAAAGAAGGGAAGAAGAAGGTGAGAGTTAACTATCAGTAAAGAAGTAATAAATAAAGTTGTACAGGAAAACCTTTTAATTGTAGATGTCTACTTAAGTGATGCATTTTATTTTACAAAATTTCCTAGTATAGTATTACACATGGTTGTATGTTAGTTGTCTATTAGCCTATATTACTATAACAACCGACATGCATTTTAGTGCATAATCATATTGTCTATCGTTTTACTCCCTCTCTGTTTCTTCTTTCTTTCCTCCCCTCGTAATTTCTCAAGTACACAAACTTGACATTATAAGAAATACCTATCACCTTGTTATTTTACACGAAACCGAAACAAAATACAAATTGAAGTGAGTCTAATCATAATTTTAGTTTTCACATTGTATATTTTAAAAAGAAAGAATTTTTTTTATATATAATGAAAATGAAGAGGTGGGTTTGGTAAACAGAAGAGAAGAAGGATAATAGGATTTGTGAAAACGATAAAGTAGAGAGTGGTACTACTAGGAGTTAGGGGTGTTTATTCTTCAGAAAAAATTGAGATTTTAGAGAGATAAAGAGAGAGAGATAAGATAGAGGAAGACATCAGAGAAAAGAGAGAGAGGGAGAGTCTTACACAATATTATGAATACCGTACCGACACTAGTACCGGATTGGATTTTAGTACGATACTGTACTAATATCTGGTATTATTCAGATAATTTTTTAAATTTATAAAATAGTCCCTGAATTTTTCTAAAATTGCAAAATAATTCATTAATATATTATACTGTATAATTTGTAATTTTATATCAATCATATCTCCAAAAATCATAATAATAAAAATTGAAAATAACAACAATTTATTTATTTTATTAACATTAATTTTCAAATATTTATGTGACCACTAAATGAAATTGTTACATTCATATAAATGTATAATAATTTAACAATTATGGTTATAATATTCTATTAATTTTTTACTTAACTATTTGTATTCAAATATTTTGTATAATATGAATCACATCATTTAATTATTATCTTAAATTTTAATTTAGATCAAGGAGTTAAATTTTTTTTATGTAAGTTATATATTAAAGTTATCAACAACAATATTTTATATCTAAGAATAAAATAAAATTTTAAAAATTAATGTTAAATTAAAAGTTGATAAGTTCAAATTCTACTACACATAAGGTAGTCACTAAATATGTACTCTAGTGTAATCTTTTTGTTATTTTATAATAATGTAGTGAAATTTAAAAATTAATGCACTTATACGAGTTACTAAATTTTTAAAATTTTAAAATTTACTCAACACTACAAAAAAGTCATTACACATAATTATTTAAAAATATTATGAAACTTAATTGTCTTACTAACGGTCTTTATTTTTTAAAATATATTTAATTAACAATAATTTTATGAGGCATAATTTTGTTTTATTAAATTAATTTAATAAATATATGATTAAAAATTATAATTAAAAAACATTATATTTAATATAAGTAAATAAATATATACGCAAGGAGGAGGGAGAAGCATCAGGGGGGTGTTTTTGTAAAATTTTTTACTTTTTACAAAAAGGTCTATATATTTTTTCAAAACTTACGGTATAGGCCAGTATTTTAAATAACGATCGGTACCGGCCGGTACCATATGAAATTGCCAGTACTGATCGATACCAATGATCGGTACCTAAGAGGGTTGTTTCGTAACATTTTTCGGTCGGTACAATACCTTCCGATTAGATCGATCAATATGGTATGAAATTAAAAACACTAGTCTTACACCATGGAGTTTATGGTGTGGTGTGTTTGTTTATTTATTTGTTTGAAGAACAAAGAGAATAATAGTAAAGTATTTTAGAGGTTGGGAAGAAAGAATAACCATAATTAGAAATCTAATCTGAAAAAATAACAAGAGAATTGGATAAAAATTGGAGTTTGGGTTAGTACAGATTGAGAATTTGATAATTTAATTAAGTTATTCTTAGTTATATTTTATTTATAATTAATCTAATTTAATTATATTTTATTGTAAATTTAAATTATAAATTAGTATTTTTAATAAAATAAAATATTTGAATTTCACACCACCACATGATAATAAAACTGACTTAATAATTAAAAAAAGATAAATATGTGCCATTAAATTTTCTAACCATTTAAGATTCACTTGTAACATTTTAAAAACGTTAAGTAGGACCTCCCTTCTCGGAAGCTTCATAAATGTAGTTAAAGTACACATCACAAGTCTCTCGTGCTTGGCAAATCATTTCCCTTGTGCAAGATATATCTTTCCGGCTAAATTGGAGTCCAAGCGAAGTTGATCGAAGTTTGTCTTTTTGGTTCGGCATGCTTGGTTTCTTAAGGGTCAATCTCCGCTGATTGTGTATCATAAATTATAAAAGATCAACCAAGTTGTCTTTATGCAAAAGCTTAAAGAAACCACAAATTGCTGCCTCAAGATAATCAACTTATTAATCTTCCAGCTCACCCCAATTCAAGCCCAAAGAAAGATGTCTTCAGGACAAACATAGCTCATTCTGCTGCAGCAAGAAATTCCCAAATTAGGTCGGATTATTGATTTCACATCAAACATGTCTTCAGTTGAACTGTCACACAAGTGAGATATCCTTTCTACAAATTCCAACAATTCAAGGAGCTTGAAAAGAAAATTCCGAATATAAATATCAGGCATGGAGCGTCATACACTAAAAAAATTTATGTAGAACTGAAGAATACGCTAATACCTTATATTGGTAGGAATGAAACAGGTCCGTCAACTTCAACTACAGAAGAAAAAGGCTAAACTATTGGAGATCCATGTACCTTATTGTGACAAAGAATCAATGATAATGAAAGTGGTGTTATCAAATACATTGAAGACAGATGGGGAAACTTCGCTTCTGCTATTCCCTTGATGTGAAAAGTGCCACTTGAAGATGTAACGAAACCCAACCATACAAGATGACACGGAAGCTGCAAAGCAGTTGTCTCTAAAAAATTTTTTCCTTCATCTTATCTAGATCTTCTTATTGAGCAAACTACAATTAACTCAAACTCAAGTCAGATGGGCTACCCGCTTCTTTGTGCTCTAAATTTTTTTAAAAAAATATTAAATTGATTCCATCCAACTACAGCCCGGAATCTTGTCCAATTTCTTCTCTTCTACAACCTTTCTCAATATCCTGGCACCATCCCACCTCCCGACAGAGGCATAAATTTTAGCAAGAAGAGAATAATAAGCAGTAGTTTTAGGCTCTAATTCAAAGCAGTGCCGAGCTGCAATCTCCCCGTATTCAACATTGTTATGTACTGCACAAGCAAGCAACAAAGCTCCCCAAACCCCAGCATCAGGCTGCATTGGCATACTCTTTATCAGTTCATAAGCCTCTTGCAGCCTTCCAGCCCGCCCTAACAGATCAACAATGATTGCATAATGATCAATACAAGGCACAAGATCATGGTCCCTCATAGTTTTAAAATATCTTTTCCCTTCATCCACCAAACCACTATGATTACATGCAGTTAATATTCCAGTATAGCTTACTAAATTAGGTCGAATTTGAGCATTCAACATTCCCTCAAACAGTTTGATGGCGTCAGCAACCTTTCCATTTATGCCACATCCCCAGACCATTGCACCATATGCAACCACATCCTTCTTCTCAAGTCCTTGAAAGAGCTCATACGCCTTATTAAAGTTTCCACACTTCATATAAAGGTCGATCAAAGAAGTGACCAAACGGTCATCAAACTCCATTCCTCTATGAAATATATATGACTCAACCCATGACCCAAGAGTCAAGTCCCCTAATTGGGAACAGGCTGATATAACACTCACCAACGTCTTCCCATCTGGCTGGATCTCTACTTTATCTTCAAGCATCTTGTGGAACAACTGCAGGGCCTCCTTGGGCCGGCTATTTTGAGCAAAGCACGATATCATAGCATTATAGGAGGGTAGATCTTTTTTAACCATTTGTACAAACAATTTGGACGCAGATTCAACATTCCCAGATTTTGAGTACCCAGCAATCATCGTAATCCATGAAACATTAGTTCTGTGCGGCATTTCATCAAAAATGCGTCGAGCTGATTCCAGGTCACCAGAATCCACATACCCACTGATAACTGTATTCCAAGAAGCTGAATTTCTCTCTGGCATCTTTTGAAACAGAAGACTTGCCTGGTCCATATCTCCCATTTTTGCATATCCAGAAATCAACGAATTCCACGACACAACATCTTTCCTCGGAATCTGATCAAACACCTTCCGAGCCTCCACTAAATTCCCATATTTCAAATAACCATATAAAATCGAATTCCAAGAAACAACATTTTTCTCATCCATTTCATCAAACACCTTCTGTGCAATATCCAAATGACCAAGTTTCGAATACAAATCCACAAGGGCCGTTTCTACGAAAACGCAACCACAGAAACCATATCTATAGCTCTCCGCATGGATTGATATTCCACCAATATCATCTGCAATCCTAGCACATGCCCTTAAAGCCGATGACACAGCAAATGAACTCGGACTCATTCCTAACCTCCGCATATCGACATAGAGTGACAGGGCTTCCTTGAACTGGGCCTGTTGGGAAAGGTATCTAATTGTGCAACTCCATGAAAACGCATCTGGGTTTTGAGAATAGTAAAGAATTTTTTGCACATATCGATACACACTTGTGGAGTAACTCAAGACAGAGAGGAGAATTTGTCGAACTAAGAGAGATTCGAGGTTGTGTAGAGCGTTGATCAAGAGTTGTGCATGAACTTGTTTTGCCTGGTTAGTAGTGAGACCAGAGTTCAATATGGTTTTCACTCCAGTAGTCAACATCCTAATACAGGATTGGAAACATTAATTGAATATGAACCAGGCTTCATGTCTCAGGTTCCCGAATTCTTCACATCTGCCAAGGTCAATTTGATGAGATTTAACATGCAAATGTCATCTTCATGTAAAAGGCAAACAAGTTACAGGACTAACTACAAAATCTCATGATTGACTTTGAATCAGTCAGAAAATCAAACCTAGCTGTTAAATTGAATCAAGTCGCGTACCTTAACACAAATTTTATTAATCAAAGTCTATTTTTCAATCCATAAAACTTTTAATATTGAAAGATATTAGAAACATGTGACATATGTGATAAAGATTCGAAACAATTACACATATCTATAACCTTAATAACATGAGCTAGAAAATAGAGTGTGACAAACAATAAAAACACCTTAACAGTTTATAATGTACCATTATTTATCGATTTCAATTTCTGAAAATTTTGGAGTTTGACAAACAACATTGGTATCTCAATAATTTATAATGTATCATGTTTTTTTTGTTAGTTTCAATTTATTTAGACTTTATACTTAATAATAATAGAGAAAAGTGTTTCTTCTCACCATATGCTAAATTGTATTAAAAAAAATTTATGCAATAAAATTCATATTCATCTATATCTCATAAACTCGTTAATATTTTGAGATACCTTATTATGTTAAAAGATATAGGATTAATGTCAAATTGTATATATGCCGAATGGTTTGTAATATGCTTAAAATTGATAAAAATCTTAATACATTTGCTACAATACAAAATAATTTTGTATGATTGACGACAAAACAATAGTCATTAATATATAGATAATGCAATAAAATACATGAAAAGGATAATGTATATGGAGTAAGTGTACAATCATTGTTAACTAACAATGTTAAAAGGACATCAAAACAAGTCTATTAAAAAATGGTTGGATGAAGTCCTTTAGTCAAAATATCAACTAACAATTATTCAGTCGTCATATGCTCAATAATAATATCATTTTTTTATACAAGTTCATTTATGATCATATCTTTGACCTCTAAATACTTAAATCCTATGATATTCTTATGATATTCTTATTTTCATTACAGAACAACATTATAAAAAAATTATTTTCATACAACTATATAGGTTTAGCAACTAAATCAACCATAGACAATTCCTACATTTAATTTCTCTACTAAACTACTTGTGAATCATTCTCGTAACTTACAACAAACTTTGCATGTATAGTAAAAGAGGTCATGGGTGTAAGGATGACAATGGATTGGAGGGTTAGGCTGCCCGACTCGTCTCCTACTGAGGGGACTTGGGCCTAGCTTGAGGCGTGAATTGGCTCAAGGTCCAGTTAACCCAGGTTGAGCACGGATCAAATTGTCATCCCTACACAAGTGTTTACTTAACGATTTTTCATGAAATGACATTATTTGCCAATATAAAATTATAATATGGATTTTCTATTATCTAACTACGTAACAAAGTCAAAATGTGGATATAAAATTAGATGTCATTTCCCATCCTTTCTTCTATGCTGGCATATAATCCTTTATTTTTTGAAGATATCTCAAAACTTATTGAATTGTAATCTAGGGCTCTACATATAGGTTAGATAAATATCTACCCGATAGTTCAATAATGAATGCAATATCCGGTCTAGTACAAATATAAATATACATTAGGTTACTAAATGGAATAGAATAAATATTATTATTTATGACCTCTTTTTCAACTTTATTCTTGAAGATAATTTATTTTCATAAGAAATACTTGCTACGTAAGGTTAATAATTTTCTTATATTAAATCTTTGCCACACACGACATAATATATGCTTTATAAGAGAGATGTAACAAGTTTTGGGATTTTTCCTTATGAATTTGAATATCAAGGAAGAAAGATGCTTTACCGAGACCCTAATGTCAAAATACTTAAATAGTAGGTATTTAATCTCACACAATATGTAACATCTCGTTACCTTTGTTGAGATTAGAATAGTAAATATGAGAGATTAAAAAATGCATTGCATGCTCATGCATTATATGATATGCACATACACATGAATATTGAATTTTCATATATGAAAATAATTGTACATGCATTCATTGACAATTTTTGGGTATAATTATTTATAAATATGATTATATTGAGAATTGTGGTATATATATGTTGAAAACTAATTGGACAGGGTATATATTGATTTAAGGTTTTTGGTAAATTTTGGAAAAGATTTCTAAAATTTTGGACTAAGAAAAATGTCAAGTGACAAGACAAATGATAGATGATAGTAGAATTTACTGTTAATTCGCAATGGAAAATTTGATAAATGACTTATGGATTTATTTACAAGTGTCATTGAAATTTTGGAGATAATTGGAGTAGAAATTGGATTTGAATAGACTAGTTAAATGAAAGAACTTAGTTTAAAGCTATAAGAAGTTAACATGTGACAAGTGACAAGTGTCACTTGCCAAGTCATGCTTCCACCACTCACGACACTCTGTCTTAAGTGATAGACCAAGCTCATTTTTAATTGTGACCAACCTCATTTTTAATTGTTTTTCACTTATTCTATTGCTCTCACGTATTGCAAATTCTCTTCTTCTTCGTAACTTCTCCATTTTCTCCAAGTTTCTTCTTCTTCTTCTTCATAAATTTTGCTACCAACCATCACCAACGTTGGAGCTTGTTGTTACCTCCATTTACCACTATCATTTTGCTATCTTCTTCTTCTTCTTCACTTTGTCATTAAAGAACTTAACCCTACCACCTTTAGAAGATGAAGATCGTATGATGCTTTCGAAGAATTGAAGTTAAATAAAGTAAGTGGCTTGTAAATCTTTATAAGTTGTTAATATATGGATTAAATTTGGTGAATTAGTTGTTAGTGCATATTTGGCATTTTTATGCTCATGATAAAGATAAGATGAAAATTTTGATTTGTTAATTTTTTTGTTTTTGATGAGCAAGAAGTTATAAGAGGTTCTAGAAATAATTTAGGAGTTGAAAGATCATAGGAAACATATATAACTAGGTGCAGAAACATTTTGAAGAAAATAGAAGTGAAGACTCTGTTTTCACTGTGTATATATGCATATACGTGAGTTTTGAGATTTGGAGTTAAGAAATAGGTGTATGATGATGTTTGGAGATGAGAAAGATTGTTTAAAATGAAAGTTGGAGAAGAAAAATGAAGAGGTGGAGAAAAACAAAAAGTAGAAAATGTGAAGGTAATATGCGTGGATGGATTTTTCTATTTTTGATTATTATTATTTAAGCTTGGATTTGGGTCTTTTGTTTGTGAAAGATTGGAGTTTAAATGGAAATAATAAATGAGAGTATAAAAAATTAGAAATGTTAGATAGAGAAAAAGAAGAGAAGAAAGATGAATAGTAACATATTTATTGTATATGCTTTTGTGAAAGTTTGTCGCAGCCAACTTGCAAGATTTCATGAGGATTTTCCTCTCGAGGAAAAGTTTGCCACGATCAACTCCTTGATTCGCCACGGCCAACTTGAAGGATTTCCTCTCTGAAAAAGTTCACCGCGGCCAACTTGCAGTAATTCCACTAGGAATTCACTCTTGGAAAAAGTTCGTCACGACCAACTTCTGGTTTCGCCGCAGGAAACTTTCCTACACAGCTTAAACATACTTCGGTATTTTGACCATATCTTGCTCTATAGTTATCCAAATGGAATGATTTTTTGATTTGGAATAAACTAGAGATATAAGGTACAAATTGTCTGAAGAAATCTAATTTTAATTCAGTCTCTAAGAAATTCAATTTCTGGATGGAATTTGAGTACATGACACTATTTCAGTATAAGAATAGTCTGAAGATGTTTGGGATATAACTTTAAGATTACTGAACCTAATTGAATGATCTTGGTATCATTAGAAACTTAAGAGATAGGAGAACAATTTTCTAGAAGAAAGTATTGCCCAATTACTTCATTTGTATTGTCTAAATGATCAAGAATAGTAGACTCGAAAGTAAGTTTTTGAAAAAAAAAATGAAATGATTCATTGAGTTATGAAATTAGATTCAAAGTGTTTATTAAGGTATAAACCCTACATACAAATGCTAATTAAGTGGGTTTTGATATTGGATTGATTTTATGATGAGAATAATGAAAAAATACCTAGGATTGTCATAAACATGCATTATGCATATTTCATATACATATATGTGCATTAACAAACACTTATAATTATGCCAAAGTGTCATATTTGTATATTGCTTAATATAGAGGAGCAGTTAGAACGTCAACATTCAGACGTTGCCGAAACTTCCAAGCATTAACTTCAGGAGCAAAATGTGAGTAACCTAGACAGTTTCACTCGGTTATTGTTTGTTTTAGAATATGTTTTGAATGAGGATATAAATGTGATTTGATTATGTTGATGCCAATCAATGAAGGTCCGAGACTTGACGTATGAATGAGATATTGAAGTACTACTTATATGTGAATGTGCCGAACTAAATACTTTTTGACATGATTGATTGATTATAAGAGATGCATTCCATACAAGAATGCATGATCAAATAATGAGAGTTGTGACCTGAGTAGTTGTAAAATGAGCCTTGTATCTCCAAAAAATAAGAGACAATATAAATGAGCCCAGTATCTACAATAGATACAGGACAGTTTAGACACTCGATCATAACGACATAATAATTAGAAAAGAGTCGCATAAGCATTCCATATACATTTTAATAAATATGTTTGATTGTTTGAAATGCAAAATTGTCTTACTCTTAAGTGAGAATGTTATAAGTGATAATTTATGCAAAATGCAAAGATGTGAATTATATGTTATATGTATAATGTGTTGCATGAATTGAGTAAACCATCGATGATAGTTACCTCATTGAGTTCGCAAAACTCACCAAAATTGCAATGTTAATTTTTCAAGACCGAGAGACCACTTTAGCTACTAAGAGACGCTATAAGAAATATAGTCTTGTAATTTTAGGGAAAAAGAAGAAATGGCTCAAAGGTCGGTCAGCTGAGATTAGAAGATTAGATAGATTTTTGTGTAATTTCCTCTTTTATGTAGCATATTTTGTATTAGGATATGATGATGTACATATTTGGATGATATTGCAAACTGGCAATGTAAATATTGGTTTTTATGAAATGAAAGGAGGAATTTGGTTTTTAAAAAATGGTGTTTTTCCTTATGATATCTTATAAGAAAAAAATGATAATGCCATGTTAAGTGATTGTAGTAACTGCTCTAGCGTGCCATTATCATAGGTTATGTATTGGAATGTCCTCAAGATATTTTGGTATGTACCTACAGTAGTGGGGCTACTACACAACATAGGCAAGTTATTTAAAGCAAGCAAGACATCATCTATATTTAAAACTATAAAATACTCTTGCTCCCATAATTTTGTAATACAAATATTGTTGGCCCCTGAATTTTTTTTATTTGATTAAGCATGATTAGATTAATTTTTGAGGTCTTGATAGACTTATGTGTGTCAGAAATTAATTAACATGTTAATGT
>JAOTIZ010000202.1:32570434-32580751 GCA_027123425.1 Erythroxylum panamense
GCGAAAAAAGGTAATAGTAAGTGATGGTTTGTTTAACATGTGACTGATGCCTATGTTCATTGTATTTCTGACGAATCCTATGCACAATGGTCATGACAATTGGATTTGCAAGCAGTTAAACAAAGGTCTGATCTGATGGGGTGGGTCAGCTCCATTTGGATACCCAAACCACCTTTATGAGGCCTAGTTGTAGGACAAGTATATTGGGCCATTAAAAATTTTATCAGATCCATTGATGGTCCAATCAAGTTAATATAATACCAAATTTATCAAATGGGGTCCACCAATCATGCATGGCCTCTCTGTTTTTTTATTATATTTATTTCTATTCTCATTTTCATTACTTTATATGAACCAAGCACTTATAAGTTGATATTTTAATTGGTTTGATTGTACTTTAGGTTGTCGCGAATTTAACAAGTAATTAAAACAAAGAGTTTTTGGGCAATCACGAAAAAGAAAAACTTGTGTTAGTTTTAGCTAGAAAGATGAATAGGCTAGCTGTCTGCTTCTTTCTTGGCGCAACAAAGGTAGAAATTGTCTTCATCTTTTCGTGACTTTTTCCTTCTAAAGTTTCCAACCATTTTCTTTTTTGTTTTACTTGCTTTGAATTTAAAGTACAACTATATGAAAGAACCAACATTTTGGAAGGCCTTCTCATGCATATGAATATGAATGTTCAGTTAACTGTATGGAAGTAGTTTCCTGCTAAATTACAGATTTACTTCCCCTGGTTTTCCAAGAACAATACTATTTTTTAATGCTGGGTGGATCAACCTCCGACTCAAGAACAAGTTTTGATGCATGTTTTGCTTTTAGACACAATTTTCAGGATCAAAAACGTGTTTTTCACGCTAGCCATGTCACAGGTTCTTGCTGGGATCGTTAGGGCAGTGTAAATTAACGTAACGAGGTTTTGAAAGAGACCCAGAGAAGGAGAAGACTGGAGAAACAGAGGGAGCTCCAAGAGAAATATACTGTGAAAGGAAAGCCAAAATTCCTAGTGTAAACACTGAACTTGTTGAAAATGACAAGCCGAAGACAATATCCTGTCTTTGAATTCATCCCAGATCCTCTTTGTGAAAGAAGAACAAGGTCTAGACAAATCCATACGACCAAATTTCAAGGTTCACCTTTTACGAGCACACAAAGAATTTCGCAGATGAATAAGCCTAAATTGGACTCTATCTCAAGGTCTCCGCTCGGCCACTAATCAAGCTTTAACTTTTGATGTCATACAGCCTTGCATGGCCCAATAGTTCCTAATTTTGCTGATAAATTTCTTTCTATAACTTTCAAAACAGGGTGGAAGACAGTTGTGCCGTATGGCTCACCCCATCCCCAATAGCCCATTTAATTAGTAATCCCAATTTACTCAAATCTGTCCCAGTCTCTTCGTACTATCTTTTCATCACTCCAATCTCATTTATTAAGAGAAGACCAATCACTTGAGTTCCTGGCAATTCTGAAACATCCTAGGAGTTAGAATATCTAAACATCAAAATGGAGGACAACCCATGAAAGATATGTTTTTTTTCTTCCCTAGTTTATCGTTTCATAAAATTCTTATAGCTATAGCTTAATGAAATGAGAGGGTTTGAATTCAAATACTTAAAGCTTCGAACCATCAAGCATTTGCATGCTCTAAGTTTGGTAGAACTGGTAAGAATGTTCAGTGAGTTATTTTTAATTTTTAAAATCAAAAAAGAATGTTCAGTAAGCACAGTACTGTCCTTGAAGAATCACGGTACCCATACATTGTAGGACTAGGGTCTAGACTCTAGATGTGCACGACTGGTTGATGTGTGAAATATTCTCTTTTATTGGAAAATAATGAACCTTCAATCAAATTAAGAGTAGAAAATATTATTATTTTATCACATAGTGTTATATGATTAATTATTAAATACATGACAAATTTTATATAACTATTTTGATATAATTTTAATAATAAACATAGCAAGATAACTTGATAAAAAGATAGCAAATTTTTTTAATATTTCTAATACAATAAAGTGTTTTAAGTAATTTTCAATAACAACAATATCTTTCAAAAGAGTAAAATTATCAGAGGTATTTTACCTTAAAATTAAATTTTTTTATATGTTCACAAGTTATAATAATTAAGATATGTAGATTTCATAATAATTAAGATATAATCTGATTCAAAATTTTAAAAGAACTAAAAATAAAATGTTGAATTCAACTTAAGAGAAAACTACAACAAAAGAGTAGAACTTTGAACTTATTAGCAAGATAACCATTATAATTTTTTTAAAAAAAAGTAAAATACAAATTATGTATATATCATCATCGTCACTAATACTCAGTTGAAATATTGTTAAGGTGCGAAATATAGAGAGGTCTAATAATATCTAACTTTACCCCTATATAATAAGGAGGTTATTTTCAATAGGCAGATTATGCATATAATTTACAAGAAAATAAGATAGACATATAATTAGTGTGTGTAAAATTACTAGTTGCAAAAATCATCGCACTCAGTCTGAAATTTCGCAATGAAGCAGGATCTGGGGAGGTCAATAGTACGCAGCCTTACCCCTACATAATAGAGAGGTTGTTTCCGGTAGACCCACATGCAAATGTGGCATTAAAAAAAATGATGCAGGACAGAAAAAAAACATTTACAACAGTTAAAAAATTACTAAACCACTAATAGTAAGAAAAATATTGAAAATAAAATATAGTTTAATAAGAATAATAATAATAACAAGCAAAGTGTGATAAAAAAAATAACAAGCAAAGTTGCAAAAATAAGAACTAATAATCACGAGACTTGATTTAAAGTTAATAGTTACTATTTAATTTAATTGAATTTAAAATTAATAAAAATATCAAGTTAACTTAAATTTGAATATTACTTCAAATCTAATTAAGCTAAGACTTTTTTTTATTCACTTAAAGTTCAACTAAGTTTTGAGTTTGGACTTGTTGGTTTAAACCCAAGGTGGTTTTGAAACAAAATTGACTTCAAATGGAATTTCAGGTTTGAGCACATACGGGACGCGGCCAATCCAGGTACGTTGTGAAGCCAAACCACAAGAGGAAGAGTAAGAGCTCGTGAATTTTGATACTACCCGCATGATCACGATTGCATACACCTCATAATAGTATTTTGAAATTCGGATTGGTCATTAAATCAGAGGTTTTATTGATTATTGATTTGACCGATTTAACCACCGATCGAACCGGTGTGACGTCATAATTACGTAATAATTATATTTAATTATATAAAATATTAATAATATTTTTTTTAAAAAATATACCAGAAAATAAAAAACAAACAAAATATTTTTTATTGAACCAGTGGTCAGACCGGTTCGGTTTGACCGATCCGACCGATCAATTGATCGATTTTGACCGGTTCTTACTGGTTCAATTGAGAACCTATTTTAAAAGATAAACCGGACCTAATAACCGACAAGTCACCGATCAAACTGATCAGACCAGCTAGTTCGATCCAATTTTTAAAACAGAGCCTCACAGTGACAACCAAAAATAGTGGCTTGGCCCTTTTTGATATGGTGTGAAATTTCCTAAACCCTAGCGACTTGTCCTTTAGCAGGCCCAGCATTCTTGAAATTTCGAAGTGATCTTGAGAGAAATTGTCAGGAATTGAGTCATTTAAGGCTGGCATTAAACCCTAATGTGGCAGAGGGATGGAATACTAGGTACTTACCTTGGTATTCGTAATACCCTAACCTATGTTGGGTGTTAGGAAAATTGTAACATCTATTTCGTAATGCTTGGTGCCAACTTGCTACCTACTCCTACTCTATGGGGCATGGGGTTTTAAAGGCAGGCTTATATGAATAAAAATATATGAAGGGGTCTTGGCCTTGTTCAAACAAAGTGTAAGTGCTATTGCTATTGTAATTGGGTGTGCCTTGGTCAACACTGCCTGCCTGTTATTAATGGTATCCAATTGAATTCCTAGGTTGCTCTTTCTGTCCACAACCTGAACATAACCACATCAACAAGAAGTCACAAGAGGAAACTTCCATCCCCACTCAAAAATTACATGTAAATTAGCAGAAAACAATATAAAATATTTTAGCCAAAAGCAAGCATGTAGGGGATATCAAATCAAGAACCCCTTTCAACAGTGCGTGTCCCTCACTCCCCAATCACCTGGAACTAACATCCAATGTCACCAGTGTTTTCGAACGTCGGACGGTTGTGTTACTTTGATCAAGCAGTTTCCATCAACTTAGCTTTTCCATGTTCCCCACGCGCATATACTCGGCGCGGGTTTTCCCGTGTACGTCGCTCGCCAACTATTTCTTCTTCCCTTCAAAAATTTTCTCTTTCCCACGGACTCTTCTTCTTTTCTGTCTTCCAAAACTGCCTCTCAATTACAGCTACAAGGACAGTGAAACCGAGACCACATAAATATATCAAGTTGGATCGCCGGTCTCCGGCATGGACACTACCCGGAGGATCAAAATCCGGCTATCACAGCCGGACGGCCTCTCCTAGCTGAATGCAACTGATAAACTAGCAATAAAACCATATGCTCTGAACTACTCCTGAAAGACTCAAACTTTCACGTTATTCTTTTCTCTTATTACAATGGCCACCACCACAAACACCGCCACGTCTCCGGTGGAAACAACCGCCTCAGCCGACGAGCTCACGGCGAAGGCGGTCCACAAACGCTACGATGGCCTCGTCATGGTCAGAACCAAAGCTATAAAGGGAAAAGGCGCGTGGTACTGGACTCACCTTGAGCCCATGTTAGTGCACAACAACGAGACCGGCCTCCCCAAAGCCGTGAAGCTTCGGTGCTCTTTGTGCGACGCCGTTTTCTCTGCTTCGAACCCGTCTCGCACGGCCTCGGAGCATCTAAAACGCGGGACATGTCCGAATTTCAACTCGCTGCCCAAACCCATTTCATCTATCTCCCCGTCGTCCAACACCACCGTGCCTTCAGCCTCCGTTGTCGCCACGTTAGTGCACAGTAACCGGAAACGTCCTGCTGGTGCAAGTTCGGGAATTTCGGCGTCTTCTTATCCGGTTACGGCGGTTGCTACGTCGGCTTCGGCCACGTCGTATCAAATAAGTCCTATTGCTATGGTAGATCCATCGAGATACTCTGGTGAAGTGGCTATGTTGCCTCAACAACCGCATTTGATGCTTTCTGGTGGAAAAGACGATTTGGGTGCTTTGGCTATGCTTGAAGACAGTGTGAAGAAGCTAAAGAGTCCTAAAACATCGCCAGGACCAGCTTTGAGCAAGACCCAGATTGACTGTGCCCTTGATTACTTGGCTGATTGGGTTTATGAGTCTTGCGGGTCGGTATCTTTTTCGAGTTTGGAGCATCCTAAGTTCAAGGCATTCTTGAACCAAGTTGGATTGCCTGCGGTTTCGAGAAGAGAGTTTGTTGGCGGGAGGTTGGATGTTAAGTACGAGGAAGAGAAGGCTGAGTCTGAGTCGAGGATTAGAGATGCTATGTTTTTTCAGATTGCGTCTGATGGTTGGAAGGTCAAGAGTTATGAGAGTTTTAATGACGTGAATTTGGTCAATTTGACTGTTAATTTGCCTAATGGAACTAGTTTGTATCGGAAAGCCGTGTTTGTTAGTGGATCAGTACCGTCTAAATATGCACAGGATGTTTTTTGGGAGACGATGAGTGAAATCTGTGGAAATGTTGTGCAACAGTGTGTAGGTATAGTTGCAGACAGGTTTAAGTCCAAGGCATTGAGAAACTTAGAGAATCAGAACCACTGGATGGTCAACCTTTCGTGTCAGTTTCAAGGGTTCACTAGTTTGATTAAGGATTTCGGCAAGGAGCTTCCTTTGTTCAAGAACGTGAGCGATAATTGCTTCAAACTTGCTTCTTTTTTTAACAATAACACCCCAATTCGAAATAGTTTTCTCAAATATCAGTCGCAAGAATATGGGAACGCGGTGTTGCTGAGAGTGCCACCCTCGCGCGAGTATGATAAGATGGATTTTGCACCTGTCTATACAATGCTAGGGGACATACTCGGCTCAGCTCGTGCACTGCAGTTGGTTTTGCTTGATGAATCTTTTAAGATGGTGTCCGTGGAGGATCCTGTTGGGAGAGAAGTTGCTGGGATGATCGGAGATGTGGGATTTTGGAATGAACTGGAGGCAGTACACTCGTTGGTCAAGTTGGTCAAGGAAATGGCCCAAGAGATTGAAGCAGATAGGCCGTTGGTTGGGCAATGCCTGCCACTTTGGGACGAACTCAAAGTAAAAGTTAAGGATTGGTGTTCCAAGTTCCATTCTGCAGAAGCAACAGTTGAGAAAGTGATCGAAAGGAGGTTCAAGAAAAATTATCATCCTGCTTGGGCGGCTGCGTACATTCTTGATCCCCTCTATTTGCTTAGGGACACTAGTGGCAAGTACCTTCCTCCTTTCAAATGCTTAACACCAGAACAGGAGAAAGATGTGGACAAGCTCATAACTAGGCTTGTTTCGAGGGAGGAAGCTCACATCGCATTAATGGAACTCATGAAATGGAGAACAGAAGGGCTCGATCCGGTGTATGCAAGGGCTGTCCAGATGAAGGAGAGGGATCCAATTACTGGCAAAATGAGAATTGTCAATCCCCAAAGTAGTAGGCTTGTTTGGGAAACGTACCTTACCGAGTTCAAGTCGCTAGGGAAAGTTGCAGTTAGGCTTATTTTCCTTCATGCTACTTCATGTGGTTTCAAATGCAATTTGTCTTTGTTGAGATGGGTTGGAAATTCAAGGGCAGGCATGGAGAAGGCACAAAAGTTAATATCCATCGCTGCTCACTCTAAGCTTGAGAGGCGAGACCTTGTAAGCGATGAGGAAAAAGATGCAGAGCTTTTTGCACTGGCTAACGGTGAGGATGATGTGTTAAATGAAGTTCTTGCTGATACATCGTCAGTGTAACAATTTTTTCTTCTTTCCTTTCAGTTCTCTAAATTAGTAGGATTTATTAAATTCTTTCCACTGTTTAATCATTTGTTTTCCTTTTTGTACTTCTTTACTTGCTATTTAGGGAAATTTTAGGGGCGATCAGTTTGGGAAGAAGAGTGAATCTGATAGGGGATTTAGTTTTATAGGCCTAGTTATCTGTGGCCTCATGATTGAACGGTCGTCCATCTTTCATCCTATAATCATTTTTGGAGTTTCTGATTTGCAGAAAGATGATCTTGTTTGTAAAGATAGCGATCACCATAGACCAGGAAGGTTGTTGTAAAACTTCTCAACTTATTTGGAGAAATGACGGCTAATATTGATTAAGGGTAGTCATTTCTTTCTCCTGTATTTCTGAGATTTTAGCTGTGTTATTATGAGGCACTTAAAACAAGAGCAATTGTATACCTTTGTTCTGCAGTACACAACTTTCAATTGCCATATATAATAAGAATCCATGAAAGTTTTTGAGTTTGGTCGATAGTGATTAAATTAATTTTCCAGGTACTTGATTGTCTCGTATTGATTTCAGGTCGCCATTTCTGAGTGTTTTGAAGTTATGCAGTTATTCTGTAAAATGCACAAGCTCTTCTATCTGCAATTAAGACTCCCGAACTGAGCTCTATGACATTGTAAATTTTACTTCCTTACCATTAGCCATCGGGTCTGCTTTCGGAGTTTGTCACATGTTCATATTAGTCCATCCAAATGCCATTTGATGTCTTGCTTGATGATTCCTTGAACATCAAGCAAGTTCTGCTCCATTCTTTTAGTTTCATCATGTGTCCTTTTTTATGAATGATAGGACAAGTGAACGGTTTCTGTCTAAAATCTTTAATCTGTTCTTTTTTGATCTTTGCATGTTCTTACATAGGTCGCTAGGTGGTCGGTTTGGCCTTAAAAATGGAAAAGACTCTTCGATGAACATTACATCAAATGCACCTTTTGATGCATCAGAAGTATTAGAAGTTCATGTCTGAAAACACACCTAATTTCAGTTTGACAAATGTATAGATTACCAACTATGCAAGCGACTTCCATGGATGAAAAGCTAAATCATGCCTGAAAAAATTAGTAGGGGTAGTATTTTCACAAAAAATTCGATTTTAGTTGCAAATGTATCTGTCAAACAAAATAGAAAAATAAATATAAAATTAAATAGATCAACACTGAAATTTAGTAACGTTGGCCGGTGCATCTTGTCTACATTTGCAGGGCCTTCATTGAGTTTAATTCTTTCACTAACGACAATAGTATTATACAAGGCTTTATTGAGCCGACATCACTCAACCCTTGACACTATCCTTCGTCTTCACTACTCGTGAAAGTAATTCACACTCAATAGTACGATCGTTTCGTTTTAACCTCAATAGAGAACTTTTCTTAACTGTCTTATAACTAAAGAACACTAAATAAATAACTTAAATGATTAAATAAAATTCAACATAAATAAAAACACTTGAGAAAGAGTCAGAACAACTTCCCAAAGTTTTCAGTTCTTCTGAAGATTAATCTGACAGTTATTTTACCAATGACACTAACTAACCAATCTGCTGCTATCTTGAAATTTTCTACACTCTACTACCACGTGAACTGCTCATTCATCAATAACCAACACTTTCACGCACACACGCAGCCAAATCAGATAAGGAGTCACATACACACACACTACTCTTACTTCAGCCCACGTACACAATCCCTCAAATCACCAAAATAATTAGATCAAGATTTTACCATTCACGCACACACCATCAATCAATGCCCAGCTAAAACTTTCATCAAATCACTCGTGTGTGTTGTATAGAAGTAAGATAACGCACACAGAAAATTTTAGATAAGAAAAATTACCTACTCAATAACACTCCTTAAGCTATCTCACTATATTCGCAACACACAGCAACGTGATTTTTTCCATACACAATTAATCTGTTACGGTTTGATCTATTTGTAAGGTATGAGACTTGAATCCCATATTGATTAAATACAAAGTTGATATGGGATTTATAAAGACTTTTTGCTCTCCACCTTCATAAGCTAGCTTTTGGAGTGTGGCTCTCCTAAAGTCCTTATCAATTGGTATCAGAGTCAGTCTTGGAGTGATGGCCCACGGAGTGGTGGCCTGGGAGTACCAGCTGTGACCAACGTAGCCGTGACTAACAAAAACCTCAGAGTGGTGACCCATGGAGTGGTGACCTAAAAAGTGTCAGCCGTGACCAATGAGGACATTGGTCCTTATGGGGGGACGAATGTTACGGTTTGATCTAATTGCAAGGTATGAGACTTGAATCCCATATTGATTAAATATAAAGTTGATATGGGATTTATAAAGACTTTGGGCTCTCCACCCTCATAAGCTAGCCTCACGCAAGCCTCCCTATTCCATTCACCATCAAAACTCACTAGAAAAGCCTTACCAAGATACTCACATATTTTTCTGCAAAATAGAGATAACATCTAGTGACCAATGCAATAAGACCAACACAACAGTGATTCACGACAATTTCCACTAAGAAGAAAATCACCAAATAACTTACGTGTGTTCCTCAAAGAACTTAGTCACGCAGCAGTGAAAAATTCTAGACATAGAACCCTTCACACTAGATAACTTACATGTCATCTTGCATTATCCATATTTCAAAAAGAAACGTAATCTACTATAATCTTTATTCAAGATAGACTTTTACATAATCAATCAACTAATACCAAGATATCACCACAAATTCCCTCACGCAAGCCTCTCTCAATGCAATAAAATATTAAGATCAAAACTGAACACTTTTTTTATTCCATTCACCATCAAAACTACTAGAAAAACCTTACTAAAATACTTAAGTATTTTTCTGCAAAATAGAGACAACACTAAGTGACCAAGGCAATAAGACCAACACAGCAGTGATTCACGGCAACATCCACCAAAAAGAAAATCACCAGATAACTCGCGTGTATCCCTCTAAGAACTTAGTCACGCAGCAGTGAAAATCCCTAAACATAGAAACCTTCACATTAGATAACTCACATGTTATCTTGCATTATCCATATTTTAAAAAACGTAATCTACTCTAATCTTCGTTCAAGATGGACTTTTATTTGTGCAACAACACTCTCCAAGAATTCAATTCAAATAAGACTTCTTGATTTATATTTTTAATTATTATCTTAAATATCCAATAATTAAAAATGTTAAAATTAAATAATAAGACATATCTTAATAATACCCTTATGTTAACTTCAATGTGATATTTAAATTATTACGTTTGGTTCATTTTTTAAGTAGTTAGAAAAATAAAAACTTTCCTAATTTAGAAAAAATAGTGATACTTTCTTTGGATTCTAAATCCCAACACTTCTTTGATATTTAGATTACTTTCCTCAAGAATTTAA
>JAOTIZ010000202.1:32581122-32617122 GCA_027123425.1 Erythroxylum panamense
AATTTACAATAATTATAAAAGTTGAAATAAATAAAATAACTAATTCAAAAACTTTGAAAAAAGGTGGGAAGGAGAGATAAGAGCGAGGGAAGGAAATTTTTAAAATTTTTGAAAATTTTGCAAAAAAATTCCCCTATTTTAAAAAACTTCTGATATTGGCCAATATTTAGATTTGAATATTTTTATTTATAAGCTTCAATCAATAATCTTCAGGTTCATATTTTTCCTTATTTAACGATTTCAATTTTTATTCTGTTTGTAGGGATATAATTGAAAACATAAGTCAAAATTAAGTTACATTCTATAAAATACTGGTATATGCCAAATATTATAATAACAATCCACCCAATTTTTTATTAGAATTTTTATAAGTATTCAAACATGTGAATATCTTTATTTTTCATAGATTTATTTTCCAATGAATCATATTCTAAATTCATTTTACTTTCCCGCTAACCAAACGGAGCCTTTTGATGTCAACTCCAACGTGTTTTGCACCATAAAATTCCCAGACTGGATGTGCTCTTTTCCTCATTTTAAATGTTATTTTCAATAATTAGTTCTTCCTAAAGATGCAAGTTAAGTTTTTTTCCCTCATTTTAAATGTTATTTTCAATAATTAGTCCTTCCTAAAGATGCAAGTTAAGTTTTTTTTTCATTTAATCAAAGCTTAATGTGTTCAAGTGTCAGATCTGGAAAAAGAGAGAAACTTTTAACCGTTCGAGAATTTAGTTAGTTGAACTGAAGAAGTTAAAGATTAATCATGATAAATTAGTCACTGTTGATGGCAGATGCATTGGACAAAGATACTGTTAGACTGGAGAGGCCAAGGTAAAAATGTTGGTGGTCAGTGGAATACAGTATGAGCATGATTAAAGGTAGGAATTCTGGCAGAAGGATCCAAGAAGTGCTTGACCTGAAAAACTTTCTCAGAACTGAGAATGTCTTTTCATGAAAGGCCAGAGCTTTGTTCGAACAAGCCGGTAGGGTAAATGGGAAGCCGAGTTGCAGCAACATGGGTCAACAACCTCAGGGAAGGTCCTGAGAGCAACCTTTCTAGCTGGAGTAGCACTTCTAACTGTTTTTGGTTATCTCCATCCATATCTACTGATTTTTGTGTCTTTTTGGGGTTTGGTGTGGAGACCCACCAACAAAGGAGTGGAAGTCTTTTTCAAAACTTCGATTGCCATGAACACAGTGAGAGATAGAGAAAGTTATTTAGAGAGAGAGAGAGAGAGAGAGGTAACTTCTCTTTTAAACATTCTAAAGCTCGTGACCTTCATGCAGGGTAATTGGGCAATGCTTCCCCATAATTGCGAGAAAGGTGTTTTAAAGAGGACCCAAAACAAAGGAAGGTTGTCGGAATGGAGCACCAAAAAGATGCTTGAGAGCGATTCTGCAACAAAATTTTATTACCAATTCTATCTGTTTTCCATGTTTATATATGAACGATGTTGGAATCTTAAAATTTTTAAGAGGAAGATACCATATTCTTGAATATTGTACATTAATATTCTTAACCACCTGTCCTGTATGTGTAATTCTCATCAATAAGCTATACAGCTTTACGCGTGTTGGTCTTTCTAAGAGACGAATTTTATTTTTATAGATTATAATTGCTAAATGACAATGAACAAAATGTCTTATTCATCAGAATCAATTGCTACAAATTGTATAGCCTCGCTTACAATCAGAACTATAAAAGCTCTGATGTCGTACATGGCAAAGCTTTCAGAAGTTTTCAAACTGTCATTCTGACAGTGGCATGGACGAAGAGACTTCGGTTTTTATGATAAAAATTATTTACACGTCCCATTCCATTCCAGGCCATATCTTTCACACGTCAGGATAAAAGTTTGGGATGAATTTCATGCTTTGGAACCAAAATCCAAAAAGCGATCAAGAGCAATAGTACTACTCCTATGGATGAAGAGACTTTCTTGCTCCTATTATTAGGCAAAACTTGATAAAGAGACTGGCAAGCCAAGGGCAACTCGTCGGCATTTATTTATCCCAAGTATGAAAAGTCAAGAGCAATAGTACTACTCCTACTATGGATGAATATGGTTTCACTTTGAAAATTTTTTCCTCATAGGGTATCGTTTCCTAGATACCGAGTCGTTCACTTGCATCATGTCCACCCACCCACCCCCGAAAATAAACAGTAAAAGAGGTGACAAATCAAGTGGGATTTCACTTTTAGGTGAGTGAGTGAATGGAGTAGAAAAATAGAGAGGCATTTGAGTATGGTATTATTGTACCACTTTGGGGTCTTCTAATTACTAAGCTGCGAGACAGAAATTCTTGTCGGCAAGGGCATACCAATGCTGACTGCTCACCTACTAATAACTTCTCTCAATCTTGTTGCTTTTTCACAAGTATGGTATGTGCTTCGCTCCACTCATTTCATTTGAGTTAAAGGTAAAGAAAATATAATGATTAGAACAGGACGACTACCCTTCTCTTTATACAAGAATGAGAATCTTTCCCCCTCCTCCTTCCAATGCCCTACTCATTGTACATCTATAATTGTGCTTTTTTGAAAAATCCTCTTTTACTAATTACGAACCTTCTCTCTTATGTTTTTTCCACCCATCATGTTTATCTATTTATGTTCTCTCATAATCATCACGGTTAATTTGGATGGGAATTGAATTGAAGACACTAATTAACAAGTTACGTTCATAAGATATGATTGTTCTGCCAAGTTATGCTTAAAATGAAGTTAGAATTTGGTGAGACAATTCCGCTCAAGGGTTGTTATCCTTTGTAGGTTAATCATTAAGGAATGTTAATTTTAGTATATCCAAAAAAACTATAATGAGAATGTCACATAACAGGTTTGATCATGTCTTAGGCATGCCATTATGGCAGAGTCAGAAAATCATGCCCTAATGTGTTTCGGTGAAATTATTGCTCTAAAATTCTCCCCCCAACTTCTTTTTTCTCATCACTCTTCGTATTGTCAGCATGTCAATAACATCCAATCATGCTTCAATAACTCGCACACACTTTCACTAGTGATTTACAAGTGTAATGAAGTCTATCATCCCATTTCACACACGGGGATCTCTTGAACAAAATTATTTTCGCTATTACTTGCTTACAACATTAAGTAAAGCATGAAATAATAAGATGCAATGTGCTCGCTAAGCAACGACGGAGCTACATGAAGCTTAGTGGTGCACTAGCTCCCTAAGATTTTTTTTTTAAATTATTTATTTAAGGGTCAATGGTACACTGGGTTTTTTAAAATTTAAAAAAATTAATATTTAGACTCTTCTATATTAAATTTCTGGCTCCGTTACTGCTATTAAGTGTATAAAAATTACAAGACACGTGTATATTCACTACATATGCAAATTCATGACTTCGTAGTAACCCTACGCTTGCAATAAATATATCTTTAATATCTGATGGGTATTAAGTTAATTATTAATTAAAATACATTTTTCTTTAACCTTTTTACGACCATGATTATTCATGGACCACCGCTTCTATTTTCATGGGAAAGAGGTGAGCTCAAATTCATGGCATTTCACCTACAAAAGTAACATAGGCAATACTTTCCTTATGGAAAAAAAGATACGGTCTACTTTAACCTCCTTCCTAATGATACACTTTTTTTTTTAATGTTTGATATATTGCCAAAAAGTCTTCCCTCTTTCGCATTTCTTCACCCAAACCTGATTCTTGCTTGTTTATGTGTCTATATGTATACATATATATACCTGTGATATCAGGTACGGATTCAGAAATTTTTTTGAGTGGGACAAAATTTAATTTTTGACGAGAATTTTTTTTAATGAAAACAAAATTTTATTTTTTATGATATCAAAATTTAAAATAATAATTTTTATATGAAATTTTTTAAAAACAGTGAGGCAAGTGCCTCCAAAATAGATCCGCTCGTGTGTGATATCATGTAATTTGAACCCTCTTTTAATCTTGTGATCCTATATCCTAATGTTATACCTTCCCAAAGTGCATATGCTAATGTACTCCCACAAAGTTTATTCACGACAGGTTCTAGCTATTTACAGATGTTGTTATCGAAATTGTTATGATTAAATATTCTTGACAATAAAATGGTCTGACTTAAATTTGGAATATAGAGACCCATAGGGGTTCAAATAATTATATTAGTGATTACTTTTACTGCATTAAGTAATCATGGAAACTTGGTAACCACTTGTTGAAGTAAGTGTTTATAGTTAGTCATAATCAAAAAGAAGGGAAAGTTAGAATATGAGTTCCACGATAAAAAATGCTAATAATTTATTTAATTAATTCTAAAATTATGACACTCTAATTTTTGAAAAGCATATGAATTGAAGAATACGTTAAATGACAAAGTTGTGTATATTTTTAACAGAAAAATGATTTCTTAAAAGTTAAAATCTTTTTAATTTTACTTTTCTCTTGTCCATCATTGACAAATAGAAAAAAGTTACGGTAGTTCTCAGCAATTTCTAGTTTTGTGTAGACAAGGACAACGATACTTCTAAGTCATTTCTCATCTCCAAAGCCATTGACTAATATTCTGGTTTAGTGAGATGAGTTTAGAAAGGCTCACATGAGAAGTTTAACCGAAGAACTTAATTAAGAAAGCTGCATAATTTATTTAAGTAGATCTTAATTTATCATTCCTTAGGCAGCATTTAAAGTATTAAGAATGATTAAATAATCCGTCACTTGGGTAGGGCTTTTAATGCAATTAATTATCATAAGATTGGTTTACATATTAAAAAAATACCCTTGGTAAATTTGTAATTATAATTATCGATGTATTACCTAATTTGTAAATAACAAACCATAGCTACTCATCAAAGGGACCGTGGTACTGTTCATTATCAGGTTAAGCAATGAATGTACAATCATAATCTTACGTTTGAAATTTTCGAAAATTAGGCCCACCGCTATTAAAATAAATTCTATAAACCGCTGTAACTATACGTTTTATTAACGCTATTTTTATGACTGAAATTTAACAATTTTCTTTTTTAGTATATCGAACCCTCGTCCTCGTGTCCTTAAATAAACAATAACTAGGTGATTTGCATTATGAATACGATCCACTTTTATAAATATTAAATTGAATATATATGTAATCACTCATAATTATATGTTTAATTTAAAATTTACCAATGTTATTTTATAATTTTATTACTAATATAAAGAGATTATTAAAATTTTTAAGTTACATTAAAATTTTAATAATTAAAAAGATTAAACTGAAAAATATTTAAAATATATTTTTACATTAAAAAGGTACAGTACAGAAGAACTTGCCAAAAGCGCCCCGCAATTACCTGGTTGTCAAGAAAAGTCAAAACTGACGTTACCCATTAATTTTGGACAGTTGGTATGGTTGGCTCACGTGTCGTATCCTCTGACGACATTTGAATGTTAGAACTTAGAACTTGTTTAGCCAGTGAACCAAACATAAGTATCGTCACACTCACACCTAAAGCTGACTGTACCTTGTCAATTAATTAAATAAGAAAATGAAAGAAGGCTGATGAAATATTCCAAAACGGGACAGTCAGTCACGTGCTTAACTGCTGACCACTGATGACTGCTTTCTCGGTATCTTGTTGGTCAATGTCCGTACACCGGACGGTTCATTACTTCATTATTTTTCTTCTGACGTCATTTGTCGTCGCTAACCTCTTAGCACATGAAATCACCGGAACCTTGATCATCGTGGTTCTAATTCTGTCAGTTAATACTCATTATATGAAATTTACATAAATGTATGGACGTAATTAAGGGACACAAGTTTGTTTTAACCTAAGGGTCTGGTTGAGTGGAAGGACTCGTTCATTCTTAACAAAAAATTAAGCGTTCGATCCTTAACTTTAGGTATGGTTAAATTTTTCGACCAGCTATTCTATCCTGTGAGGTACCTACAAATCAACGAGGGGATTAATCATTGGATTCGTCGGTAAATACCTGATTTTGGACAAAAAAAAAATAACAGACACAAGATTAGAACTGGTTGTTAAAATCTTTCGTCGGTAAATACCCTGATTTTGGACAAAAAAAACAAAACAAAAAAAAATAACAGACACAAGATTAGAACTGGTTGTTAAAATCTACTCTTTCTCCCGCCACTTCTAATTAAAGGTACAAATTATGTACAGCCTACTTTCAAAATTTTTACAAAATTTAAATAATTTTTAAAAATTTCACATTTTATGTTAATTGTTAATGTTAATATTTTTCTAAAACAATTATTATGAATAAAAAATAATTTATTTATTATTAAATTCTTTGTATTATTCTATCTAAACTGTATTTTGTAGGATAAAATTTCTGATTTCAATTCGCGTTATACCTATTATCTACCCATTTATTCTATTTTTCTTCATAGAAAAGTAAATTTGTCTGTTATATTTTCGAGGAAGTGGAATGAGTTCAAACTTGAACGTTAATCTTCTTGTCTTGCTCTATGTTTTTATAAATACCGTTTTTCTATCTTTGGAAAACAAGATGTGTTAACTTCTGGAGTTTGCTTAATCATTAACTTAAAACAATATAGGGATCAACACATTTTTTATTTAATTAACATAATTACATATATTAAATTTGAAAAATGAAAATGTCATATGTTTTGAGAATTATTTTCGTCAAATTATGCCTAAGTGTCAAATTATTATGAGATAGTTGTGCTTTAAGTGTTGACAATCATTTTTACTAAATTATGTCAATCCTTAAATTCTTTGTGAGACAGTTATAGTAATATATATGTATATATGACAAACTTAAATCTTATTGACAAACTTATCAACTAAATAAATTAAATTAAAATTAACATAAGATCTTTTTAAGATAAACATGCCCTACAACATATAATGACATATATTTAGGTCAAGTCTTATTTCTATCTTTTTAAGAAAAATGAGCAATTTTATAGACGAATTTAGTTGTTTTATAACAACATTGGAAGAAGTGAAGAAGGACCCAAGAACACATTGAGTACATTCTACCTTGTTAGGGTTGTGTTCTATCATGAATCATTTTGTTTCTCTCTGCCTACCCTACATACCCCTATGTTTGAGCTTTGATTAGTATCATAGACCACACACGTCCTCATATTGGCAATACTATTTTACACAAAAAGTTATAGAATATGGTAAAAGATAATACAATATGTACATGATACTATGTTAGCCATTAAAAATTATGATTTAAATTTTTAGCTGCACGAGAGTTTGGAAGCATAAAAGAATCATTAAAAGTCACTTTTACAACAACTATTGAGCAAGAAAAAGTTAATCTTGGAAGAAGGACAAGAATTCAACAGATGCACCAAGAATTCAAGATTCAAGATTCAAGATTCATAATAATAAGTACTTACTTTTAATCTTATGTTGTAATTTCTTGTTTAACCTTGATCTAATCGAAATTTACATTTAAGTAGGATGAATTATAAGAAGTAATATGTTGAATTGATTGATCTTTTGATTTAATAAATTAAATAGTTTTCTTGAGATTTATTTTTATTTTTTATAATTGATTGAATTGAAGGAATAAAAGTTGACGGTTTAATTATTTGATTCATACATTGAGATTTAGAGATGATATGTATAATTAGATCATAATATGGATAAAGAGGGTTAACTGAGAGTCACTCGAGAGAGAATCACACAATCCTTCTAGATTAGGATAAAACCAATAATGAGAACTCAAAAAATAAATTAATGCATTTTTAGGTTGTTTTGGTTAGAAAGGGATTTTAATGCATTTTACTAACTATTAACTAACCTCTTTTTTTAATTAATCGTCATCACCTTTATGTTAAATTATTGCTTCTCCCTTTAAAATCTTTAAACATTGCCTTATTTTAGACTCCTTCTTCTTCTCTGGCCCTTTGTATTAATTAAGCCTTCTTCTTTCTCTATTCTCCTTTTCACCACATCCTCAAAGAACTTTAAAGTTTTTAATTTTCACTCACATCTTATACCTTTTAGACCTATCTATTAAAAGGCTTTGTTCCATCTTAGACACCTTAGAGAATCTAGCTTTTTATGCTCAAAGATTGATTAGATTATGTATTTTTTTTGAAAATTAAAAGAAATTGTATTAAAGAACAAAACTCATAAAGGAGTTACAATATAAAAGCCAGATCTAGGTATAGTTTTTTTAAAGATTGCATCAATGAATTGCAAAAGTAGCTTTATAGAAGACATCACTTTGATTAATTCACACATGCTCTTGATAACCTGAAATAAGAAATTTTCTATATAGATGCTGAGTGTTCATAATGTTAGCTTCAACTTAGCTAGCATTACTTGCAATCCACTTAACGAGCTTCTTTTTTCATCAGTAGAAACTCAATATGGGCTTTCCCTAATTGTTTTTCTTGCTCGAAGCTTTATATACTAGTCAATGTAGGACATGTTCATTGTTAAAATCTTGATGTCAATGAGGGACATAATGATTTCTCTAATCTATGAAACTGTGTTTAATAAGAATACCTTTATATCAAGACTTCTATTGTTGAAGATTCTAGCATTCCTAACCCTCCTAATAACATAAGTTCCATCATTTAAAGCTAACTTTAATAGGTTGTAATCCCCTATTTGCAAAGACTTCAATTTGGATGCCCAATTCATTGTTTGCTCCTAGTCATTTATAAAGAAGAAAAGATTGAATAGATCCATAATTCATCTCTAAATAGATTTAGAATGGTGACACTTAAAAACAAGATGATATTTACTTTCAGTCTTAGAATTGCAAATCTTGCATATGTGATTCATACTATTGAGACCTCTTGTTATATCTAAGTCTGTTCTTAGTGGTAAGTCACATAATAAAGGATAGTTTGGGGGAAATTTGTTTGGACCACATTAATGTCCTCTACATCACTTCATTACCAATATTCCTAAATACATGAAAGTCAGTATTGTTTAAGAAGAAACTAAAAGAGTGCTTAATCCACCTTATACTATCCTTTGTAAGTTGATCAAATTTTATAAATTAAAGAGAAGCCTTTGAATATGATATAACATTATTTTTGCTTTAATGAGCTCTTTCACCTTGGCTTAGGATTTAACATGTATCTTAAACAAAGAGCTTTTGTAACCATATACTTTGGACCTATTTCATTATAATTGTCAAACTAGAGTCACGTGTCTTCTCTATTCCTAATATTGTGCTTTATTTCCTCTCCTAACTTCTGCCTTAGCTTAGGAATCTAAAGCACGATCCTTAAAGATTAAGCTCTTAGCTTTATTTCCCATAAACATTAATTCTTAGGTATTATAAATGGACCCATTGAACATAAAATGATTCCTTATCAGTCAGAATTTTCCAAGTCCTATTGATGGTTTGTATTAGTTAGATGCCAAGTCCTCCCTCTTTTATAGGTTCTCTAATATTTAACCATCAAAATTTGGCATAAGACTTTCTATAAGCAAGTCCTATCCATAAGAAATTTCTCGTCATTCTCTTTGGTGCTTTTATGATGTTCATTGAGAGAGCCATGTGAGAAGTCCAGTATGTATGTAGATTCTTTAAGATATACTTTATGAGCTATAGTCTACCAGTATAAAATATATTTTTGTTGCAAAAGTAGCCAGTTCTCCTATGGAGCGTATCAAACAATGCCTAAAAGTCACCAGAACTTATTTTCTAGTAGTGTTGGGGATCTATAAGTATTTGAATGGTAGATTTCCAAGTTTCAGACCAACTATATTGAAGAGTCATTTAGATTTTGAGCTAGCTCCTGCTGTAACAAACAAGTAACTTTTGTCTCTATTGATTTAAGATTTGAGATGTGGTTGAAAATGTAATGATAGTTCATTAGAATCCTACAGAGGAAGCATTAACTTTGTAAAACATAAGTATATCATCAATAAATGATAAATGAAATATCCTTTGTTTAGCACATTTGTTATGAAATTGAAAGGAGGATCTAATCTATTATTATGTTTAGTGGTTTTAGTTAACACTTTAACATAAATAGAGAACAAGTAAGGAGATAAATGATCTCCTTGTTTGACTCCCCTCCCACCCTTGAATACTTAAGTTAGTTCTCCATTCACTAGTACACTAAATATGGTTGTTATGATGCATTGTTTAATCGATTTAATGAATTCTAAAGGCAAGCTAATAGCCTATATAAATTGTAGCATAAAATTCCAAATGATCGAACTAAAGGTCTTGTAAAAGTCAATTTTTAGTACATAGCTCTTAAATTGAGTCTTTGCTTTGGTATCCCTTAACTAATTCTTGAGATAGAGGGATGTTATCACCTATTTTTCTTCCCCTTATGTTAGAATCTTAAGATCTACATATCATTGAGTTTAGGACAATGTTAAGTCATTAGGCTAAAATTTTGGAAATGATCTTATATATAGTGTTGCAACAGGCTATAAAGTTGATCTTTTAAAAGAAATTAGGGTTTGTCTTTTTAGGGATAAAACATATGTGATTTTTATCGAATTATTTAAGTAGTTCTCAAAATATGTTTAAGGCATGCTTTTTATTAATTTGATCCCTTATCAGACTCTAAGATTCTTTGAAGACAAAAGCATTTAGCCTATAAAGGTCATGTGCTTTATTAGACTTGAAACTCTTCAAGGCCTTTTCAACATCATTTTAGTGAACTAGTTTAGTGATCTCCTTAGCTTGTTTAACTAAAATTGACTTGTAGATGAAGAAATTGAGTAGTTGTAATGTAAGTGTAACTCTTAGAACTAAAACCTAAAAATTCCTGAAAACATTTGAAGACCTTATCCTTAATAACCTTCTGGTCCTTGATTCTATCACCAACCTCTTTAACAAGATTTGAGATTTTGTTAGAGTTTCTTCTTGTTAGAATTGCTTTGATAAAGAACTTGAAGTTTCTATCCCTATCTTGTAGCCATTAGATTTCTAATTTCTACTTTAATTAGGATTTATGAGCTTTACTAGTTTTAATAAAGTTGTACCCATTAGATTATATAATTTGGATTGTCCATATCCTAGTTTTACTATTTTGTTAGTTAAATCAATCAAAACCTTATCAAATTTCTTCTATTAGACATGTAATTTTGAAAACCCTTTTGAATTCAACACTAGAGATCTATATAGAGGGCAAATGAAGTTGATTTTAACAATTTAACTAAAATTTTATATACCATAGAAAAATATCATAGTTTCTTAATTGGGTTTTGAATTTGAGAAAATTGATTGAAATTATCTAACTACCAAATAAGCATCTTAGTAATTTCATAATATTTGGCAAATGAAAATGTCACATGTTTTAAACATAAAATGAGTCGTTTCATATTTTTGGGCATATTTGTATGAAAAGGTTCTTATGTTAGTTTTAAGTGGATTTAATTAGTTACTTTTCCAAAAAAAGGTGGATTTGATTACTTAATAAGTTCTATTGATAAAATTTAAAGTTCATGATGTAATTGATAAAATGTATACGCTTTGTGAAATTTAATAATATTATTAAGATTATAAGCTCTTTAGTATATCTATTTCATCCTCTTATCATATATTTAGGTTAAAAGGCTCAAATAAATTATTAACATTTATCATAAAGGATAATTTGATTATTAGGAATTTTAAATTTGATTAAACAATCCCATATCAAATTAGTAATTTTGTTAGTTATTTGACTATTAATTGAATTTTATAAAATATTAAAATTGAAAACTTAAATAACATATAGTAACGTTAAGGATATTTTAAAATTTTAAATTTAACAATCTCAATTATATGCAATAAAAACTCCTAAGCATAAACATAAAAATCTTGACTTAAAAAAGAATACAAAATTGTATTATAAATGATTAATAATATAATATAAGATTTTAAAGAATAATTAGTTAATATAAATAACACTTTAAAATAATATCATTAAGTAAATAATTGAAATGATACATGAATTAAAAGTGAGCCTCCTTCATGGAATACCTCAAAAAAGCACATCAACATATGAAAATTTAAAGTTTTGTGCATTATAGATTGAAAATAGAAAAAAAATTATTTTGTTCCTCAAACTTTTACCCCTAAAATGCTTAAGTATATGGACTAAATTTTATATCAAGTTGCCCTCAAACTTTGAAAATTTTAACTCTTTTTTATCAGCAATTGGGAACTGAGCAACATGCTCCGTCCTTGGTATGCAAACTTAATAAAAATAGGAATTGGGTGAGCATTTTGGTAATAGTACATGTGATAATAAAATCCAATGTATGTAACAAAAACTTATAAGTGAAAACATAAAAATCTTATATTAAAAAAGAATATGAAATTCTAGTAAAATGATTACTAATATAATATAAGATTTTTAAGTATAATCAGCTAATATGAATATAATTTTAAAATTGGAAAACAATTACAAATATTAAATAAAATTAAAAGAGATAATTTAAGTTTTAAATTATAAATGAAATAAAAATAAGGTTGAAAAATACAAAAAGTGGATTTGACTAAAAGTTGCAAGATATTCTTTAAGATGTGAAATGACCCTTTTCCATGGATTGTATCAAAAAGCAATGCAATGCATGAAATTTTGAAGTTTTGTGGATTGCAAATTATAAATAAAAGCTTTTATTTTGGTCCTCAAACTTTTATTCTAGGTACACTTAAATCCATGAACTAAAATTTGTGCCAAATTGTCCCTAAAGTTTTTAAAAGATACTGTTTAAATCTTTTCTTATCAGCAGCTGAGGAGTAACCAATACACGCCATCCTTAGTCCAAAACTAAAAAGAAATTGGTAATGGATGAGAATTTTGGTTATATTACATGTTATATTATAACCTAGTGTAAAAGTCAAACGTCAACTTTGAATGAACCCAATGCAAGTATCATATACTTCTTGTTGAAAACTAGTTTGAAGGAGTGATGTGAATTTAACACAACTTGAAGGAGATTGAAGAATATTGGAACTTGCACACTTTCCTTCATAAGCTTAAAGTTTTGAGAGCCTTCAACAACAAAATTAGAGTTAGGCAATCAATTTTGACGAGTAAATTTTTAATGTCACTTACTTGAAAAAATGAGTTTAAAGTCCTAAGATCTTAAGGTTTAGGCATTTTTCAATTTTAGAAAAATTTGAAGTTGATCAAATTTTTCTTTACAATCTTGTAGGAGATTCAAACAATTTGAAGCTTGCACACTTTCATTCACTAAATTTAAGCTTTAAGGATTTTTAGCTGCAATATTATGAAAATTCTCCATATATCACATTAAATTCGTCACATCCCTATCATTGATAAATATTCTACTGAAATATAGTTTTGAGGTCTTATTTGGAGCCCATACTCATCTACTATTATGTATGTAGTTTTATGTATTATATTGCTGTGTTATATAATCACTTATGTTTGATATTTAGTTGGTATAGGTATTTGGTAAGAAAAATGGATGGTGAATGTTCCAAATCAACAAAAAGGAGTCAAAGTCAAAGCTAATATAATGAGCATGTTTTTGGTTGATATGGAAGTTGAAGCTCTTTGATGACTTCTTAAAACGATGACAATCCTGGAAGAAAATTTATTGGAAACTCTAATTATAATGTAAACGGCATAATATTTAACTATATAATAATCAGACTAACATTTATAGCTATACTTGTAACTCTACTTATTGTAAAGTTAAACAACTTCAACTTCTTCTAATTTAGCGTTCCACCACGATAATTTGTTAGAAATATTATGTTGTATTTAAAAGTACATGTATATGGTGTAGACAAATGTTCTAACCAAATTTTGAATAACAATTTTTTAATCATCTTATATAGTGAAGTTGTTTTTAGAATCACATGTACTTATCAATGTTGTATTTGATATTGTTATGATTTTGTAATTAGTTGTAATTGAATAAATATGCATAACTACTAAAAGGTCTCAATTGCTTTAAAAAGTAAATACATATGATAACCCAAAATTCCAAAGTAACTGCATATACATTCTTTTCATACCAAAATATAATATAAGAAAATAAGGTCTAGAATATTAATTTTTTTAAAAGCAAAAACATGCACACAATTGGATGCTTATCAAGTTTGACTTGAGTTCAAGGTAAAAGGTGATCGCCTTCTCCTCTTTGTATCCCTAAGAGTATATAAGCTAAATGAAGTGATACTATTACTAACATTACATTGCATTCCTCTTGGTTGAAATTCATCGTTTAGTTTAAGAATTATATTTGACATGTTGCAGATCTTTGTAATCTACTTGGCCTCATCATCTAAACATTTTGCTATTGTTGCATATAAATCACAATTATAATAATGAATTAGTGTTTGTATAATTTTTAAAATACATAAAACTTAATTTATTATATTTATTAGCTTCTTTGGTACTTAATTAAGCCAGTATATCTATTAAAATGTGTTATGTACCTACCAATTCTTCTACTTCTGCCTTTTCCTCTCCATCTAACCAATGGTTCTTTAACACTATTTTTCTATAATCTAGATGACTTTATATGTATATGTTGTGATAGTTGATGTAGTGTCAATTGATTCTATGCTTGGGCATCTTGGACTACCTGTTTATGTTTACTTATGTAAGTACTAGATGATCCTATAACCGATTACCATTGCTTGTGCCCTTGTTGTACATATTTGATGCAAGTTATTTGGACTGTTCAAAATTTTCCTTCTTATTTTTAAGGCGATCATGTATTCTCTTCTTTTGTTAGTGGCTCGATGACTTCACACTAATGTCAGACTCTTGGTCCATCAAGTAGCTTAAGAGAATACTTATATGCTTGCATATGCGTCTCTTTAGTAAAACATTTATCTATATAATCTTCCGGGTTTTGATGACTATAGTAAAGGGCAGTTACTTCATGAGGATATGGAATTCATTTTAAATCTCAATATCTATTTGTATAAGTACGACTGCTAATTCCCACAAAAAACTTGTCTAATATATGCTATACCTTATACCTATAGACTTCATTCTAGTAAATAAAACAATTAAAACTTTCTATTTTATTCTCTTCTAACACTACCATAATTTTGTTGCTTTGTTATCTTCTTATTTCCACAAAAAAATCTTTTTTGCATGCATCCTCTTTATAATCATTTCTATAATATATTCCAACAGGCTAACAATAAGTTTCACTTTAGCCCCCAATATCTAACTATTAAAATTATTAATTATGTTATTGTCCATACAATCACATTTAGGATTAAATTTGAAATATAGTAAATTTAGCACATGTAACTGAACATTGAAATCATGAACAAAGGTTAACTTGTCATTCCTCCAAAACTGAAATTTTGATCATCTCCATTCTATCTTTGTATCTAATTAGCATAAATATTGATTGCACATATTTTATGCTTAATGTTTTCTAACAAAACTTTGGGTTTTCATTAAGAAGACCCTAATGAGCCATATATGCATAATAAAATGGTAAGTTCATTTAGTTAACAAATATATAATTTAAATATAATAGTATATATAAATATGATTAAATACCTTTTGCATGTCATAAAAGAAGGTCAAGCCATTGCCATCTTTATATTGTAGAAATGAAATTAGAAGCTTTAAAAACCACATCTTTGTCTCTATACAGTCAACATTAACCATATCCTAAGCAATAAGAAATACTTGATTATTTCCATTCCTTTCAATAGTATTGACCTATAACCTTCAATCCAACCCCCTTTACAAGCATTAAAACATATATAGCATTGTAAACAACCTTGAACCTTTTAAATTATCATTACTTTTCTAAGTGTCCATTTGTTCGCGGGATCTTTATCTTTACCTCCTTACCATATCCAATAGCTTGGTAAATTCAACCACATGGCACTCGTTCATCATCTTTATGAAAATTATCTTTTCTCTTTTGAAAGTGTTGAAACTAGCATTTACCTTTAATTGTTTTCTTAATAAGGCCTTTAAATTGGCAATCTTAATATTTTGGCTGCAATTTAATCCTTTTCTTGTAGTGGTGCATTATCTATTTAGATTTATTGAGCATATTATGTTCATTGTTATACACTTGTGTGTGGGGTGATATCTCTTAAGACAAAAGTAGCGTCATTTCCCTCGATACTTACAAAAACTATCATAAACTTTAGTCCACATCTCACTATGATCTAAGACTTATCATTTCTCATTTCAATCCCAAACTCTTTGCAATAAGGTATTAAATAACTACTTCCTTGAATTGCTTAGCATTTTTAAACTTCAAACGTATAACCTAATGTATAATTTTCAGATCATAATAAAGGTTCTTACAAATATCTCTTAACGCACTAACAACATCCTCACTAAAACTTGAGTAGTACTAAGTTGTGTTATCACTCTAAATGTACTTGATCTTTTTTTCTTATAATTAAATCCCTTTATTTCATCTTCATCTACTTGTTAATCTTTGGGCTTCAATAATATTGTTCACAACCTCATCTCTACCTTCATTACTGACTGCTTTATCTTCATTTCTTTTCTTTTACTTCCTTTTTATATATTTTTTATCTATTATCTTAAAGCTCATTTTCATCTCTTCCACTTTTACATTAAAAATCAGTCTATAAGTCACTCTCACTAACCTTATTTTTGGAAGCATAAGCAATCTCAACAACTTTCTCATTACCAATGTTTGTATACTTATAAACACCATCATTAGCACCATTTATAACACCAATAGTTGCATAATAAATAGCTTTATTACCACCTATATTAGTTACTGAACCAATTGTAGCTTCATCGCCAATATTTGCATACTCATTATCTCCATTATTAGTAACATCTCTAACATTAATATTAGTGTAATTTTTAGCACATCCAATAGCCTCACCACCATTTTATATAATTGCACAATTAATTGTAGTTTCACCATTAATATTTGTATGCTCATTGGCACCATCATTTTCATAATCTCTAACACCACTGGTAGAACAATTAATAACTTCACTACTACCTTTTGTAGTTGCATAAGAAATTGAAGCTTCATAACTAATACTTCCACTAGTAGCAATAGGCATACTATCTTCATTCTCATCCAACTTATTGGAACCGTTATCATTCACATTATTACTTTCAAAACAAGTAGTACATCCTCTAACCATTCTTTAAAATTTAGTAGAACCATAGTACTAACAATCCCATCATCCATATTATCTATTTTTGATGCTTTGTTTTCATTATACTCACCTTTAAAATAAATCTCCAATCTTTTGTAATTTAAAACAATATAGATTATGTCATTTGTTTTACGATCATCTTTAATCTCAACCAACCCCTTTCTTAAAGTTTATTTGGATGCCTATAGTATAATTTATCTAACTTAACATACTAATATGTTTAATATTTTCCATGATACTAAATCAATATAAATTGTTTGGATCAATGCCTTCTGCTAAAGTTTTCCCCCCACCAATATAGAAGAGTGAGTTATCTCTATCAAAATTTTCCCTATAGTGAAATATTATTCTTTTTCAATTGATTCCACATCTTGATGAAATGAATAGTAATGTCAACCATATATGGTTTAGTATTTTGTTCCATACTTTTCAAATAAACAAGAAAATAAATAACTATTACATAATTGAATTTTTGCACCTTTATAAGCTAGAGTCATATCTTAATGTGTTGCCTCCATCATGCTTTACAAAGTTATTCCTCTAAATACTTACCAAAGAAAAAGTCTTCGTCAAGTCATTACCCAAATTAATAAATAAATTAGCAAAAACCAATAAAATTAGTTTATAAACAAAACTCATTTTAGTCAACAAAACTCAATTGATTATTTAAAAAAATAAAAAAATTAGTATTAGAAAAAATAACAACTTAAATCATGAAATAAAAATATTAAAGTATCATTTCCAAAATATAAGTTAACTTACCTTATTGCGATAAAATCACTAACAATTGACTCCACTTACACCTTTGAGAACATGCATCAATATTTCTATATCAAATATGTGAATGAAGAAGTCCTCATTTCCTCTTTTCTATCACCAAAAGTGTTATACTTACTATTTGATTTCTTTTTCAGTGACCAATTTTTTCTATTTTACTAAACACATAATGAAGGACGTCAATATAATTTAACCAACAACAAACATTGAAACTTTCTAGGTATAAGAAATTGAGACTTATTATTCACTTCGCAATTACCAAAGAAAAAGATTCAAACACCAATTTCTTAAAAGTTTGAAGGCAACTTGAAAGAAAAAGATTGTTCAAAGACTTCAGTGCGCTTGGGTAAAAGTTCAAGGACAAAAATGTGCCTTTTCCTATATAAATTTTTATAATTAATATTTAGTACAATTCCTCTATTTCAGGTAGACATTATTCAATTTGGAAAACTAACTCTAGCTAACTAACTGTTTTTATAGGATAAAAAGTATGCAAATTATAAAGAAAGAACTCTCTTACTATCAAGTTCTTTTGTGTCTTTTTAGCTAAAATAATTCACTCTTGTGAAATCCTTTTTTAAACATGTTAATAAAAAAGAAACATTAATACTTCAAAAACTAGATTGATGTCTAGTTTAAAACAAAAGAAAAATTCAAGTTGAATAATTTAAATTAAAGTCAATATAAATGAATAAATTTAAATAGAATTTGAAGATTAATTTAAATTTAAATTAAAATAAAATAATAATGAAATTTGCTTTAATATTGGTTTTACTTTAAGAAATAACCAAATACCAATAAAAAGCTTCCACTCAATTTTAATTGTATAATCCAACAAGTATTTAAAAAAATATATAAATACCTTATATCATATTTATAATACTACTTCAAGCAAAGAACCATGTGGATTTTCCCTTTTTAGATGTTTATTATTATTTTTGGAAATCAAATAATAAGTTATATTATTAAAAGGGAAAGACTAAGTCTTGGATGCTTAGTCTTATGTGATTGTAACTCTAATTCTTTTAGTTATTTTGAAAATATGATATATTTTATAATACATGGGAAATTGTTTTTGGTAAACTTATTTTCTATTCTTTTATAAAGAAAATACCTCATTTATAGACCTTTCTTTTAATTTCTAAAAACGTGAATCATGATTTTTGAAGAATATTGAGAATCATTTTACTTGCTTGATTTGAAATGTACTTGAGTTGACTTGATAACCCTTAAGAAACAAAAAAACAACAACAACTTGTATCTAATCACTAAAATACCCTTGATATTTGGTTCCATTAAACTAATAAAGGGGCAAACAAATATGGATGATGGTAGAAAAGTATATAAATAAATATTTCATTCAGTGGTAAATAACTTCTAAGAAAAGGGTTAATTTCTTCAATCCTTTATATCATTTATAAAACTATAAAAATCTTCTTCAAATTTTAAAATTAGCATTAAAACCCTTAAACTATCAATATATTATCATGTCATTTCCTATGTCAACTTATGCTAACGTGGTTAAGTTTATCTTGTCAAAATGATGACATATGTTGTAACATCATCTTATATTGAAGCTACATGAGGAAAGCCAACACTAGCTCACTCAAGGGGCACAAATGTCTGTATAGGCTCAAAAAAGTATCATCACTTCATTATCCTATTATATCACACAATATTGTTTATGCGTTAAATCATTTCTAAAAATCATTAAAGGTCAACTTCCTCCCACATTGTTCAAGATTGACAACTAAAATTTGATGATTGAATTTTGACACTAAAGCTTAATGACAACTCTCCTATTTTTTATCATATAGGTATATGATGTAGACTGAAATTAAGATAGTCCTATTATAATGCTCTCATTTCCATAAGCCTGTAAAAATAAATTGTAACACCCCATACTAGGGGTTAGAATATTAAGGAAATTCAGTACATTTTATACTTTGCATATTTGAATTTTTGCTTATTTGTGTATAAGAATTTTGGACACATACAATTATTGTGCATACATTCATGACATTTTTCAGGTAAAATGGATTGATAAATGCGATTAAATTGTGGACAACTTATTCGGAGATTATTGGCATTATTTTGGAGTTTTTGGTGAATTTTAGAAAAATATTGAAAGTTTGACCAATCCTAGTGTGACATGTGGACTGATTAAAGATTGACATGTGGCATCATTCATTGTGTGACAAATGGCTCACATGCAGGGTGACATGTGGCAAGATCTCTTCAACCCACGTAGTCATCTTGTTTTATAAGGAAAACATTTTCTGCAACTCATTCTCGGTGAAGAAAACCGCAAGCATCAACACCAAACAAATACTCTCTTTGCTTATACATCACTGACCAGTCCATATATATTGTTTAACACTAGTTATTTCTGTTTGCTCCATTCACCGAAAGCTTTATCTACTTTTACTGTTGGAGTTGTTGCTGGAAACAAGTAAGTGATGAAAAACCATGAGAATGTTCTGTTTTTAGGTCTTGTATTTGATCTTGCATTTGAGATGTTTTAAAGTTAAGGGAAAAGAATGAAATTATATTATGAAATGAGGTTGTTGTTGGATATTAACAAACATACAGAAACATTTATGCAGAAAATTGATGAACAGTCGATCTCTGTGAGTGTGTTTTGAATGTTCATGTTTTAATCTTGAATCTTGTGTTATTATTAGAGTAAGTGGACTTGGAATGAGAGTAGAAATGTAGAGAATATAAGTTAGTAATGGGGTAGAAGAAGTGGACAAATGCATAAGATGAATGTAAGATAGAAAAATGAAAACATGCAGATGGGTATGGCATTTGCATGAATAGTATTATGCGTTTTTGGATGATTATATGGAATTTTGATTTGTTTGAGTTGTGATGATCTGAAATAGAAGTGAAATACTTGGTTTAGGTGAGATGTCTTCATTGAATAAGATGGAAGTGAGAAAATCTGGGAAAAGAATGAAAGAAGAAGATGATTAAAACATAGTAGAGTTCACCATGGCTAACTCTTTTTAGTTCACCGCGGCCAACTTCAAGGATTTGATTTCTGTAAAAGTTCATCGTGGCAAACTTTTAAGAGAATGTTGAAGAATTTTGCTGTCAGGAAAGTTTGTCGCGGCCAACTTTTGGCTCTCCGCAACGAAGTTTCCTGACAGCTTCAACATACTTTAGTATTTTAGGCATAACTTTCTGTGTAGTGATCCGAAGGGAGTGATTTTTGATTTGGATTAAACTAGAGACATAAGGATACAGATTTTATGAAGAGATTAAATTCTAATTCTACCTCTAAGAATTTCATAATTTGATTGGAAGTTGAGATAAGAATTTTGATGAAGCTCAAGAACAGCCTGAAATCTTTTTAGTATAAATTTCAGTATACTAAACCAAATTGGACGAACTTGGTATCATTGGAAACCTAAGACAAAGAGGGAAAACTTTCTAGAAGGAAGTATTACCTTACCTAATTACCTCAACTTCCTAATGAGAATAATTGAGCAAGGTAGACCCAAAAGTTGGTTGTAAAATAAATTTGGATTGAGGAATTAAGTTTGGTTTCACATGAATGATAATGTGATAAGATTAGGGATAAGAAATGGCATGAACATGCATCTTACATATTCAGTATACATGAGTGTGCATAATTGAATTCTTAATTGTGCACAATAGTAATATATGTTTATATTGAATGTTTTAGAGGAACCTTTAGAGCGATCGATTCTAGATATTGCTGGGATGTTGAGGCAATAGGCAATAAGGGAGCTTTTGTAAGTAACTTTAGATGGTATTTTTTGTAAGTAATTTAGATGGTCAAATTTGATAGTTTTGCTTTGACTGTTTTGTTTGCTACTACTTTTGATCCATTGAATGATTTGCAAAGATGTCAGATTGATATGTTGAATTTTTGGCATGAAAGCAATGATTGGCTAATTATGTTGAACAAAAAATGAATTTGTTTGGTTTTAACACTGTCAAGTCCTAGTCGTGGGTAAATGGGAAAGCTTAGAAGGGTCTGCAGCTGCTCCTGTTATTGACACCTTGGTGTCTCCTGTATCAACACTTCAATGTCTCCTATTATTGACACTTCGGTGTCTCCTGATATCGAGACATATGTCTCTACTGTTAATACCAATCATGGTATCTCCTGTATAAGTCCCGTTACCCACTTCTGTAAATAGATTTAACAATCATATGATTTTGTATTCTGATATCTGTTTGACTTTGATATAAACAAGAAATTGTGTTCTGATTATGAACGTTTATACCCTCTTTTGAGACTCATTCTCTGTACAATATGTTCGAGATCCAATGTAATATGTTTGAATTGTCAGTTCCGATAAACTGTTAATGCATGCTTCTGTATCATGATTGTGTATAATTAGTTGTTAGTTTATGCATAGATTTGTTATTACTCACTAAGCTATATGCTTAGCACGGTGGATTTGCCCCATATAGGTTCAGAAAGAAGGACATAAGGACTGGGACGAGTCAACCGCAATGGCCAATGGAGCCTGAGTCTTGTTTTGTTAAAATTGTATTTTTTTGGAGTTTGTTTTTGGCTTGTCTTTGATGTATATGACTTTGGATTTATTTGAAGGTTTGTAATATCCTTAATTCAGGCTAGTTCCGGTTGAGAACAAGTTGTATTAAGCTTAGTATATTATAATGTATGTTTGCTCTGAATTGCTTCTGCTTTGAGCTCTGGAGAATGCATGATGAATGTTTCGTATGTTTTAGTTTTGTCTCAGTTCTGTAAGCATGTATGTCATGTTATCTATGTGGAGTCCTGTATCCTCCTAGGGGGTATTAGGGAGTCACATAAATAATTAGAGTGCCCAACTTGTTCTTGATAGGGATATTTTGATGGTCAAATCAATAAGAGAAAAAGGTGTTGGTATGTATTGAGAAATCTTAAAGTAAGTTTGTGATAATACTTATAATCCACACTTTAAATTGGAGTGTCTTCCTTTGATAATTCATCCTTTAAAAAGTATAAATGGATTCCAACTATCTAAGAAGAGTTTAAAACTATCTCAACTAAGAAGCATGATTAGTATTTGGTTGGGACTCTATTTCCATATTTAGATGGCCCCTACCTTTATTGGTCTTGTTTTTAAAGCATCTTTGAGACATATAAATGGGAATATTAATAGTAAGCCCAGAAGTGAGAATTATACAAATGAATTTGAAGTCACTAGCTTGAATAGATAAATTTGGCTAGGCAAAATAAGTGAAGCCCATCTCGTGCATCTGCTAGGGGTATCATTTCCCTTAATTTCTTTTATGACTTGGCAAAAAATGAAACTATTTGTAATAAGTCCTACTAAAGCTTTGTCTTTAATAGGGAACAACGCTTAGGCCAATAGAGGACACTTTGAATGTGTAAAATGCTTCCCTTTTTTAAGGTTAGGTTTGCTTTAAGTAAGTTAAGAATGAGCATGACATATCATTTAATGGGCAAGGTGAGTTGTAATATCTATATTGATATGGCCCTAGTTGTATCTAACCATATAAACATAAACCATTAGTTTTAGAGATATGTATAATAATTAGGCATCTTTTACGGCATCTTATAAATATGAGATTATTAGGTTTAGGAAGAAAATTTGCTTGATAAATTCTTCTTTAGACTTCTAAATTGGTGACTTTAAGAAAATTTTAAAATATGGATGAAACCTAATAAGGTCAAAAAGAAACTGTTTAAGAAGATGAAGAAATTTAACAGTAATGAGGGTACAGGATTTAAGTATCTACATGAAGACAAGCGTATATGTTTCATAAGGCTTAATAAGGTGGTTTTTTTATTACTACACTTTTAAGTGTGAGCTTCAATTTCTTATATACCCAATGATCTTGTAAGTCATTGACTTGACATATTTGAGCCCAAGTCAAATTCACCTCTATAAATGAAGTCTACTTGTTGGATTTATAGTTTCCTGTCATATTAGAAAGGTGACCAACCTTAAGCTATCCTACCAATATAGGCTTATCGGGACCTAAAGCAAATGGTATAACTAGAGTGTTATAAGTGGATTTTAGTTATTAGGATCCTTTAAAAGGGTTTAAGGATGGAAAGACAAGTTAATTTTCCTATAGAATATGATCGGTCTATATAACTTTAAGTTTTTCTATAGGGGAACTGGATGAAAGGTTCTTTAGGTAAGACAAACCATATAAATCATAAGGTTCTTTAGTTAAAAGCTATTGAACTCTATACCCCCTTTCACTTTGAGAGACTTTCATGTGAAGTAAGTTTAATCCAGTTAGGAATATCTTATAGAAATGAGAATCCTTATAGGTTTCTTTCTTTTTATTTTATTTTCCTTCCTTTATATTGAAAATCTTATAATCTTATTATTTTTATGATAACCATGAACATGAATAAGATGCTCACAAGGAATAAGGTGGTTAAAGAGAAAATTTTGTTAGGCTTATCTTTAAGGTAAAAAAAGAAATAAAAGTTGATCCACAACAACAAAGTTACCTTTATTAAGCCTAAACCCTTAGCAATATCAAATCCTATATCCCTACTATCTCCTACTTACTTCCCTTTTACCACAGAGAACGTCATTATGCTCCCTATACCTTACAAGCTAGAAGATGACTGCTTCTTCTTTTAATTCAACCTAAAGAAAAAAGATTATATTTATGAAGATTTATATGGCATTAAAGATGGTTCAAGGTATAGTGAATCCAAGGGATAAAGAGAGCCTGAAGGATAAGTATGTGGACTTCATCCATACATCCTCAAAAAGGCATTTTGCTAGGGCAAGTTAACTTGACATATTTAACTTCTTCTTTTATCTTCAAGCTTGAGAATTTGATTTGTCTTTTGTGTTGTTTCTTCTATATTCATAGGATATAAGAAGGTTTACATGGAGCTGATAAGGTTATAGAGGAGAGAAAAGAGGTTGAGAGCATAATCCTAAAGGTGGAAAAGGACCTAAAGACCTTTCATAAGGAGAAATAGGTTGTTAAAGAGTTACACTTTTAAGTTCCTTGAGTGGCTTAAGAAAGAGATCACATATTTTAAGAATAAGGTTATAAAAATAAAGGGGAAGCTTGAGTAACAATGTAGAAAGCATGAGGGCGATGACTTCAAATTTGAGATTATATGTTGTAATTGTAAGTTTAAGTCTTTTGAGAATTGGAACTCTGATAACTTGATTAGTGTTATGATGGTAAGGTTCAAGACTTATATAAAGCTTGCATAGAAAAAGTAAATAAACTTGTTGTTTATAGATTTAGACATCGCCGATGCTTATATTGAGCCTAAGCTAACCAAGAGTGAGGAGTTTAACAAGTATTGTGGGATTGATATTAAGGTTAAGGTCATTAGTCCCATAGACAATGACTCTCCTAACTCTAATACTTTTGGCAAAATCCCTATCTTAATCTAGATCATTTTCTTTTCCTTTATATTTTCTCTCCTACTAATTTGTAGGGGTAGTTATACAAATGATTTAGGTAAATATAACCTTTTAAATTTTTTAAATTTTGTTTTATTAATTTGGTTGATGTTTCTTCACTTATCAAGGAAGACCTATTAAGATAATCTTTATCATGCCTTGATAATTCTTCAAAGAAATTAATATGAGTAAAATTTATCAGGCTTATAGAAAATAATTCTCTCTCCTTTTCTAATACTATCAAATTAAATGAATTTTAGTAGGCCTCTAAACTCTTACTCTAAACTTATCAAATTCAAATAAATCTAAAATACTTGTAAAAGTCTTGCTCTATCCTTATAAAATTCCAAATAATTTAATTTAAAGGAAGTTTATCATGCTTATAGAGTCTCATTTTAACCCTATCAAAATTTAAAAAATGAATTAAAAAAGATAAAAAAAGCCATTGGGCCTCGAACTTTTATACTAGGTGTACTTAAGTCCCAAAACTTTAGTGTTTTTCTTAAATTGATCTCAAACTTTTAAAAATTTAGTTTTAAACCCTTTTCCACAATAAAAACAACAACAAACCCCCAGTGGATGTCCCACTAAGATGAAGGGTCTGGGGACCTTAAGGTGCAGGTCTAGGGTTTGGGGTTTAGGGTTTAGGGATCTTTTTCCATTATATAATAAAAATAAACCCAAGGAAAATGGGAAATGAATGGCCATCTTCATAATTTTACCTTAACACCATTATAATTGTTTCCAGCTTTAAATTTATGTTTAACTTTACGACCCTTATGTTTTCTAGACAATTGGGTGTTATTGAGCTTACTAGAGCATCTCTTGTTAATATCAAGCTTTTGTTTACAAAGTCATGGAATGAAAAGTTTTCAAATCATTATTAACATAAATAAATGAAATGGACATTTTAAAGTTACATGCCTTTTAAAAAAATTTCTACTTTTATATGGAAAACCAAAGTTAAGTATGGCTTAGTGCTATGTAAATTATGGACAAGTTAGAGAAAATTTGACATGATTTTAGAGAAAAGGAGTCCGGTAGTAGGTATAGAACACTAATCCATATTCAATTTGTGTTCTTGGTTAAGGAACATATGTAAAACACAAATTCATATTCAGAATACGTGTTGAGGGTGAATTTTATAGGAATTATAGGTTTTCTACAAGGCGAGCAACAAAAGTCTAACATGAATCTATGTTTTTCTACTATTGGTCATATTTTTATAAAATTTCTAAGGTTTTTTTAGATATAAAAAGATTAAGGAGACAATTCAATATGGGACAATCATCAAGGAGTTGAACTAGATTATCTTGACACAAGAAAGGAGCAACTTTGGAGGGGAGAATGGATTTTCATCAATATATAATTGAAGAACTTTAAGATTTCAAGATCTATGACAATGTCTTCTTTTATTTTGGGTTCTTTCTTGGTTATTGTTAGTTTTCTTTATTTTATTATGAATTAAATTGGAATATATCTACACAGAATAGATCCTAGAACTATTTTTCTGGATTATTTGATTTAATGAAATAACCAAGTTACCTTGTGAATTATTCATGATTATTTCTTATGTTTGAATAAGAATTTACTAGAATTTTGATTAAATTTCATATTTCATATGTTTGTATTGAGAAAACATATGTATAGATAGATTATGGTATGAATAATAAGATCCGCATGGAATCTTAGAGATAGGACCACATAAATCTTCTAGGTTAAAGTCAAATTTAATAAGGGAATTTATAAAACAAATTAATGTGTTACTAGGGGTTTTAATTAGAAAAAATTTCAATAAGCAATTTAAGATATGAACTATAACTTTTTAGAAAGATTATGATTCTAACTTTTTAATTTATAATGATCTAAAGAGCTAGGGTTAGTAAATGAATCAATATAAATTCACAAATTGAAAGGTTTTAGGGAGATCTTACATCTAGATCTTATTTATAAACAATTGCTTCATTCTTGCTTATTGCTTTTAGTTATTATTTTAGATCAATAATTTTAGTTTAGTTAATAACTTATTTTAAGTTAGTCATTAATTTTATTAGATTAAATAAATAGAAAAACAATTATTACTAGTACTTATAGTACTTGACCTATAAGTCTAACATGATTTAGATGGTTCAACAACATTTATAATGGATTGAATTATCCATCCAAGAAGTTGATTGATGCATATTCAAGTGGGACTAGTAGCTTTAAAACTCCTGAGGAATTGCAAGACCAAGCTAATAGCAGGTGTATGGTGATAAAATTAGAAGAAAATTTGAAAGCTCTAAGAAGATTGATAGTATGATTTTGGCAGGTCAATTGAAACAAATGATTTGTTATGACATCTGTGGTAATGGCCATCCCAATCATGAATGTCAGGTGGCTAAAAATATAGTGCATCTGACTAAGAAAGTTGATTTTATAAGAATTAGCCTTAAAATAATCTTTATAATAATACTTATAATTTGAGATAGAGAAGCCATCCTGACTTTTTCGTAGAATAATTAAGGAAAACAAACACATGGACCTTTACCCTAATATCATCAATAATAATAAAGACAAAGGAAGCCAACTTATAAAGAGATCATGAAAAAATTTATTACTATATCTGAGGCTTGCTTTAAAAATATTGAAACATCTTCAAAATCAAGAAGCCTCCATCCATAACTTGGAAAATCGAATTGGATAACTTACTAAGCTTGTCTTTGAAAGGTACTAAGTACTTTGGAGCAACATCAAGCTAAACCTAAGGGAGTAAGTTAAAGCTATTTGAAGAGTGGAAAGGAGTTGAAATTTAAAGAAAAAGAGAAACAAGACAAGGAAAAGGCCAATATGGAAGAAATGAAGGATAAGTAGAAAGAGGCGGAGGAGGAGGAGGATCCAAACAAGAAAGTTATCAAAGATTAAAAACTATTAATTCCATACCCAAGCAGACTTAATTAAGAAAAAAAGGAAGACCAATTTGGTAATTTTTATCACTTTTTAAAAAATTACACAGTAACATTCCTTTTGTTGAAGCTCTTTCAATGTTCCAAAATATGTCAAGTTCTTAAAAGATCTCCTTTATAACAAGAAGAAACTTGAGGAGTTGTTAATGGCTACTTTAAGTAAGGAGTGCTCCACCATATTACAAGCAAGTTACCCTAAAAAATTAAAGATCTATGGAGTAATACCATTCCTTTTAATATTATTAGTTTGTTAATTAAAAGGGCATTAGCAAACGTAGGATCTAATATTTATTTGATGCCATTTAACTTGTTTAAGAAAGTATGATTAGGTGAACCTAATCTAACAAAGATGAGCATTCAATTAGTGGATAAATCAACTAACTATCCTAGCGACACCATAGAGGATGTTTTGATTAAGGTTGGTAAATTTATCTTTCTAATTGATTTTTGATTATGGATATAAAGAATGATAGGGAGATTCCTTTGATCTTATGATGACTGTTATAGCTATTGCTAAATCCATTATAAAGTTGTATGTTAGAAAATTAATCCTAGGGGTAGAGGATGAGGAAGTAGTTCTTAAGGTACCTAAAGCCATAAGACATCCCCTTGAAAGTGAAAATACTTAAATCTATATAGATGTGACTGATACTAAAATTTTCCATGCTATTTAGGAAATAATCATATATGATTTGTTATAGATTTGTATCATGTAGATAAAAGAAGAGGAGATGAATAACCCTATTCTAATAAAGCATATAACATATTTAGAAATTAACGAGCCTATAATTAGGAACTGAGTAAAAAGTTCAGCTAAAAGACTCAGAAAGAAGTCTAAGTAGGAAACAAATTAATGATTTAGATGTTTTTACTTCAATTTAAATACTTTAAGGACTTTTAACAATATTTTTAGTATGCATATGTTGACTTTTTAATGTATTTTAAGTTTAAATTAGTTTTAACTTATAAATGTAAGTTTATTTTAATGTGCTTTCACTATTAGATTGTGATTATTTTACTTGACATAAGATTTGAATATAGATACAAGTGTACCTTATTTTACTTAACACCCCTTTATGTCTAATTGCAGTGCCAATAATAGAGGATATTTTATTATCAAAGGAGTATTAACTATCCTAATCTATCTCTTTTCTCCTTATTTTCTAGTTTTTTCATTGTTCTTATATATTGGTGGAGGACAATATATAACGTAAGTGTGGATTAGGGAATAAATTACTCATAAGCCCTATTTATTATATTTATCAATTTTTCTATTAGCTTAATAATAAATAATTCTAGAATTATTTTTGACTTTAAAAGAACATTGATTGAGATAATTCATTATAAGTTAGTTGTTATTGTGATTTGATTTGTTTATTTAAATAGTCATAAGCCATAAGGATTAAGTTTGCTTCATTATTTTTTAAAATAGATAATTTGCATTATCATATTTTTTGTACAATTTGGATATACAATTGAGTTAGAAATAAATTCTTTTCAAGCATTTTTAGTATCTCACTAAAAAAAAAAGAAGTGTGTGAAAAAGTAAGCATAAAATAAATTAACTCCCCTAACTTCAAACCGAGTACAAAAAGTTAAACTTAAAAAGTGGTGCTAGTAGCCATTTGAAAGACCTAAATGAGTGATCAAGAGTATTAATGAAAATGTGTTTACTTCCATATCAAAAGGTTAGACTAATTTTAAAATAAGCTTTTAACTGTTGCTATGTGAATTTAAAGTAAGTTTTTTTTTGCTTTTTTGTCAATAAGGGTTATAAAAATTTTTAAAAGTCAAACCAACTTTCTCATGTTTGTTCACTTTATGCATTAGGTTTAATTTTGTTGATTAAGTTAAAGTTTGAAGGATTTATGAGTCCAAATTAAATTTATTTATGGCTTAATGTAAGTAGCTAAACACCTACCAAATTGATAAACTTTGCAATCGAAGGAATGATGGAGAGTTTTGATTGATTCGATTGATTTGTTAAAATTCTTCCTAAGAATTGCCACCTATTTAAATTGAGAATGATTAAATTGATTTGCTTAAGGGAAAACAATTGCTTAAGTGTGGGAGAGTTTGAGAAATGTTAATTGTACTATAATATTAGCATAATTTTGAGAATGTTTTATTTTTTGAATCATTTTTATAGGATTTAGTACTCTATATAACTTACATTTTATTTTTCAGGCCTTATTTTAGCTCCCTAAAGAGAAGGAAGGAATTTAGGCAAGTTAGAGAAAAGTTGGAGAAGTTTTATCATGATTTTAGAGAAGGTGCTAAAACAAGGGTCCAAAACATAGATCTGTATTCAATCTGTATTTATGGTTAAGGACCACAAGATCAACATGAATATGTTTTGAGGACATATATTGGTAGTAAATTTTATAGAAATTTTAGGTTTTTTTACAATGAGAAAAATACATGTCCAAGACAGGTCCATATTAAACATGAGTTAGTCGTAGTGTTATAATTTTATTAGGTTTTTTGGATATAAAAAGATTAAGGAGATAATTAAAGCATCTTAAACTAAGAAAGGAGCAAATTTGGAAAGAAAGAAAGGATTTCTATTAAGAATCAAGTGAAGAACTTCAAGATTTTAAGATCCATGACTATGACTTATTTTGTTTTGGATTCTTTATTGATTATTATTGGTTTTCTTTGTCTTAGTACAAACCAAATCACGATATATCTAGATGGGATGAACCCTAGAACTATTTTTTATTGATTCTTTAACATAGTTAAAGATCCTAGTGTTTGAATTAAATAGTATTTTGATTAAATTTAGATTTCATATATAAGGATTAAGAAATTGTATGTATTAATATATTATGACATGAATAATAAGACTTGCATGAAATCTTAGAGATAGGACTATATAAATTTTATGAGGTAGAGTTAAATCTAAGAAAGGAATTTGTAGAACTATTTAATACGTAAGGGTTTTAATTATGAATAGATTTCTATCAATCAACTTTAGGATATAAGCTATAATTATTAAGAGAGAAAATAGTTATAACTCTATAATATTTACACGTCCAAGAAGTTAGGGTTAGTAACTGAATCAAGATAAATTTAACTTGAAAAGTTTTTAGGGGGATTCTATATGTGGATCTTGTTTATCAATCGATTTCTTCATTTTTATTTATTAATTTGGCTTATTATTTTAGGTTATTAATTTTAGTTAGTTAATCTCTCAAGGCCTTCCCAGGCCTAGCTCATGGGCAACGAGGGAGGTTTATCCCCCTCTAATTTGTCCTTTAGAGCATTTCCCTACCCTTCCACCCATATAGAACCCTATAAGCCCATATCCAAACTTGAAGGTTGATGAGGTGAGCACAAGGCACAACGGTAAAGCATGATAATCCAGGGCCCCCAAATCCAATGCAATCGGGGTGAGCTATGACATTTTCAGAATGTCATAAAAGATGGCATTTTAATGCCACCCATGGAGCTCTTTAAATATGGAGCCGATGTTTAGGCTTCTACCTTGGTTAGGGTGTTTTGGAGCAAGCAAATAGATTTTTTAGTTGTGCAAGGGCAAAGGCTCGGTGGGGAAAAAAGGCTTAGAGAAAATCATACTACAGGATGATAATTAATTGCTATTCAAGTTTAACTCAGATAGTAGCATTTGAGAAATATTGGAACAAGGTTTGTTCCATGTTAGTGGACAATCGCTATTCATCCAAATATGGAGACTAGGAATCGAGTTCAACTCAGGTAATATAGAAACTATTCCACTACGGGTCCATTTTCATAATGTTCCGTTGGAATTTTGGATTGTGGACAGACTGAGCTTTCAAGCTAGTTCTCTCGGTTACATAGGCATGGATACTCAAACTGCTCACATAGAGCGTGTGTGCTTTGCAAAAATTTGTATTGAAGCGAGGAGAGACTTTATTCTACTTGATCATTTGCTTATCATGAAGTTAGGAGGGAATGGGGAGTTGATGAGGTTTATGGTCAATATTTCCTAACCTTAGAAACCAAACACTAGGAAGAAAATATGGAAACCTATTGGAAATAAGTTTAAAATAGGGAGTCACAACGAGCTAATGGGTTATGTTTAATTAGAGTCTCTAAGGGGGAAATAGTTGAATCTATAGACATAATGGAACACCATAGCCCAATTAGCAAGGAGCTAGAATCGAGAGGCAGGGACTTGAAACAAAAATTAGTTCTTTCTAAGTATTGTTGAGGAAAACGTATTTTTAATTAGAGAAGCTTAGACTAGTACTATTGTGGAGCAATTCCCTGATAAGCAACTTGAACTGCAAAATAGAGATTTGGTGAATACTGCTATTACGACTCTCGGTGGCGAAGTGAATATACTGCTTGGTAATGATCAGAAAATGTTGGTGACTGAAATAAATGAGCAAATAATCCAAGATTCTAATGAAATTGTGAGGTACAATCTCACTAGAGACAAGAACTTAGCCTCTTCACTTGTTGTTGCAAGTATAGTCATCCATTTTGAACAACTACATGTTTTCCAAGCCCAGGACAATTTGACGTAGGGGTGGCAACAATCATCACTAACAACTAACTTATAGTATGAACTCTCCAACAACTTGAATAAGCAATCTATCTAAGGGAGATCGAGTGTCATATTAGTAAATAAGCAATTCCAATAGCTGAGATAGGGAATTGCTCTATTGGGATAGCAAAATGAAGTGTGCTAATCCATCCTGACAATTACATTCCTCAACAAGTTGAGGAAGGTGAAATAAATGTGTAACACTAGTTACAAAAGAGAGATGTATGTATGTCTAAACCCAAACCTAATGCAACTTTAGTAGCTCAATCAACTAGCTCTAAAAGGTGTTCTTCAAAGAAATGGGCCAAAAATAAACTCATAAGGGAATCTTCCCCAAATGAATTAAAAAAAATCAATGGTTCAGGAGATGGTGTGGGACAAAAAACCTTTAATTGTAGGACTGTTCAGGAGATGGTGTGGGACAAAAAACCTGTAATTGTAGGACTGTTCAGGAGATGGTGTGGGACAAAAAACCTTTAATTGTAGGATTGTTAGAAACTAAAATAAAATTTGCACATATGGCTTCAGTTTTGAAGCTTTTAGGAGCTGAGTGGTAGGCTATTTCAAATCATTCCTCGCACTTCGATCGAGGGATTATATGTTGTATAACTCCAATAAAATTAGGGCTCAAGTAGTGGCAAAAAATAAGCAACTTATCCAATTGAGCTGTAAATTGAAAAGGGCAGCTAGAGGCTTTGATCTTTTATTAATATATGCTTCCAATTTCCATTTTCAAATAGCTATGTTATGGCAATCTTTGCAATCCTTGGCAGCCACAATGACTCATCCTTGGCTTATAATGGGAGATTTTAATTGCATTCTTACCTATAATGAAGGAGGAAGGGGTTTCATACTACTACAAGTTGAGAATTAATAGATATGTTTTCCAAAGTTAAAGTCACTAATTTGAGGTACACAGGGAGACTTTTTACTTAGTCTAATAAGCAACGAGGCCAACGTTTAATTTGGAAAAAGCTTGACAAAGTTATAGTAAACCAAAGATGGTTGGCTGAATTCCCTCAATGCTATGTTGAACTTAGGGAAAACTATTTCTCTGATCATTCCTATATTAACATTCACAATATCCAATCCGTTCAACATCTAGGGCCTCCTTTCAGATTCTTTAATGGTCTCTAAAAAATGGATGGGTTTATGAATTTGGTGGACTCTTGTTGGAATCATTAGGTTGAGGGCTATAAGTCTTTTCAATTAATGCGAAAGCTGAGAAGGGTTAAGCAATCCCTTAAAACTTTCTTGAGGCATAATCAAAGACCGAATGAGATTACCCATCACATGCTCAGTGAGGCTCAATAGGCTTGCTATCTATCTCCACATAATACTATTCTAAAGTAGTCAAAAAGTGCTAGATTAACTGACCATCAAGAAGCTCTAGCATTGCATATTTCAATCTTAAAAAGAAAGCTTGTGTTAATTGGCTTAGAGATGGTGACTCCAGTACTAAATTCTTCCATTCCTCTCTAATTGTAAGGAGGAATAGAAATCCAACTCCTTCTTTGATCAAGATGCTGTATATAGACTTACAAGGGAATACTTTATTCAACTTATGGGCACTGAAGCAAGCTCCAATGATACTGATGATGTCCATACCCTTTTTAATAGTCCCCTATCTCACAAACTCAAGGAATCAATCTCTACTCTGTTCACTAGCTTAGAGGTCAAGATTTAATTTACATCCCTCTAAGGCTCCTGGTCCTGATGGAATCACAAAAGGGTTTTTTTCAAAAAACTTGGCCAATTACTAGTAACCTGCTTATTGAAGCTGTCTTGGAGTGTTTATCTTCTTGCCAAATATTGAAAGAGATAAATCACACATACATTCGCCTAGTTGCCAAAAAGCTGAATTTGGATATATTAGCAGATTATAGACCTATATCGTGCTACAACACAGTCTACAAGGTAATTGCCAAACTCCTTGCTAATCTTTTGAAAACTACTTTATTCATAGTAATCAATTATACTCAAAGTGCATTTATATAAAATAGATATTTAAGGATAACACCCTGCTTATGCAAAAGATCTTAAAAGATTATAATTCCGAAAGAAATATCAAAATTTCTTACTAGAAGATAGATTTTTATACAACTTTTGATACAGTTAACTGGAAGTTTGTATAAATTTGTCTAGAGGCTCTTGAATTCCCAACTAAGTTTATTGGTTAGATTTTGATGTGATTACAAACTGCTTCTATCAACATCCTTCTAAATGGGACTCCCATCATGTCAATATCTTGTGCAAGAGGTATCAAATAGGGTGATCTTCTCTCCCCTTATTTATTTACTCTAGTTATAGAAGGCCTTTCTTGAATCATTAACAAGATTATCAGACGCAATGACTTGATTCTTCTCTCGATGGCTGACTCACATTTAGTGTAGTTACTCAAGGAACTTCTTATAAAGTTTTCTAAATGGTCTAGTCTGGTAGTGAATGTCAATAAAGTAGTTTTTACTACTCCAAAGATGTTAGGAATCCTACAGAGCTATCTAGTATTATTGAACTCTTATTCCATGATCTTCCTCTTAAGTATTTGGGAGTCCCTACTTCGTATGCAAAGCCAAAGTATTTAGATTGTATTTCTCTCATTAAAAGGATTAAAGCTTGAATTCATGCCTAGCAGAATAGATTCTTGTCAATTATGACAAGGTTACTTTGATTATCTCTGTGCTAGGAAGCCTTTATGTCTATTGGATATCTCATATCATTCTTCCTAAAAAAGTCATAAATAAGATTGATAACATCATGAATGATTTCTTATGGTCTAGTTCTGACATCTCTAAGAAAGATAAAGTTAAATGGAATGAGGTGACTATTCCTAATAGGCAAAGAGGACTGGGGATTATCTGTTGGATCGGAAAAAAGAAAACATGCTATATTTGGAGAAACGGTATATTTCAAAACTTTTATGAAATCATTTTCCAAGGGAAGCAACAAATCCAAATCATCATACCAATCCATACATGATATGGTATAAGGATAATAAAAACATAAACAAGATGAGGAGTATTACCGACTTCTTTGCTACAGCTTTAAATCCTCGCTGCACTATCCTCTCCTTCTTCTTGTATCCAAATCCTTTGCCTTTGAATCTTTTCCTTTAGCAATGTATCTTCTCCTTATTGTTGTATCCTCAACTAATTTGATTTACCACTTGTTCTTTAAGGACAACTAGGTTAACAAAATCCTTTGGTGGGAAAGGAGAAGAAATGTTTGGAGGAGATTTTCTTAGAAGAAGATGAACCAAAAATGAAACTCTTTCACTTGG
>JAOTIZ010000202.1:32626756-32637159 GCA_027123425.1 Erythroxylum panamense
GGGTTTTGTTTAGGGGACTGATAGACTTGTCTATTCTGCTATTGGATGACTGTATCAAGATTGATATTATGGTTTTTTTAAATTTAGTGATTTCTGTTATATTGTGGTTTATTTATTGCGATGCCATGTGGATTACTAGTGGGATTTTTCTGATAGTGCACCTTTATCGTGGGATACGTGTCGGAGCGACCTTCGGGCGTCCCGATGTGTACCCTACGGTGAGGGGACGCTACAATAGTCAACAAGGGGTAACTACTAGATCGAATCTTACAAACCTATCTTACTTTTATCTCTCAAATTGAGCTTAAGACATATAAGAAGCAATTAGTTACAAAAGTTGGGTTCTTATTATAAATGAAGAATAAAACCAATTTAAAAGAAGTAAGGTTTAGACTCTAGAGATTAGTAAATCATAGGTATTAAGTGGGTGTAAAAATGAATTAGATGAATTAGTTACGATTGTGACAAGTAAAACTAGATTGGTGGCTAAAAGGTACAATTAAGAGGAGTTATGGACTTTAAGGAAAATTTTACACCGTAGCAAGGTGAGAAGCTATTAGGTTATTACTTGCATTTGCATCTTACATGAACTTCAAAAGTACATTATTAAATGGGTTTATTCAAGAAGAAGTTTATGTTGATCAACCTCCCAATTTTGAAAATCATAATGCACCTAACTATATCTACAAACTCTCTAAAGCTTTATATGGATTGAATTAAGCTCTTAGAGCTTGATATAATAGGTTAATTATATTTCTTTTACAAAAAGGGTTTAGTAAAGGCAAGAACAATACAACACTTGTTTTTAATCAAAAAGAATAATCATGAAATTTTAATTATTTAAATTTATATTGGTGATATTATCTTTGCTACCACTAATGAAAGTATGTGCAAAATTTTTTCCAAATGTAGGAGTTGGCAATTGGAGATGAGCATGAGGGGAGAGATCAAATTCTGTTTTAGACTCCAAATCAAGAAAATAAAGTAAGGCATCTTCATTAATAAAGAAAATTACACTAAAGAATTACTTAAATACTTTTAAATAGATCAAGCTAAATCATTATTGACACCAATGAGCAATATAACTAAGTTGAACAAAGATGGATATAGAAAGTCAATTAAAGCTCTATTAAGGTATGATTAGTAGTTTGCTTTATCTCATCACTAATAGGCATGATACTGTGTTTAGTGTATGCTTATATTATAGATTTCAGTCAAGTTCTAGGGTCCCACCTTATAACTATTAAGTGTATACTTAGATACTTATATGGTACCTTGTCATTAAGACTTTAGTATCCCAAGGACTCAACTTTTGATTTAGTTGGCTATTTGGATATGGATTATGCCGGTAACTCCTAAATAGGAAGATGATTTGACACTTATCAATTTCAAAGAAATGCACTAGTATCATAGTTTAGCCAGAAATAAAGTTTAGTTGCACTGTCAACTACAAAAGTTGAATATATGGAGGTCGAAGGTTGTGTTATAAAATTCTTTAGCTTAGCTAACAAATTAGGGACTATGGTATGGATCTTGCAAAGATACCCATTAGGTGTGACATTAATAGTTCCATAAGCCCTACAAAGAACCCCATTCAATATTTGGGAACCAAGCACGTAGAAATTAAATATAATCACATTGGAGATCATGTGTAAAATAGGGATATTAAACTATAATTCAACAAAAAATTACACCAATTTTATGATATTTTCACTAAACCAATAAATGAGGAAATGTTTTGCATAATTAGGAGAGAATGGAGTATAATTGATAAGAATTCTATATGACAAGGATCCCCTTAGAAGAATTAAATTGTTCTTAATTGTTATTTAGATTATTTATTATGTGTTTTAATATTTTAATTGAAGTTTCAAAATTGATCCTTCAGTTTTCACATAACACTAGTCAACCTGTATCATAATGTGGTTGACCAGTGTCCTAAAAAATGAATAATTTCACACATTTCATTAATATATTCGTAGTTTGATTGTTGCACAAGTCAACCACTTACTCATATTGGTCCACCACTATCTAGTAGTCTTGTTCTTTTCACTGTACATCAATAGAAGTTTACTAAAGCATCTCAACTTGGCAAAATTGCTCCTCCACCTTTGGCAACTTCTCTCTTCTTTGAAATCTCTCTAGTAAAATTTAGACCATAAGTTCAGCTCTAGTAAACATATCTACACCTTTGCAACTATCAACTCATAAAATTCCTTTTAAGTTAAAACTTAACTTTTGGGATTTTGGGTTTTTCACTATTAATGATACTTATCTTTAAATTGATCCTTAATTCCTCTTATTTTCTTGTTATTAAACCTTGCTATAGACTAAATTTCATCCAGTTGCATTTAGATTGTATAAATTTATGAATTTGAAAACAATAGGGTTATAAAATTAATGATTTCCCAATTTGCATTTTTTGCAACCTTTTCAAATTGATGCTTTAATAATGAAATTGAAGGTTGAACTAATGTTTTATAACTTCCAATTGCATTTGATTATGTTTGATTTTGATTAAATTTGACTTTTTTATCATTTTTACTATTTTAATTTGGGAATTTTATAAATAAATCAAACTTTTGTAGATTTTTTGGTGAAATTGATGGTTAGTTATTTCAATTAGGAATATATTTGAACTCTTCCTACATTCAATTTAATTGAAACATATTAATTAATGGCCCAATTGAATAATTTCAACCTAGAGACATTTGGAGAAATTAATAATTTTTTGAATTAGGTACAATTAGAGGTCTGTTTCATAAAATTGAACTATTTCCTATTTATCTTAAAAACCATTCAAGGTTTTATTGTACTTTTTAAAACTAAATTTATTCATTTGTCCTTTTTTTCCTCAAGTTACCTTGATTTTGATTTTTTAGTCAACTTTGCATAATTCGTGATTTATTTTTCATTTTCCTACATAATTACGCATTCCTTATTTAGACAAACGGGAAATTGAACTTGATGAGATTAAGATTTTAAAGTTTATTGAAGTTGTTTTTTTGTAGGTGGCCTTAGACTTTTAAATCCTTAGTGTCTATTACTTTTTAGTTTTTTAATTCCTTCTCCTATTTCTAGGACATTTACTCAAGGTATGACTAACCTCGCCCTAATTGGGACTCAAAGGACTCAGAGAGAGCTCCCCAGTTTCTCCCTCGCTTATGCTTAGTTCCACTTATGAAAATGAGCACTTTTAATTCACTCTCCTTAAATTATCAATTATGCTTCACGTGAATTACATGAAAATATGTGTTATTTCCCCATCCTATTTAGAACAATTTAAACTATATGACCTCGAATAATTTTTCATTAATTAAGGGTGGAAATCCTTACTTACCAAGAGTTATCACATAAGAGTTAGGTGTTAGTGTAGAAGCCATCAGAAAACCTAAAGATGTTTGTTTCCTTAAAGCCATTCCTCATTTCCACCACTTTTTATTTTATATAACTTTGTTTCTTCTAGTAGGCACCTAATTGCTAAATGGTATAATTTACCTTTTAGCTTGAGTGGTACCCTCTTATCATATAAAATTCTTGATGTTCCTTTTCATTTAAGCCACCCTAATTTGATATAGTGAACTATGTCTCATCTATCTCACCATTGCTTTAGATGATGGATCCAAGGTACTTAAACTAATCTTTTTGTGGTAAACTAATCTTTTTGTGGTATAACTTCTAAACCAATCTTTATTTCCTTATCTTATACCATCATATAGCCCAAAAAGTTACACTCTAAGTAACAATGTCATCAACAAACAATATAAACCAACGTACATCTCTTTGGATATTCTTGGTGAGCTCATCCATCACTACTACAAATAAGAAGGGATTTAATAAAGATCCTTGGCGTAGCCTGATATTGATCCTTGGCTTAGCTCTGTACTCTTCCTATCATCCTTACTATAGTCTTAGCTCCTTCATACATATCCCTAATATTCGATATATAGGTTAAAAGAATTGCCTTAACTTCTAAACAACTCTACATGACTTTTCAAGGTACTTTATCATAAGCCTTCTTTAAGTCAATGAAAACTATGTATAAGTCCCACTATCTTTCCCTGTGATATTCTAGTTTATACTAATTCTCTATGAAACTTATATTTTCAATGTAGCTAAGTTACCTAATTTTTGAATTATGAATTTTGGGAATTTGGTTTACTATAAATGTAAATGCTAATGTGTTCTTTTTATTTTTTTGTTCTTATTTGTAATTGGTTTTTAGTTGTTGCATTTACACCATAAAATTAACTTTAACAGTAATAATAGGAAAAGAAACTAAAGACATATTAGCCTATAGAGGAAAGAACTACAAATCTAGGAAATTTTGGTGAAAATAAGTATGGAAAAATTTCAAGTATTATTCAAATTGGCAATGCATTTAGACTATAATGATTATCATGTTTAGCCACAGGCTCATCCATTATATAGTGACAATAGGACCTAACCCCTATATGCAAACATCAACTTATGCCAACATGATGTGTTGAGCCTCCCTAAAATATAAGTTATTTTCTCCTCTTTGGTGATGAAACACCTTCAGCAAACATATTTGGAAGTTGTAAGAAAACTAAATAAAAATTTCTTACATAGTCCCTCACATGTTTACATCCAAAGATGACAAGTTGTTTGTGTTTCACTCTTTCACAACATAAAAAAAAACTCGAACATGAATTCAAACTTGAAAATTTCAAAGAAAAACGAAGAACTCTTAGTCAAAAAGAGAATAAATTATGAATTAAAGAATACATAAGTAAAACAAAACGAAGAACAATGAATAAGAATTTTAAACTGTATCTAGGAATCATTTCTTGATGTAATCATTCCTCCACTACTTTTTTTCTTTTCTTTTTCTTTTCTTTTCATAACCACACAAATAATTTGCATGAATAACACAAAATAAAGGAATTGAATAAAAAGGAGATCTTAACATAATAAGAGATATAGAATAATAAAGATTAGAGTGATAAGAAAATTAAAAGGATAACCACATGTGATTTAGAGTCTAGTTCTTATGCCAACTAATGGAAACTCATTTAGGAATATAACCTAGAGAACCTACAAATAAGTTTGAATCAAATCTAAGAAAACCATAAGAGATATATGAAAGAACTAACATGTTGGTTACAGAGAATTAGGAACTAAATTCAAAAAGTATTTAAACTCTAAAAAGAAAGAATTATTTGATTAATTAGAAGTTTAATGAAGAATAAATAGAAGCTCTAATGACTTTAAAATAAAAAAATATCTCAAAATTATTCTAATTGAAAAGGAACATACCTTAAATACTAAACAACTAAAATCAAGGTTTCCTAACTTAAATAAAAGCTAAGGTTTTTAAATAACAAATATCTCAAAGTTGCTCTAACTAAAAAGAAACATGCCTTAAATACTGAACAATAAAAAACTAAGGCTATGTTTGGTTGGAAGTAAGATTTTTAATAGAATGAAATAGTTTATAATGGAATAGAATGTAAACAGATGTCAAATTATAAAATTTTTGTTTAGGAGGGATGAAAGGGTTCATAATGTAATATAATAAAATGTTATTTGGAAGATGGATGGAATGGAATGTAATGTATGTAAAATAATAATGAATGATTATTCTACCCTTGATAAAATAAAACATATGTTAATAGGGTTGAGTGTATAATAGGTATTATAAAAAATTATTGAGGGCATATTAGGTAGTACATATTTATCATTTTACATTCCATCCTAAACCCCCGAATCAAAGGTAACTCATTTTTAATGTTTATGATGGAATGGGATGTAATGTGAAGCCCTCCCTTTCCATCCTATTTCATTCTATTCGATTAAAAACCTTCTTCTCAAACGATGGAATAACATTACATTACATTCCATTCCATTACTAAACCCCCAGCCAAACATAGGCTAAGGTTTCCTAACTTAAATAAAAACTAGGGTTTTTAAATAACAAATATGTCAATGTTGTTCTAAATAATAAAAAACATTCCTTAAATACTAGACAACAAAAAACTGGGATTTACTAACTTAAATGAAAACTAAGTTTTTTTGGTGAGCATAGTTTGGCCATATTCGTGGGCTAGGTCTACTGATTATGGTAATTTTAATGGCACGTGAATGATATCCAAGCCAATGTGTAGTTATTCTAGATCTTACTATATCTTCTAGGAGTTAAGCATGACTTAGGAGATGTTCATGGATGTAAATTGTAGGTTGGTCTATAACTTTTGAAGATAGACACAACCTAGGCCATGCCTATGTTGGAAACTATGTTCAGTCAAAGATAAGTGTTTTACCTCTAAATTTCTCTAACTTTATCTTTTATGATTATCCCAGCATACACGTAACAATTCTCCAATTTTGGACTAGTCATTCTTACATTAATATGTGCATATAATTTAAGTAGTGGAGATTTGATGTATTATCAAGTTATGATATTACATTTTCATAAAAAGAACCTGAGTGAAACCTTTGACTAATGAAATACTTAAGTGACTACAGAGAAATATATGAGAAAATTTTACTGAATTTTTACACTCACTTTTGAACAAAATTATTATGCTAATTTTTATTTAAATTTTGTTGTAGTGTCCACAGTTTTTGATATCATAAGAAATAAATTAGAGGATGATGTTAACTTAAAAAGTATGTTTACTTGAGGATAAGAAAAGGCCAAGTATGGAAATTTGTTATAGGATTGAAAAATGACATTATTTCTCCTCTTAATGTTTATCCCTTTATGCCCATTTTATGACTAAATATACTTATTATGCTTATATTTTGATTTAAGATGCATTTATAGGTGTTTACTGCAAAATAAAGATAACTGTGCAATTATAGACAATTTCAGCAATGCTTCATAAATTGGTCATAATTCTCTCAGTTTATTTCTAATTGAGATTATTGAAGATGCCATGAAAATATAAGAAAAAGATATAAAACATTTATGTTTTAAGTTTTGAGAGATTCAAACCGTGTCAAGGTTAGATATGGTCTTAAAAAATGGACATCTTATTTTGTGCAATTCTTGGGAAAGAAGTGCTTATAGATAGTAATATATATGGTATAAGATATGGCCATATTCTAAATCACGTTCACTATTAAAAAATTAAATAAACCTTATTTAAAAGGCCTAAAAATCCTAGTTTTTAAGTTAATTTTTGCATTAGGTTTTATTGGGTTTTGGTGGAGGCAACTGCCTCTCCTTTTCCCTTTCTTCTTTTTTTTTTTATCACCCATGGACTTGTATGGCCAATCTTCCTTATTTGATCTAAGGAAACTAATACCTTGGGATGTATTAAATTATGATATTTAGTTTATTTTTTGGTCGAATTAGTGTATTGAGTATTAATCATTCTTCTGTGTTATCTTTATGATTGTTATAATGAATGTTAGTTTATTATTTGACTTAATCTATTGCTAAATTAGATATTACATCTTTAATTTCTTTTAATCCCTCTAAGATATAAAGTGGCTAGGGTTTAATGGGTTAATGTGGTTTAAAATTCTTAAATCTTAGGAAGGAAAGTTGAGTGAATTGAATGCAACCTCGTAGGCCTTTGTTATTATGTTTCATTGATCTTTCGAGCTCTTAAAACTATTACTTGGCTGAATATTAGGTAAGTGTCATAGGGTTATTCAGTAGTTAGAGTTTAATAGATTATGGTTTCTTTCTAGTTAACTTTTAATAAAGAGGTAAAGGAATTAATTATAATGCGAAATACTAAAATTATAAATTGATTTATTTTGTATGAGAAATAAATATACAATTTCTAAGGTAGATGTGGACTGGACCAAGATTTATTTTTTATTAATTTCTTCATTATTAAATTTGCATTTTTTTTCTTTGTTATATTATTATATTTGTTTTTTATAATCAAAACAACATTATTTGTTCTTGTTTATGAAATATAAAACAAGATTAGGTACTAGTACTATATATTTATCTAGAGTAAGGTATTATTTTTAGGTACATGCAACAATATACTACTTGGCATGAATCTCCCATTTATGATAACTTTGAATTCATTCCAAGTCTCTCTAGTTTGCCCATGATTGCTCCCCCTATTATTCATTAAATGACCCGTCCAAACAATTGTATAACTAATAAACTCTACTATACCTTCTTCTCCTCATAGTAAGTATAGTAATCAAAGATCAATTATATCATTGTCTTTCACTCCAAATAAGCTTTGAGATTATTTCTATTCTTAAAGGAATCTGTGATCATCTTTATGCTGTCAAGATTCCTATCAATACCATCCTTAAACCTAGGATCCCTCCTAAGTGCCCAATCATGCATAATTCCTATCCTAGGCTGAAATTTACCTCATTCAACTTTAAAGGCTAGATCATCCTCATCATCATTCTCTTCATTAACTCCTATTAAAGGTACTAGATTGCATCTAGTATGCCTTCCTTTTTCTCTCACTCCAAATAAGCTTCAATATTGTTTCTATCCTTAAAGAAATGGGTGGCCATCTATATACTACCAAGATTCGTATCCACACCATCTTGAACCCTAGGTCTTTCCTAGGTTCTTAGTCACGCCTAACTCTTCTCTTGGGCCTAAACTTAGCCCCTCCAATCTGAAAAGTGAGATCATCCTTACCAGAATTTAAATCTTCATTATCTTATACTAACTCCAATTAAAGGTCTTAGATTGCATCTGACATGCCTTCCTTTATTAGGAACTTGAGATTTTATCTCCTTTGTAATTCAACAATTTGATTGGATTACTTCTCGAACATATCTTTCACCTCTTCATACATCATGTTCATCCTCTCAAATTATTATTGCATAGCTTGATGCATTTCCCTTCTCTTCCTTCAGTATTAAAAACAACTTTAGAAAATATATTTAGAAGTTCAAAGAAAATTTAGTGAGAAAAAGAACTCCTCACACACTCCCTCATGTGTATACTCTCAGAAGTTATCATGTTCACTTGTTTTTCACTCTTTAGTTAGATTTTATTGATGCTAATCTCACTCTCTTTTGTCTTTTACCACTCTTTTCTCTCCTTAAGGAATAAAAAAAATCGAACAAAAACTTAAACCTTATAAACATCTAAAAACTAAAGAAAAATAGTCAAGGAGAAGAATCTACTCACCGGTTAAGTAAGCCGTAAGGAAAATTAAATAAAAAATTGAATGAGTTACAAGGATTAAATTGAACTGGACTTCTAATAATAATGATTTGTTTAATCTCAGCCATAAGAATAATTTAAGTTGATTGCATGACTGATCAATTGAATTTTTTAATAAATTTTCTTTTTAAAACCAAATTGGCTTAAGTTGTTTTATTATAACCAAAAGAATTTGATCAAAAAAGACTTATGTTTAGACAATCTGGACGAAAAGCACAAAACAAGAGATTGAAAAAAGAAGAAACCCCAACACCATAAGAAAAGATAAGGATAAAACGAAAAGAAAAACTACAAAATTCTTAATGAAGCAATGAGCAAAGGCAAGTACTTGGAGAATAAGTTGATATATTATTGAAAGCATGAAGAAAAAATTACAACAAATGTGAAAACTTATAAACTAAATATTTAACAAATTCCCTAAAAGAACTCCCAAAATATCCTACTAAATCATATTGAAAATTACTTTGTTATTGACTCTCTACTACTAAACCACTTTATCCCAAAAAAATAGCAACATACACTTGACCTGTTTAACTAAACAAATGACAACAGAATTGAAAAACAAAGTCATTAAGATGCACTAATTTGTAATACTCCCCCTTAGCGTGTTCTTAATATCAATGACACCAAGAGCAGCTCTAAACTTTTCAAAGTCAGGCTTGGCTAGAGCCTTTGTAAATATATTTGCTACTTGATTGTTGGTATGTATCCCTTTTAACTGAATTTCTTGATTCAAAACTTTCTCTCAAATAAAATGGTGATGAACTTCAATGTGTTTTGTTCTCCCATGAAAAATTGGATTTGAGGCAAGCTTGATGGCACTTTCATTGTCACATTGAATCTTTACAGCATAATCCACTTTCGCAAAGATATCTCCCATCAAACACTTTAACCAAAAGAATTCTTGTGCTGCCATTGTCGCTGCTATGTATTCTGCTTCTGTGCTAGATAGAGCAACAGTTGATTGCTTTTTACTACACCAAGATACAGCAGCACAACTAATGTTAAAACAATACCCTGAAGTTGAGCGACGATTAGCCTCATTGCTTGCCCAATCTGCATCTATAAATTCCTCTAATAAAAATCATTCTCTTTCTTGTACATGAGACCATAATTGACAGACACTTTTATGTAACATAGAATCCTTTTTGCTGCATCTAAATGAGAAGCTCTTGGATTTTGCATGAACTGAGAAATGTTAAGCCCAAATGACTTTACTTAGATATGATTTTGATGTATAACAAAGAGAATCAATAAAAAGAAAAGCAAT
>JAOTIZ010000202.1:32643767-32667191 GCA_027123425.1 Erythroxylum panamense
TGTAGATTACTCCATAACGTTATAAAAATATTTCTTTACCGTTTGATATCAATTGACTTCGTCAGAATCAGATCTTGCATAATCCTAGTCGACTGGGATTGGTGCTGGTCGACTGGTCGTGTAATTCTAGTCGACTGGAAGCTGTAGTAGTCGACTGGAACAAGTACTTCTGCTGATAGTAGTCGACTGGAAACATTTGTAGTCGACTGGAACAGATATTTTGACAGATTATAGTCGACTGGGAATATGTGTAGTCGACTGGAACTTACGAAAAATAATCTCCGCTCTTCGAATAGTCGACTGGAACACTTTGTAGTCGACTGGAATGAACCCCACTTTCCAGATATGCAATTTGTAGTCGACTGGTGATGGTTGTAGTCGACTGGAATTTCTCCAACGGACAAATTTGAGGATAAACTTCGATTTTCCAAGATTGTTATCCATAATCTTCACTAGAATCTTCATTTAGACGTTGTCTATCTTCTCCAGATCATGGTAGATCATTTCTGACTTGATTTCTTAAAATTTTATCTCCTTAACATTTGTAGATTGACTTTGATCATTATCTATCACTTGCAACTATAAAAATTGTCCCTTGAAATTGCATTGTGCCCTTAATAAAATCCTGAAATAATTTCTTAACCAATTTCATATATATTTTATAATTATCAAAACATAAAGGAACTTTTATTTGCCAACCACCATTGGTCCAACAACACTAAGGTGCAATAAGTACAATTTTAGTAATATTAAAGTGTAAAATGCCACCACAAATAACAATAAGGACTTACTTGGACTTTTTGTAAACTATTGAGGTATAAATCATACCATTAGCTCATGACTAATAAAGAGATAAACATATTAAACTTGATAAAAAAACTATTTTAGCTAATGTGTAGTTATCAAGAACTTAGCTTTTTTATGTGATCCTTGAGTCAATCAAGATGCTGGATGAATGGAAATTAAGTAGGTTAATCCCCTTATACAAGGTCAAATGAGACATCCAACAATGTCACAACTATAGAGACATCAAATTACTAAGTCATACCATGAAGTTGCAGGAGAAGGTAATTGAAAAGAGAATTCGGAGAGTTGCTTCTATGTCGGCCAACCAATTTGGTTTTATGCCTAATAGGTCCACAACAGAAGCAGTACATCTACTCCGGAGACTAATGGAATGCTACAGGGAACGAAAACAAGATTTGCATTTAGTTTTTATAGATTTAGAAAAGGCATATGACAGGATTCCTAGAGAACTCCTATACAGGTGCTTAGAGGCAAAGGGCATTCCTATGACTTATATCAGAGTAATTAGGGATATGTATGAAGGAGCATTAACTAGTGTAAGGCCAATAAGAAGTGACACGGAAGCGTTCTCTATTAAAGTTGGACTACATCAAGGCTCGGCCTTAAGTCCTTTTTTGTTCACATTAGTGTTAGATGAATTTACCAAACATATTCGAGAAGTACCTTGGTATATGTTATTTGCTAGCAATATTGTCCTGGTGGATGAGACCAAGGAGGGCATCAATGTCAAGTTAGAATGTTGGAGAGAAGTATTAGAATCGAAAGGTTTTAGAATGAGCAGGTCTAAGACGGAGTATTTAGAATGCAATTTTTCGGGAAGTCATAGGGTACAAGAGGCGGCAGTAGCAAATGATACTAACATTATACCACATAAATCAAGTTTTATATACCTCAGGCCTATCATTCAAAGTGATGATAATATTGATGACAATATAGTACATCGTATTATATCTTAGTGGGTCAAATGGCGAAGTACATCAGGTGTTTTATGTGAAAAAAGATCCCTTTAAATCTCGAAGGAAAGTTCTATAAAATGGTGATTCGGCCAACTATGTTATATAGAGCAGAGTGTTGGGCTACTAAGCGTAGACATACAAGATAGTTGTTGGTAGCAAAAATACGTATGCTTAGGTAGATATATGACATTATCAAAAAAGATAGGGTCCAGAATTGTGTGGTGACAGACATACTACAGGTGGCTAGTATTATTGACAAGTTGAAAGAGATAAGGCTTAGGCGGTTTGGGCATATGAACAGGAGCTCCTCTGATGCTCCGGTACAATGCTATGAAAAAAATAACCCTTAATGACTACAAGAGGAGAAAAGGGAGACCTTACAAGAACTGAAGGGAAATGATCAAGAAAGATATATCATAGTTGGCCCTTATTGAGGCAGTGACTAGAAATAGAAAAGTCGCATGATCAGATAATGGTAAATGATACCCTTTAAATTCCTCATGCCACATACTTACCGCGTAGGAAGTCCGACCCAAATGTCCTTTCTACCTTTGCTAGTGTAAGTTTTGGACAAGGCTTTCGGGCCTTCAACTTGGTTTTTCAGGTTAGGTGTAGTGGGGAACGATCCCACGAGGCCGTCTAAAATAGTCGGATTGTCATATCCTTAGGATCTCTCAGTAAAGACCCCTAGCAGCGTATAAGGAACTAGTAGATCTAGTCACCATCAGGTATATTCTTATGTATTTATTGAAATTTTATTTATTTAATTATTTAACATGCCAGTTTTTACTTATTTACTCTTTAACCTGCATCATTATTTTATTGTCACATCTGCATGCGAGTCTACAGGAAATAGTCTCTTTACTATGAAGGAGTAAGATTGCATACTATCAGACCTCCCCATACTCTGCTTTATTGTGAGACTTCGGATTAGGTGTGATGATGATGATGATGTATAGTTATAAACTACAAAATTTAAATAAACATGATTAAAAATTTTCATTTATTATTTTTAGAAAAATTACTTCAAAATTTATTAAATAAAAATATATATGCATCTTTTTAAAAATGCACATTAATTCAATTTTAAAAGCTATTTTCAATAAATTGTAAGAAATTTTGAAAAAAATCATGATATATGATCTAATTTAAAAGATTGAGCAAATGAAAATAAGTGTAGCAAAATCAAGTGCCAACAAGTATTATTTGACAATGAATCAACCTCAATTCTTTTATTAAAAGCATACATACACCTTTTTCTAGAATCTTTTTCAATCAATTGTGAGTATCTTTATTCTTCCCCTTACCTTACTCATTTTCTTTTGAAATCCTTTTTTGTACACTTAAAAGCAATGTTCCATATTTAGTCTCTTATAAAAAATTTTCACTTTCAATTTCCTCTACAAGTTAGCTCATAAATGTCTAAAACAAAACCTATGGTCATATTATCTTAATCTAGACTTAAATTTTTATGTAACCAGTACATACATCAAATTTTATAGCTTTATAAGGGTGATTGATTGACTCTATTTGCAAATGCATATAATCAATTGTAGCAAGTTTTAGTATTCGAGAGTATTGATGCTATGATAACTATATTAATATTTTTATTAATCCTACTCAAACAAAAAAATAAAGAAAATAACTTGTAATTAAATATAATTAAATTATGAAACTAACTAATGGAAAGCAATTAAATAAAAAAATGATTCAAGATAATAACCATTAAGATTTCGAATTTCACTTATTATGAATTATAATTATCATGAAAGATCGATTATCAGAATTAAAACAACAATTAACCTAATGTATATATGCCCTCTCTCAAGACAAACAAGTATTTCTAATTAGATAATTATCACCTCTCAACATGCAATTCAACTTAATCAAACTCGATAAGAATATTTAATCTATTTACTTATCACCCCTTATCTAGGCAAATATCTTTCTCTAGATCTATAATGTTTATTCTCATAGCATGGGTCATACTTCTTTCAGTTCTTCATCCAATTCATAAGACTAAATCTATGGTGGCCAATCACAAACTTAACAATTAAGAGCAAAGAGAACAATTTAATCAAACGAATAATCCTTTATGCATTAATAATTAAAAGATCCATCAAAAGTTATACCCTCAACCCTAACTAAGGATTTAGCTAGTTAACATAATGAAAGGAAAACAAAAACAAGACAATCTTAACATCAAAGAAAGAAGAGAAAGAAATAAATAGAAGAGTTTTTACCATTGACCTCCTATCTTGCTCCTAAATCTATCATTCATGTGGAGAAATCTTAAAACTAACAACTTAATGACAAAGGAGGTTATCATTGGCCTATTAGTCCTTGATAAAGTCCTATAACAAGATTATTTATAAGCTAGAGTTACATAAAAGAGTTTTGAGGTGATTAAATTTGTAATTTTATACATCTTCATATTCAAAATCATGAGTTTGATGTAATGTTATGCTTCCTATCCAGCCCAATTAGCCTATGGAACTTTACGTTGTAATTATGACGAGTATGACATTTGTTCCACTTTATGTTTAGCACTGATTTGCTTTTAAAAAATAATATGAAAACATAAATTCAATATAAACATATGTTTTAGAACTGTGTTGATCAATTCCAATTTTTCCTAAGTTTTCAATATCTTTGAGCTTGGGTTAATCTTTGATGCCTTCTACAAAGTTGTTATCAATCATATTAGCTTCTAATTACATTTAATATATCCTCGATCATATAAATAAGGATACAATTATATTCAAATATGAAAATTCTTCTTTCTATTCATCACCTACAAGATAATGAACTAAACATAGGAAAACATAATATAATTCATATTGAACATATTGTAAAGATGCTAACTATAACTAATTTAACCACTAACGTATAAAATGTATCCATATCAAATTATCCCACATTTAAGTCACTACTTGTCCTTAAGTAATTAACAGTAAGTAACCTTAACCAATTAAACAATACTAACTAAAGTAAGAACTAATTTCACTCTCTTAAGTGTACGGTGCCAATTTAAAATATACCATAGGTCTTTAAACTCCTTGGTGTCCCTAGTAGAGGAGTTATAATCTCCAAAAGATTTACTATAATGATATTTACTAACATTAACATGCACACATAAGTTATTAGTTAATAACACAGCATAAACATATTTAAGCCTTCAATTAAATTGTAAAAATTAAACACATAATATTTCTTAAATCAATCATTATACAAGTAAAAACAATGCAAATACTATCCTAACTCCTTTATTAAGATCGAATACCTCCATTTGATAATTTTCTCACAAGTTATGATTCATTCATACAAGTGTTTAAATTTTTGGGTGAGGTACACCTATCATTTTCTTATAAAATTGAACTTTACATAAACTTGAAAATCATCTAATCTATACCACTAAAATAAATATATACAATCAAAAATCAAAAGGTCTTTAGTAAAGTCGTAATGAGGCTAAAGGGATAAGTAGGTTAATAAAGAAAAGGAAAGAAAGAACTAGAATAGTTATTATGTTTATCCTCTAAACTTCCCTCTTTTATGTGAAGAAACCCTAAACCTAAGAACTCAATGACAAAAGAGAATTTACCCGGCCTTCTACATCCCATAAAATGTCCTCTAATAAAAGTATTTATAAGCTAAGGTTGCATGAAATAGTTCTAAATTGATTAAATTTGTAATTGCATGCATTTCCAAATTCTAAATATTAAGTCCAAAACCCATTACACTATCTATTAGGTGTCGATTAACTTCTAAAACTTTATGAGTTTAACATTGATTTCATTTTGTGTCTAGTGTCGGCTTGCTTTGAAACATAATATGACCAACATAGGTCTAACAAAGACCCAACTTTTGGAACTATATTTGTCAATTCTCCACTTTTCCCTAAGTTTTCAACATCTTTGAGAATGAATTGATATATGATGCCTCTATAAAGTTGTTTCTCATCATGACAACTTCAAATTTTCTCTAATATCTCCTTGATTAAACAACCATGGAGAAAGTTACACTCAAATTGATAAATTTTCCTTCAATTGATTACCTACAAAACAATGAACTAAACATAGGAAAATATCATATAATTCATATTAAACATGTTTCAAAAATGCTAAATTATAACTAATTTAATCCCTAATAACATGTAAATATATATCCATAATAGTAACTCATATTATGCTCTTTCATCTCCCTTTGGTCAAGATGCTATGCACGCCTCTTCGCTCTATATATCTTGATGCCTAAAATTTTCTCATTTTTAATCTATTAATATTGCTTATTTCAACTTAGAAATGTTTCAATAAGGTTTGTCTTTAAAGGTTTCCAAATACTTTTTAGAAATTCATTTGTAATTTATGTTCTTATAAAATAATGCTTACTCTAAAATATCTTTATTTGAAAGGATTCTCCCTATTGAGTGAGAATAGTAAGAATGATTCAGTCACGTTTCTTATTGCATAACTATCACTCTTATTTTTTTAGTCTCTATGTAAGAAAAGAACTCCTTTGTATACGCATAAGTTTTCAGTTTCTTTCCAAATGTTTCAAATTATTCAAAGATCATTCATTTTTAGTTCATCTTTTTCATTGAATTCAAAGGAATCACTAAAATAGGGATTGTGTATCTTTATCTCCTTATATGTACTAGCTCCAATAATGCATATATTATTGTATTCAATCTTAATATTTTTGGTGCATCAATCAATATCATTTTTGTTAATGTTGAACTTGAAAACACATTGACTTGTACATTTAATACTACCATCAACTAAGCCATCCTGTAGCCTTTTACTTGTCTAAAACTTTCTATTATCTAGAGGTCCATCATCTCTCTCATACTCGTTATAAATTGGGTCGTCTGAGTAAATTTTCTCATTAATTTATTCATTTATTGGTACTGTCAGAAGGCTGCATAAAACATATTGTTCATTAATAACTATCATTATAATTAAAGGAGGGCTAAGCCTACACTATTTATGTAGTAGCAGTAGTCGGTGTTGATAAATGAGTGTTAAAACCATGTTTTTTATCAGCTATTAGAGGGGCTCCAAAACTATATTGGTTATCAATAGTTATAGTTGATGGGTCTCCATATCATCAACATTAATCCTTATAATAGATAGACTATTTTAAGATAATTTTCACTTTAATTTTAAATAAACTTTAATTATACTATCTATTCCTTTTTTAATAAGTTTAATAATCTTTTGATCATCATTATCAATTCCAGAATGCTAAAACCGTATTCAAAGGATTCATAAGGAATACCGTACATGAACTCCAAAGCCATATTATAGCATAATTTCTTTACATTCAATATGAAGTTTACAACACTATTATGGTCTACATATAACTCAAAAGCATCATGTTTACAACCCTCTTAAATCACGTTTAATTTAAACCTAAAACAATTATTGTAGAAGTAATCAAATCTGATTCTAAAATCACCTTCTACAACTGTTGACTTTGTTGTTCAAAATCTAATTATAAAATCCCCAAACATAGCATGTTTTCTTCCACTAATTAAAAATTAATTGGTTATGCTTATCGTTATTACTTTGGGGTTGAAAGAGAATGTTAACATATAATTAAGAAGTTGCATACTAAACTTAAAAGAAACAATGACAATTGAATGAGTATCAATCAAACTGATAAGTAACAAACAATCAAATACGAGCATAAATTAAAATATCATAAAGAGGGTTGAAACAATTAATCCTTTAAAAATCAAAATAGAATTATATTTCTGTCATTGACAGAGTCCTACTACTATTTTGTAATTGAAATTACAATATTCTCAATTGAAAACACCAAGTGAGTGCAAGCTACATACTTCTTTTATTATTATTATTATTATTGTTATTATCATTAAAAGTGGACTATAACCTCCATTGATGTTGGAAATATAAGGGGAGAAAACACATTACGATTCAAGCTAGCTAGTGTTTGTAGCAAATATGTATCCTTTTCTTATTCTATTCTTTTTACTCGTCAATCAAACTTAAACAAGCTTGTGGAGTTATGGAATTTTGACATAGTATATATAAAGTATGTCCATGAAGAAAAAAGAAATTGGCAGGATCATTCGTGTGTTGAAAGATAATAACTAGGTCGCCCCCACTAAATAATAGGCTTTCCTTTTACTAAGATGAACAATGAGCTTTTGAAACCAAACGATCTATGCTATATTAAAGACAATCATAATGATTATCCTCTAAAACACAACAAAGCTTCAATCTTAAGTTCCCTCGATTCCACTTTTAACTTATGAAAGGAATTAGTCATTTTTGACACATGGTGACGAAATATAATCATGAGAATTCCATGTGCCATGCAAGTGTTGATTATCACATTTATGTGTAACTTATTCTTCTTTTTTACAAAAAAAAAGGTTTAAAATATTAGTTTCGGTTGGGACTTAGCTTTCAAATACACCAAACGGAATCATTGTTACCATCTTCTCCACCTTAGTTATCATATTTAATCTCACAATCTTCTTCTTGTGGTCCACAATTAGTTGATTCTCTCAATTCATAAAAAGACTAACAATATTTTATCCTTATCAGCTGACCAGCTCCAAGTTTCAGTGGTATCTAATCAACCATAAAACATTAAACTAAAATGGTGGGGCGGGAAAATCAGGGTCTATAATTAATTTTGAACAAGGTATGTTGGAAAACGAGTTTAGGGGTTTCCTTTGGTTGATCTTTGTGGGCCAAATATGCAATCAGCATAACTTCATTGACGGCTTTTCTCTTAATCACATTTTAGCAGTCAATTATGCATTGATTTGTTATTTAAACTTGGAAGTTTCCAACTCAACTCGTCACTTGAATTCCATCAGCCTATAGAGAAAAAGTCTTTCCAAACTTAAATCTTTGTGAAATCTTTACTGACTTGACTTGAGCACCCAAAATATTGGCATATAAGTCGCATACCCTTGATTAAATTATGTGAAGATTGACTCTGGATCATTATCTTCTATTGTTGTGGCCATTTTCTCCCAAAAAGTGCATCAAACACATTAACAATGCGAGTATGACTAAGAGATCCCCCGAAGCATTTTAAGAAACGCTTCCAACTTAAAATAAATCTTGGTTTGGGTGGACCCGCACTATTAGGTTTTGTCCCCTTTGGTTAAGTTGTCTACGTGGATCTTGTCGCTCGAACCTGTGACTTCAGGGTTTTGTTGGGTGCAAGACCCACGCCTCTCACCTAATCAAATGAGACAAAACCCAATAGTGTGGGCCCACCCAAACTAAATCTTATATGAAAAATGTTATGCAGATGACAACTGTGAAATACCCAAAGCAAGCCCTTTTGGATCCAATTTTGTTAGATGCTTAAAACACAAGACAGAATCTTTGATTGGCTGAATAATCTGAAAACATTAATGATGTTTTTACAAGTTCCATTAGTCTACTGGGGAGAGAATTTGTTTATTCATTATCTTAAATATCCAGGTGGCCAATGCGTTGGTATAGGTGTATTTGTACCAACTATCTTGTACAAGGCAATTAAAAAAAAAAAGAAGATTAGCCAGCAAGCAATACATGAACCTTAAATATTACTACTCCTTTGGAAAATTTCTCGTGTAGACCACAACGTGACGGGATAACACAATCTATTCTTTGGACCAATTTAACTATAAGAGACCTAAACCAATTATACATTAGGTACCACAGGTCACCTTCTCTCTTTGTGGGTTACATTGAAAAGAAGCCTAAACTAACGCTCAAAAGGGAGAATAGACAAGAAATAAAATGACGATGGTGGTTAGTTCGTCGAAGAAAAAGGCAATCACTTTTTAGGTTCCCATCATAATAAGAAAGAATCTGATTATTATAGTTTCAATTTTCAAACAAGTTCCGTGACTTGAAATTCAAGGACAAAATATTCTTCATCATTGGTTCAAATCCTCGATGTTTGAGTTTGACACAAATTAATTATAAGATTTGCTTTTTAATCAATTAGGGTCACCAAACTACCGATGGACCAAATACAAAAGCGGAGTTAAGCCCGCCTTTTGTTGTATTTGGTTTTCTTGTGCTTGGGTTGAACGTCGGCTGTATTTGTTGAAAGCCCATACTTAAATCCTGGGAAGATGAGTAGAAGAGAGCAGAGGATTGGATTGCTTTGGGGAAGGTATGCGGCCTGCTCACATGCCTAATACTAATATTACTACTATAGATTATGATGTAAACTTCATCTGGGCTAGCCCCTGTTTCTGATTTCAAATTATAATTTTTCCCTGGTGACGTGTCATTACCACAACTCAAAACTGTTGCTCCTGCTCAAATCGCAATGCATGTTGGATTGAATCAAAAAATAACATCCTTCCTTATCCTAGTCGGAAAACAAGAGCATTGTCTTGTATAATGTGGAAATCTATCTTATTTCTAATTCCACCCTAATAAATCATCATATTCTATCCCTGGGGTGTATACATTTCATCATGTTAGCGTTACGAGCTCATAAATAAAACAAGCTAGCATTGATCATGTCGTCAAGTTGCAACGCAAGGGTGTGGAAGCTGACGACGTCTGACAACCAGGTGTTTAACGTGAAAGAGAACATGGCGGTCATGTCTGAAACAATCAAGTTGATGGTGGAAAATGGTGTGGCCGGCGGTGAGATTCCGCTACCTAATGTGGACGGTCCCACGATGGCCAAAATCATAGAGTGGTGGAAAATGCATACCATCTATGGTATCGATCTCAACGTTGACGCAGAAACCAACAGAGGAGAGTTGAAGGCTTGGGAGGCTTGTTTTCTGGATGTTGATACACATGGCCTATTCGATCTCATAATGGCAACGGATTACCTAAACATTCACGACTTGTTTGAGAGGGCTTGCCAAAAGGCCGCACAGCTCTTTATATGCAAGAGTCCTGAAGATATTCGTATTCTCTTTGGTATCCCAAACGATTTTACTCCAGAAGAAGAGCGCCGGATTCACAGGGAGAACGCTTGGGCTTTAGAGATTTGAATCTCTTTCTATTCTAATAATCTGTCTTTGTTTTGTTTTGTTTACTTTTTCAGTGCTTCTAAATCATTGTAAGGAACTTCTCAAATAATGTTTACCCAAGCCTGTTATTTTACCTTCCTACTCACATACACTACAAACACCGTATATGATTATCAACCTCTACAGTAAAAAAATAATTTACTCGGCCTTTATATCATCTGAAAAATACAGGAAATAACGCATTGCAATTGGCCGTAGTACAAGAATCAATGACCTCTGTTTCTCTTAACGGTTACTCATTAACCACGATCGATGCTCAGGAGGCATTCCGCTGTGCCTATGATATGTAAATTAGTAGCTTGTGAACATTTTGTAAGCAGTTTTGCCTTTTGGAGGGTGTCATGCCAAATTCTTCTCTTTCTTCTGACTCTCTGTCAACCGTTTCTTCTTCTTTCTTTGCTAATACTGATCCTGTCGTTACTCCAATCAATCAAAAAGTATTTTCTCAAATACATTTTTATTCAAAGCTCACCTTCGACCCTTCACTATCGATTACCAGTAATTTAGAATATACATAGTGAAATCGTTGGCACCTCCAATTTATCCTCCCACTACTACAAGACACAGCCCAGCATATGGCAGCATGCTTACACATAACTGGACACACGACCAGGCAAACTACAGATGGACATTTTACATTGAGATTTTAAAAAATGGAGACAGCCAAATCGAGAATCTACGAATACAAATGGGATCCAAAATCCAGTACAACAATTTTCATATTTGCAGATCATCCAATGAAAGGTCCTGCGCTGTCAACAGCTTTAGCTTCTGTAATTCAGAATAAACAGATTATTGTCAGCGCATTTAGTTAACGAGTAAAGAACATTGAGGTTTTGCGAGAGTGATCCCGTGATGGCCACTCCATCCCCCATACCAAAGTATCGGGTTCAAATCCTGACCCATGTGGGATGAGATCTTGGAAAGGGGAGGGATAGATCCTATTGCTGAAAAAATATATAGTGAGGAAACTCAGAATTACTTACTGTAATGAACTGGGGAGGATCATCAATACTTGTTGAACCTAGAACTATTTCCCTCTGCAGCTTACTTGAAAGCTTGTGGCAAACCCTCAACTAATCATCAAATCAGGCACAAAAAGGGCATAAGATGACATATGCAATATTAAGAAAGCCATTGTAAGAACTTCCAAAAGTATTAAATTTTTCATACCTCGGATCTTGTTGCGCCACCAACAATGAACACAAAAACACGTCGGCCCATCTTCTTGAAATCGCTAGATGTATGTCTAAGCACTGAATCACTGTACCGGACAAGAAAATAAATAGAATTAGAACTGATTGCACAAGGATAAATGTACTCTATGGGATCTTGAATTTCCTAGGAATACAGCGATGTGCAAATTGCATAAGAATCCTTTTGTAGCATTAACTTGCATAAAAACAAAATCACCTTGATTAATCAAGGAATAACAATCATGCAGAATATAACGTTGAGAACCACGTGAAAGCAACATTTAAGAATAAATAGGTTCTTATCTAAAGATTAAGGGAAGAAATCAAATTTCCAATGCTGTGGTTGGTATCCACAAAATAAAATAGCAAACTGAATGTGATTAAAAACATCGTTTTACCCAAAATAATATTGTTTCAATTAATGTATTATTCGGGCTTTGGGCAGGCTCAACTATAAAATTCCAAGCCCGTTGACTTCAAGATGGGCTGAGCAAAAATTGCCAACACTATATAGGCCAAGAACATCACCTAGAATACCCGTCATCGGAGCCCCGAGGTCTTGCCCATGTCGGTGTCCGTCTTGATCTCATTGAATGAGGAGTTTGAGATTGGTTGGATGCAGCAATCGAAGTCCCATGGAAAGTGGCACTTGGGTCATTCATACATGGATATTCATCCTTGGAAAGTTCTCCTTTATTGAGTTTCTCAACAAGTTCCTAAAACGTTGAGAAATTTCAAGGTGCTTTTAATCTTGCAGAAGGCCAGAAAAAGAATATATTGCAAGGTCCTTATTTCCTAGGTTTAAAAATAACCCAAGTGGTAGGGGCAAAATACTTGAGATTTACAATGTTAACCTTAAAAAAGAACACATTCGATTAACTATCAAAATTTGGAACTCATTAACCAGGACTTAAGAAGAACAGCATTTTAAAAGGAAATGACAAACATATATGCCAAAGTTTATGACATATCGCTCCCCAAAAAGATGCAGCCTATTTGTTTGCTGACAACTGATTTGTCAAACTAAATTACGACTAAAAACTGATCCATTACGCTGGAGCCGGACGACCAAATAAATATTAGTTAAACAGTTATCGTATATAAATTATGGTACACATGTCCAAAATTATCCCAAAAAAAGCAAGTTATGCATACCTCTACCATGGGATAAAAGCGTGATAGCTGCCATGTTGTTTCTCCTTCACCACTGCGGTCTTTTCTGGCTGCTCGTTTCTTCTGACAATTGGGAAGAATATAAATTAATATATATGAAAAGTCATCAAAGAGGGTAAGCATTTCATGAGCTGATTTGTTCACCTTATGAATGTCAAACTTCAGAGAGAAAGTTCCACCAGAACCTTTTTTCATATCTGAGGCTCCCCCAAGCAATCTCATATTATTCACAGCATTCATATCGTCATCTGGTAATTTGGCTAACTGAAAGAATAATGCAAACTACTCGATCAGTAATTTATACAACTGTGAAAAGCATCAGCTTAGGTAAGACAAATATAATATCTAGTAACTGTCACCAAAAGTACAACAAACTACACAATCAGTTAAAGAACAATAGGAGGCCAACCTTCATTAGATTAAGACCCTTTTCGCCTTCAAACTTCTCTGGATAAATGGATGCTAGAATCATTAACAATCGCAACTTATTTTCACGCGATGCATCCTGCAAAGAAGCTTGCCTCTCGATCAGTTCAGTTACCAATTCGTATTAGTCCTTTAAAATTCAACACAAATACTCACCTCTTTTGTAGTTAAAAATTTAATTACATCCTTCATTCCTGCATCTCCAAAAACCAGATCCTGCTCCAGTTGCCCAATGTCTTTAAGCCCCAATTCCCGGATAAGTCTGTTAATCTTTCCTGCAATCTGCAATTAAAATGTCACTGCCTTGAAGAACCCTAAATAGAGTAATTTTAATTGATATACTAATATAAACAAAATGTCATTTAATATACTGTTAAAGTTTGATCTTCTAGGGAAAACTGGAATGCTCCCCCAATTAAGGATCAGCTTTGAACAAACTCTAAGTCTAAAAGGGCATAAAAAGATTTATGGAAAGAAAAATGTAGAAGAAACCATGCCATCCTTCTTCTTAAACAGTTGGAAAATAGAGAAAAGATTGAAATTTGTACAATGTAGAACAATAGTTGTTCACATTTTGCTTTTCCTTCAGATTGACAAATGAGCACATTTTACACATTTAATTAACATGAACAAACGATACTTTTGCTAAGAAGTAAAACACCAACCTCTACATGAAGGGAGAGCTTCTCAATTTGTTCACTGTATTGCGGCAATGCTTGAACCATCTTTTGCAAGTCCCTTGTAGAAAGTTCACCCTCTCTACACAAATTGTGTACTAAGGGTGAGAAATATATCAAGACAGCAACTAATAAAACATGTCTAGTTTCAAATTTTTCCATCCCAAACACCAATCAGAAAAGGAAAACAATAGAGAACATTGCATTCGAGAACATCTCTCCTTTACCACCTTAACAAAAATAAATATTAAATGTAGAAAAACCGATTCTCGGCACGAAAACAAACAAAGACATACAAAACAAGTTCCACCAGTGCTAGATTTTAGAAAACGATTGCCTTAAGCTTGGAATTTATGCAACCATGAAATTTTGCTTGCTTGACATGCTTTCTTTCTTCATTGTAACAAGAAGCTCTCATCCTTTTATTCCTTTCCTCAGATAAATCCCTTAGTTCTGGATCCATAAAAGAATCCTTGCCAGCTGTAAACATATTGTAGATCCTAAACAAGTCACATTAACCAAATTCGTCCTCAACCTGGGATGGGATATAATAGGGTACAGTGTTTTTTATAATTGTTGCAATACAAAGAAAATAAAACATTATCAGAATTTAGCCAAACAGCATCCATGTCAACATTCCTAATCTTGAAATTTCATCCATGCCTCCACCTGTCTTCTAACTGTTCTACGACAAATATATCACCGCCACAAAAAAATGTGGAAGTGATAAGATGTAAACTTCCAGCGAGCATCCCGAACTACTAAAATAGACAGAGGTATGATCGAGTACGCAGACAACTTATAAGGTGATATTCCATTCAAAGACACTCAAAATAGTAGTCCTAGTCTATATATCAATCATCTATTATCGTACCAGGTAACTGCATCAGCTGGGTCAAGAAAAAATCATCTACTAAACATAGGACAATTGCACAATATGACATTACAACAAACAGATCCCACACAAAACATCAGCTATCATGATTGAGTAGACATTAAGCAAAAAGGAGAAAAAATGGCAAATTATTAATTGCCTTTAATAGCAGTAATTATCAGAGACTTGAGATATGGAACAGTAAAAATAAATGCCTCCATATCATAACAGACCTTTTCCTACTTAGTTCAAAGTTTGGGGAAACAGAAAACAAAATGAAAAAATGATCAGCTAAACAGAAAGTGGCATTCACAAGGTAAAAGAATTTACACTAACCTTGAGCCCTGTTGGATTTGTGCAGCTTTATTTTTTGATACAAAGTTTGTCATCTTTTCGTGCAACTGTTCACTAGCCTGACAAACCAAACAATGACCAATAAGCATCTGGAGGATGTTTCAAGCCATAAAAAGGCGCAAGGACCCATCCTTACATCTGCTATATGCGCGTGACGAAGCTCAAGCCAGATAGGATCATGTTCCTCCAAAAGAACCTCCTTCTTTTCAGGCGGACCACCAGCTTTGCCTGGAACCTAAATAATGCGAGTCCTTTATATACAATTCACAAAAGAGATATAGCAACAAAAATCACCAAATTCAGTAGCAGAAACAGATATACAAATTGCCTACTCACCTCATGAACATACTTATTCCCCTCCATATTTAGCAAATCATGGCAAATTGCATCATACGTCCACTCATGTATGATAGGAGCAATCTAAATATGAAAAATTGAATGCATCAATATGTTAATAATGAAGATAAATGGTATTCAATCATCACATAGTTTCTAAAAATGAAGATACCTGATCAACAGATCTGTCAAGAATAAGCAAATCACATGTTTCTGTTTGAGGAAACTGTTCAATCTTCTGTTTGTACTGCATTAGACGGTCCCAAACTCTAGCAGCAAGTTTTGTGGGTATCAGATCACGGACAGTTGTCATGGTGGTTACGTCAAGAGACTTGGCAGCACGATAGCGGACATAAGGAAATTCCTGGAATTGTTAGAAGAAAAACAATGTTTGAAATATAAACCCCTTAAATAATATCACAATAATGCAAACCACTATTAAAGATCATTACCCTCAATGATGCAAAAACTGTAGCAAGACGACTGGCTATCACATTCAAGCATGCATCACCATTTCGACATTCCTCGTCATCAGTAAAAAGTTCCTCTAAAGCCCTCTCATTATCGGTTATAAAACCCTATATGAAGAAATTGGCATAACAAAACACCATACCATCATAAGGTAATAAAAATATAGTTGATGAATAAACAGGACTTTCATGAAATATGTTCCCCATGGTCTGATTAAAAAATGGTGGAAAGCTTATGTACATGTCTAACAGGGAAAGGAGAATTAAATCATCCAAAGACCTCAAGTTCATATTCAATATTTAGAAAGCTAGTAACTGCTGTCTGAAGACACTGGTGAAAAATTCCTAAGAGTGTTTCATCTATCCTTTCATCCTGTTTCTTTTAGCACTCTACACAGGATATTCCGCAGGCCAAACATGGTTATATTTGAGTATCTGTTACCCCATCAGAAACCACAAACAATGGCTCTATAATGAACCTTTTTTTTTCTTGGAAACAAAACATTACTTTAGGGCAGTCTTCCTTCTCTCCTATTCTCAACAGGATAACCAAGTCAAATTAACCAATAATCAAAATATCAAAAGTGTTACCAGAAATACTAAAATATGGTCTGAAAAAATACTCAGCACATTTTTTTAATGGATTCATTTTATGTTAAATCTGAAAGCATTAGTCTGACAGCGTGAGAACGAAAGTGAAACTGCCCTAGCAAAAGTGAAATCAGCAAAAGAGGGTAAGAAAACAAAAGGCCACAAAAGCCAGAACATATTTCTAAACAAACAAAAACACGATACCAAAGCTGCACATAAACATAACAGACCACCGGTTTTGATCAAAGGAGAGCATCCAACTGGCTAAAACTGCCTACTCTATTAAAAGATTAAAGATTAAGGATAGCATAAGAGATATTATCCTGCATCATACTGTCAATTATCATGTGTCCTAAAATGCCACTCAAACACAAATTAAGCAGTCATCGTGCAAGAACGATGAAAAATCATAAATAGCTTACAGTGGAAAAGTGAACCAAAATTATGCGAACAAAATGCATAGATAATTAGAATAATGGTGATTGCCCATGGCATGGATAAGATGTTGGACCAATTCTGTATTAGAGTCACATACCTGGCTGTCTATGGCAAAATACTCCAAGTTCATCTGCATAACCAGTCAAACAAGGGGGGGAAAAATCATTATCCACCGATAATTTTCCTTTTCTATGGGGAAAGGTCTAAACTAACTGGCAAAAAATTGTTTCACTAGCTTAATCTACATGATAATTTGATAACAAATGAGTGCTGTACCTCTCTCAATGCACCTATGCGTGGTAACACACTTGCATCTCTCTTAATATGAGCAACCAACTCTTTTGAAATGGGTGAACTGAAGAAAACGTATGCCCTTCACAGCCAGAAAAGAGAATCAATTGGAAAATATAGGCATGTAGGACTTTAAGGACTTTAAGAAGTTAAACGAAAACTTAAGATCATTAATAAAATTCTGCACATACTTCTTGTATAATGGTGACTTCCCAGACATGTCCGATAAGAACATGATGACACTACAAAATAGGATAACCATTAGAAAACAACTATAAATCCAGACAACTATATAAATTAACAGGTGCATAGCTGCTTGTGTGTATGAATAGTGAAGGCAAATCTAAACATTAAATAGAAGGGAAAGGGGAGAAGACTAACAAATATTCAATAGAAGGCCAGATAACTATTTTACTATGGTATGTAATCCTACCATACGACTCAAAAGCTCACTCAAAAAGGGCAAGTCTGAAAAAAGTTCAGGTATCAAGCTTATCAAACTCAAATTTATTTGAAGATATTATTGAATACCTTCCATTATACCTAAAGCCCTTTACTAATTTAAGTTAGTTAGCTTTCTGCTAAGAACACATGTAAATCCAATTCAGGCACCCAAAATCTGTAGTTATCAGATTTTACACTTTTATGCTTTTTTTTGTTGATTAACAAATATTATAATACATAAATCGATGTGAATTTTTTTATTTAAATTTTTATATAAGAGAAAAGCTAAAAAAAAGCACTTAGATAACTCAAAAGAGGGAACCAAGGACTTGAATGACAGGAAAAGACCCAATTTGACAACTCAAGGAAGCACCATGACAATCAATATGGTTGGTAACCTAAAGAACAGGAATATTACTTCTCCTTGGTCGGTTGGATAAAGTATATAACATCCATGGAGGGCAATGGCTGCCTTCGTCTGTATATGTCTTCAACCACTGCAGGAAAACATGATAAAAGTTTTACAACTTCTAGGAATGTGGATGATGTACATTAATTTTGTGCTACCAAACCGAAACAAAATAATCCTGGTTGTATTATAAGTTGACCAATTGCCCTATCCTTGAATGTAATAAAACTTAACAGTAGCATCTTTCAGCCTTGGACTGCAGCATATTAATGTGAAGGTCTCGAGATTGGTTATTTCAAGCTCATAGGCAGGTTGTTAGATGGGTTCTTTTATGCTCCAGAATTAAGGGAGGTATCTAAAGGAAGAATTGAATGAACGAGTGTTACTTCACAAAGTGAAGAAAGAAACAATGTCAAGTATGCGAAAATGGCCTGGTTGCATGGTTCAAGCCTGAATCAATTGCTTTCTAAAGCTGAGCAGGAATGGAACTTGTTCAGGATGCCTCCATAAGTTCGTCTTTCATGCCAAGAGTCAGTATCCTGTGCAGATTTGTATTACCTTATTTCTACAATACATGGTTATATTTGTTTAGGCGGTAATAACAAAATGCTGGTACATGCAATGTGCTCAGTTATTGTTCCTTTTTTGGGTTGGTGGTGATGGAATAAATTGGAACCAGGTCTGTCAAGTTTTCATTAGCAGTGTTATGCACACAAAAGAAGAAACCTTCAGCGCATAAATATCTCAGGAACAAAGGAGAATAAAATAATAAGTTTATGATTAAAATTATGCAACTATAACAAGTGATTGTTATTCTCTAATATAGCCCTAGAGGGTATATGTTTGGACAAATTATGTAAGGACCAAGAAGGTTTTCCCTAATATCTAGAATTCACCCTTTCCATTCTTACATGAAACTCCTTCCTGAGTGATATCAGCCATCTTACACGAGTAAGACATGATCTTTACAGTAAGTTTGTCCATTATGAGAACCTACACATAATAAGATCAGGAAAACTTTCATCAGCCATATGCACACAAAATTATAACATAGAGATAGATACTCGACATTGATATCACGCTATAAAAGTGGATATAATATGGGAAAAGCAGAAATATATTGATTAACACGCAAAAGTTTCACAGCCTCTTATTAGAAACAGCCGGGTAACATATTTAAATAAAGGCAAAATAGTCAAATGCCCAGGTGGTCAGGCAGGGAGAAGTATCTGTGGATGGGGCCAAAATGTATTCAACCAAACAAAATAAGTTACAAGAAAAGAACCAAAAGACGTAATACTTCTCTGAAAGATTTTTTCCATATGCAAAGTGTGATAAATGAGGTGATTGAGCATGTCTTTAACAGGTACAGAGCTTTTTAAATTCATTAAATCTCAATATATTCACTATGAAGAAAAGCCATATTCACTTTAATCCCTTATTTTTGCAATTTAGAAGAGAAGAACCAGAGATCTGTGTCAAGCTATGTCATTTATTGGATGTATATATATAAAGGAGTTCCGTAACCTACTTCTCAACAAAAGCAGAACATGTCCAGTTTTTTCATTAGAAGTTATTTCTTCAAAAAGTTTTAGATAAAATGAGAACCGCAAAGTTGAAATGGTTGAAAGATAATTTACCTTCCAAGCTGATTTTGAGTCTCCTCTTTTGGCTGAACGAAGCATTTCATGCAATAATCCTGGACAGGCAAGAAAACAAAATCACATCAATAGCCGAGAAACTAATTAGAAACTCATTAATGTCAAGATACCCAATGGGATTAAAACATGAAGATATAGCAATCAACTTGAAAAGTTATTACTCTTGAATCCAGGACACTTTATCATATGCTGGAGAATAACAGCTGATGATCTTCTTTAGATTAACACAAAGGAGAAAGTTTAGGAACAATTTCTTCTGGATGCATATCCAGTACACACCTAAGTATATTCAAGTTGCATCATGAATGTACTGAAAATTCACAAGTTCACCAATGGCTACTATTTGACCACACTGATTGTCGGGGTCTCCCCATTACCTCGAGAAGAAAGCAATAACATTAAATTCAAAAAGAAAAGGCAAATTATATTTTCTTAAATATTATATCCTACATGCTGTGCGACCAGCCTTATTAAGGATGGAGTTGTACTAATCTATATTTCAAGCTCTCGTCATTTTTATCCAATTTGCATAACTAAGCACTAAATTCCTTATCAAGCCAACCACTACAATTGTAATTGTAAACTCTGCAGGAATACTGAAAAAACTAGATCAAAATTCAGTTTCAAAGATATGAATAGTGTTTAGTTAACCTAACTCCAAATCACCAAGTTGGTAAGTTCCATAGCAATTAACACATTGCAATAACTAGAGCTGTGTTACAAATCAACAAATCCCAAAGGATATAAAACAGCTTAATTTAACACTAATTACTCAAAATCAACCAAACAGGAAAACTAACTTCACAAACTCTAGAAGGTCGACTGAAAAGAAACGAATTAAGCAACACAAGATCACAAATAACTTAAAAGTAAACGAATAAACTCACGTTCACGAGTGAGTTGTCGGAAATTCCTGTATTCGGCGCCATAGGAAGAAGACGAGTCAGAATCGGAGAGAGACATTTCCCGGCCGATCACGCGAAGGCTCCGATTATCTCTCTCCCTTAGACCTCGCTGTTCAGCGTCGATTCCTCCCCGATCCGGAAACGACAATCAGAGAGAGGCTCAACCAGAGAAAGAACAAATCGGCAAAGCGAGCGAAATAGAAGGTTAAATGAAAACAACGAACCGGGATAGAGAGAGAAAAAAGGATGAACGGGAATGAAAATCTTTTTAGTTAAGATTTGTTTAATTGTAGTTTTAAAGATATGTGTCTATTTATATAATTTTACAACAATGGGGGCTTGACGCCTACCTGGAAGCATGTTTTTGACTAACCGGCCTCGTTGAACCGGCAACCGCGATTTCGCGTTTCCTCTCCGGAAAGGTATTGGACTGGAGGCTATTATGTGCTTGTGAATTTACAGTATAGCCCTTTCATGTATGGGAGAGAGAATTTATTGTTGTTTTATTTTCTATTTGAATTGACGATTTATTGTTAATGTTTAAATCTTAAAGACTAGAATTTTAAAATTTTAAAAATAATTTAAAAAATATTTTTACTTATTGAAAATTTTAATTTAAAAATTATTAAATAAAAATTAATTGATTATTGAAAATTTTAATTTAAACATTATTAAATAAAAATTAATTGATTAATTTTAGTTTATAATTAATTAATACATTGATTATTTTTTAATAATAAAAATTATTAAAATAAATTGAATAAGAAAATTAAAAACTGAATGAAAAGATTAAGTTTTAAAAACAGATAACATTGAATCTTAATGCACTAAATTAAAAAAAAATAACGGATGGTTGTAGATTGGAATTATTCAAAAGAACTTGAGGGTGCTCAAGTTCCTAAACTCATTCACATTAACCAAGCATTTGAAAGGAAGGAGAAGGAAGGTTCTATATTTAGTTGTGGATTTTGAGACTTGGCCATCCTTAATAGCTAAGCATCTACTTGTTTTATTATAAAAAGATACAGTCAGAATCTTAAATAATATATACTTTCTACCAATTATTCGGGTTTCACAAGGTAACAGAATGGCGGTTGTATGAACAGGGACAGGGGGTAAATGTTTCATGTCGATGTATGTGCTTGGTCGTCAATTTTGTATGGATGCCAAAAGTGTTAATAGAACAAACTGGATAATGACTCAATTTTAATAGTACAAGAGTTGAGAAAATGAGGACAAGTTACGATTGAATTTCTTTCCCTTTTAGAAACAATTTCTTGGAAAGCTGCCGTCTGACTTTTCTCCATCACCAATGTAACACGTTGTAACTACTTTGTCCATCGCCAAAAGCGTATGTTATGTCTTACTAATTCTTCCTGAAATGTAAGCATGTTTCGCGTTGAAAATTATTCCATTGCACCATGCTCAGTAATTCAGGTATTAAAAGATTTTAATCGAACGGAATAGAATAAAATATAAATAGATATAATATTATAAATGTAATATTTGAAAGAATAGAAGGGTTGATGATGTAATATAGTAAAATCTTGTTTAGATAAAGAGTTTATAATATAATATAGTGTAAAATTGTTTATTATTTTATATTTCATCGTGAACTCACCACATTGAAAGTTTTTCATTTTTATTATTTCTAATAGAATGAAATGTAATATAAAACTCTCATCTATTTTATTTTGTTATAAACTTCCCTCTTAAATGAATAGAATATTATTATATTCTATTAGTAAACTCTCAACCAAACATAACCTAAAGAAGTTAATTGGAACTATGGTATCAAGTAGGTCCTAACCAAAACTTAATTGAGTTTTAGATGCAACAAATTTTTGAGTTGATCAGAAAATTTCAAATTTAAATTTGTTTATATTTCAAACTTTTAAAAAGTTATGATTGAAAGTAAAGATTTAGGTTAGAACTCATAAACATAAATTTTAATTTTAAAAAATTAAATCAATCCAATAATCAAATCAAGCTTTCTCTATTGATTTTATGATTAAGACTATGACATGAATTTAATACTATAAATCATTTTAAATTAGTCAATAAACCATTAACAAGGCCAAGAGCGACTTCTTTTTATAACCTCTAGATGTGGACCCATTGATAATCACACTGGCGCAACAGCAGCATTTTCGATCCGACCTTTGCCTGGCCTGTGGAGGGGCACCGTGTTATCATGGATTACGTGGGTTGGATTGGCCGTGCCGGATGATGGAGACGTGTGTGTTTCCCACACGAGACTTACCAGTGGGCACCGGCGTTGGGTGGCAGAAGCCTAGGGAGGGTTGGGTGAAGGTTAACACTGATGGCGCTACGCACCCGGCTTCCCACAGGGTTTATTCTGGGGGTCTTATCAGG
>JAOTIZ010000202.1:32667291-32685796 GCA_027123425.1 Erythroxylum panamense
AGTTCACATTCCAGTCAATCCAATCAGTTCCGGAAAATCATGAATGCATGTACCTATGGATAAATGCATATGCAGTAAACCTGTTCCTCTATGACTAGAGGCCAGTAGCATGCTCAATCAGTGAATGCAATGCAACCTATCAGTCTGTCCTAATTTACCAGAATGCCCTTGCTAACAGTAACGGGATGTTACACACGGGCTTTCGACGTGTTATCTTAGAAGTCGACTCCTTTGAGGTTATTAATCTGCTCTCTACTTCCATCGGGATACTGACTGAGGTTTCTGTTTTGGTGACAGGTGTGCACCAGCTGTTACAGAGAGAGTGGACCGTTCACCTGCAGCATGTATACAGGGAAGGCAACCAGTGCGCGGACCGCCTAGCTCATCTTGCTGGGGCATGCAGTCCGGGTCTCTATCTCCTCCCCGAGCCTCCTTTTAGTATTCAGGAGCTTCTCCACCGCGATGCGCAGGGCGCTCAGTACCTACAGGCTTTAGTTTAGCTGTGTAATCCCCTTGTGTAATCAAAAAAAATTACGTTTTCACAAAATCTCGTTTTGATTTAATTCATCGACCAATTACCACGGAGGGGTCTATGGAATGGGTCCCTATGAAATCCCTAAAGGCTTAACCCAAGAAATCAAACCCATGACAGGTCGAATACTAAAAGCTCTTTAAGGAATCCCAGAAATCAAACCCATGACAGGTCGAATACTAAAAGCTCTTTAAGGAATCCCAGTCCCCGATTAGACCACCCTAAGACTAAAAAAAGGCGCCAAGAGTGAATTAGCTCCTGCATTGCTATAAAATATTAGTATCAATCCCTAATATTTTGTCTTTCAAGCCATATCATAAACAAACAACTTGATTATGGGGTCTGAAAGAAGCAGACAGAAAGTGGACAAAGATTCAAGCTTCAAAGGAAGGGCCACTCTGAGCTCAGTGTGATTGCAATGACCATCCTAGTTCTTGTCAGCCAGCTTGAGAAGGAACAACCCCACACAGTAATGAATTAGGCCATAGAAATGGAGATATGAGCTGGCAATGCCATACCAAGAAAACGATACCTAATAGTAATGGCTACATTTCCTAAACTCCTCTGTAATAAACTTAAGAAGACCCAAAAACCAATCACGAGCGGCATCCAATGTTGTATACGCCTTTTCTTTGATTATTCCATCCACATAGGTGGGACTGGGAATCTGTAGTAGTGTCTGGTCTTTCGTTGAATGGAGAAGTCAATCCCCAAGAACCGTTACAACATATGACAATCATATTGACTGCACATAGAATAAAACAAAGTTTTCCTAGAAAATGTCTTCTTGTAACTTTGAAACATCCAAAAGAAAACTCAAGTTCAACAGTTCAAACACACATTTTTAGTCACTCAATACGCAAATTTATTAAACAACTGCAGAAGATGTTTTAAACTAATCACAACATTGTGATGTGGATGTGAGAAAACCTAAGGCGAAGGTGTTAAACCCTTATAATTGCTAATACCATTGCTGCGGTACCTACACACGACCTTGCATTTAACCACGTTGCCATACACATAAAATCCAGGTGCAACCATGATTCGAACCATGGTTGGGACCAAGTTTCTTGCCCTGTCTCCACCTACGTCCTCCATGTAAATCGTGTCAAAGCTCACTCCTTTATCCACTCTAAAGATTGTTAGACATGGGTGCACCGAGTTGGCCAAGAGGTGAACAAGCCACACACTTTTAGAAGCACAAAAGAATGCCTGCAACAATGGCTCAGCCCAAGCTCGGTTCCAACCCAACATAGCTACTATTTCATTCATTTTCCTATCACAGAACTTACTGAACTCCTCGCTGAAATGCCTTGTCCCTTTATTCAATACATCCTCCCATTTCAACTCCTTAAGCACATTAAAAGATGCGTAGTTGGCTTCACATCTAGCGATCGGATTCAGTACTTGATTTATTGAACCCTTCTGAAACCCAACAGACTCAAAGTCTTCAAAGAAAGTTTTGCTCAAGAGGGCTTCAAGGTAAAAGGGCACAGTTTTTGAGTTCTTGGAGATTGAAATATTGATATCATAAGGCTGCAAAAGCATAGATAATCTCTCAAAGACTCTGCATCCCAGGTGTTTTAGCTGCGTTGTCAATGCCCTGCTTAAGAGCCGAACAGAGGATCTAGCTTCTGATACTAAAACCAAGAATTGCTCTATCACTTTATCATTAAAACCTGCAATATTCGGTTCACGACTGATCACACTGTGACCTTTTCCAGTCTGATAAGGTGAATTGCCGCTACATTTCTCGAGCCCCGACTTCAGATTGTGGCAATAAACTTCAAGCTTGTTAAGCTTCTTCTCAAGTTCAGTCATAGAGTCCTTGAGCCTTGAAGCTTCAAGAAGCGCTTCATCTCTCGTTCTCGTAGTCTCAGTCAACTTGTGTGATAGCTCAACCACTGCATGCTTCCATTGCTCGTCTCTGACCGTCAACACGTCAGAAGATTTTGGGCTCTTTCTAACAAGTGAAGAGAAGAAAGACTTGAAAATCGCATTAGGACTTGGAATGGATGAGGAGAGCCTGTTTAAGCCATTATTATCCAGAGGAACAACAGAGATCTTCTCTCTCGCGTGTGGTCGACACTTGTTGCACGAGACTGAATCATTACCACCGCATTTCTGACCAATCCACTGTCGTCTCTTAGAGTTTACAGGCTTGGTGTATTTGTCATGAAATGGTGTTCGATGGTTTGTTGGAGTTGTTCTTGTCTCTTTACAACCAACTGGTGTAGCTTTGATTGGACTAATTCTCTCCTCACTGCATCCATCTTCTTGATCTTCTCTTTCACATTCCTGAATCTGCCTTACCCGATAAAAAGAAAAACAAGAGTAACATATCAGCAAAGCAAATAAATCCTATCCAATAAAATAAAAGAGACTGCAGCTTATACAGTGGTAAAGAATCAAAGAATCTTCTTGCTCATGAAGCAAACAGGAGCTGTACTTACAGGAGTGAATTGGAGGGGTTGATGGGGATGTGGAGAAAATGAAGAGGATTTAGAAGGAGGAGCCATTCCTGTCTTTCTGCAAGAACGAGTTTGGTTTGTTTTGAACTACGGAGTATTCTTGGGGTGTTTTGAAATTACGAAGATAAGACGTGTTGGGGTTTAATGATGCCAATTTTATGTTTCAGTCTCTTATTCGTTTTCTTTCACTTTCTTGGCTTGTTTAACTCGTCATCATGACCGTGAATCACAAGACAAATATTAACAGCCCTTACCAGTGCCTCTCTCTGCCTACTGTGCATCACGTTTTTGTCACAATTCAAGTAGTGTCAGCAATTGTTTTCTTATTCTTTTTCCTTGTATCTTCGTACATGCACATTTCGATATGTGTACAATTTCCCTCTTGTTTGGAAGTGTTTTACCTGCACTCATCAAATTTTATGTTGCTTAATATAATGTAACAGAATGTGTAGTAGAGTAATTATTGTTTACTATAGCTAAAATTTTATTTTTTTCCCTTGTAAACATAAATTCAATATTAAGTTATGACTTTAATCTATGCACATATGACATTTGTTAGAGCATGGGCCACCAAACCGATCTTCATCATCCTAATAAACATTTCATATTGTCATAATGCCAAGGATCTTATAACCCAACTTTTAGAAACGAGCATAAAAAATGTGATAGACTACCGACTTATCCTTGTTTTGATTATTTAATTGTACCATAAACAGAAGATTCCAAGCTCACCTGCTTGGTTAGCAAGCAAATAATTAATACAAAGTATAGAAAATTGAGCACCTAATTAGTTAGTTACTACGTGATAGTCGTAGAACTAACGTTAAACCAATAGAATTAGTTAAGGCTGAAATGAGAAGGATTATCATAAAACCGCAGAGCTAAAAATAAGCGGCCATTAATTAAGGGCATGCCTGGTTCACTTTAGGAAAATGGTAATAACAAGAAAGAAAAAGAAACATGTCAATTACTGGAGTCACATTAAGTTTTAATCATATTTTTTCCTTTCACAAATTTGTGTTTTAGTGTATGAAAAATCCGAGCCTGCCCTCTTATTAATATGAAAAGAGAGAAGAACTATTTTTTTTGTTACTTACGAGATATCCTAGGAGGGTCTCAATTATGAAAAGGTACCTTTAAACCATCCACTTTCAGACTAATCTCCATATAACTATGGGAAGAACTAGTTAATTCACTAACATGCAAAAGCATCAAATCACATATGAGTCGGAATCTTTAGATGCCCACCCAATTCCACCATGGATTGTGCATGCAAAAAGTTTCTTGCTCCACAAAAGTAGGATGGAGGATACCCAAATTAGGGATTTTCTTGGACAGTGTATTGCTGGAGGCACTTGGCCAAAATCTTCAGCATGAAAACAAAATAAACTGCACAATCCTTTGCACAGAAGGGCACTTCTGTGTTTCAAGTTTCAAATGATCACACCGTAAAGCATACAAATACAAGTATGATTTAAACGAACAACATCCTTAGAGCAAATGCTAGGAGGCCAAGGTGTGAAATTATGGAATGCCATCAACGATAAGCATATTGTTTTCTCAGAAAATCTTGCTACTTAGTCCAGATATTGCATATCATTAATGATTTTCCTATAGACTTGTTAGGTGTAAGGATTAAGTGGTTGTTTATCTATACAGTTAAATTTCATATAGAAAAAGAGATTTGTAGTACCAGGAAGTAATAAAGGAAAAGGTTATTTAGAATATTAGTTCCTTTCTCTTTTGAAATGAAAACGAAGGGTTGTAAACTTTGGCGCGTTGCGTCGTGTAAGGAGATTAAACTCAGGCTGGAAGTCGTGACTGGAGGAGGAGAATGTGTCTGAGGTAAAAGAAAAGACAACATCAGGTAATAATGAGAAGACGACACATCTCGAGTCTCCAACCGTAACTAAAAACGCATTTACTTCACGGATAGAACTTTCATCGATATGCAGTTAATGCCTACCAACCAGGTCTAAGTCTAAAAAGACTTGCAGGGACGGGTATGAGTCATACCCTGATGGGACCACTTGAAGATAACCTCCCATTTATGTTGGTTCACACTTCACATGCAAAGTCTCGCCCTCCCTCTCCAAGTTCACATGGACTCTCTCCAAGATTCAGTTTTTCCATTTGTTCATTGAATAACAAAATTTTCTTAGAAACTGTCTAATTGTAACTTTGAAAATGTAAGTTAGAATTTTAATAAAAATTCAACTATCTAGATTACAATACCTTGTCAAATTAGATGATCCAGGTCTTTATACTTTGGAGTGATCTTAACCGATTCAAGATTCATTTAAGATCTTCCCATATCCAAATTCAAAGTATTAAAGATTCATTTAAGATCTTCCCATATCCAAATTCAAAGTATATTATGGTTTCATCCCATGTTCCCTTATTTCAAGTTCTCTGATCATAGTCTGTTCATTTAACCATATACTAATTCCTTAGTCTATAAAAAACTTAGCTTTAATCAAGTATAAACTTTTAAAAGTTTCGAAACTTTTCAAAATTTGCATTATACTTTATCTATCTTGTTAAGTTATTTTGAATATATATATAACCTTCCACTCAATACTCATTTTTAAGTAATAATGCAATGCTGCGTGTGATTAAGGGACTAACACTTGTCCACCTTGCCTCCAAGAAGAAAATATTAATCCATCTACAGACAAAATTACGAGCAAACGAACCAAGCGTATGTGAGCTAATACCATAAGAGGTGACTTTTGCTCCTCATGTGTTGTTACGATAAAAACAAAACTGTTCTGTTGGCTTCGACGAGTTTGATATATATATATATAAGGTGACTTTTGCTCCTCATGTGTTGTTACGATAAAAACAAAACTGTTCTGTTGGCTTCGACATATATATATATAACAGAGAAAAAACAAACAACAATCTCGACTAATATGGGGCTACTAATTTTATCACTGTTTTCAAAGAGGATCGATTGACACCCGTAAGGTGCGGATACAAAAGTGGTAACCTATATTTCAAAATTTACAGCAAAATTGGCGAGCCAATCAGTACTCCTGTGTATCCTCTCTGTAAATGTGGCAGGATAAAACTACCCAATTACGATTGAGTAGCTTGTTGATGCCCAAGACAAGCGGATTAAGAGACTTGATGCGGTTAGTGGAATCAGAGAGAATACTAACTTGAGAATCTAGTTCTAATTTCACCTTTCGAAATCCTAAATCTCAGGTCAGATTTAGCTCTGAGTAGACGCTCCAGAGTTCCGTTGCTACTGAGGAACACCAGCCAAGATTCTGGACAAAACTTCAAAGCCAATCACCAGCGCTGTCTCGAATAAGTCCTCTTGCGGTGGCTAAGTCGGAAGAACTTTTGTGCGCCCCGTCTGTGTTCAGTTTCACCCATCCAAGAGCGGGTCTACACCAACCAATTAATTGTTCCTGTCGAGGTCGAGTGCCATGAGTAGTCGTGCTTTGCCATTCCGAAGCTTGTTGGATCTGGTGAACATATTCCAAAATAGTGGTAGCAGGAGAGACTGATCAGGAGAATTGAGCCTCAAAAAAAGATCGGTTTCTTCAAGATCACAGAAACCAACAAGCTGTACCGAATATGAGGGACCAATCTAGGCCACTAATCTGGCGATGCATTTGGAGGTTCACCTGGAGCCAATCATATAGAGAAAGGTCAAAAAATCAAGCAAGATTACATGTAGAGGAAATGTATACCATAGCCTTCTTGCTTTGAGGTAGTTTCTCATAACGTGAATGGAGGACTCATCCGCCTGACATTGATGGCACTCTGCAGTCGAAGTCAGATATCGGCGAAGTCGTTGTTGATTAGTTAACAATCAGTCATAAGCAAGTAGCTAGAGAAAGGATCGGATGCGTTGAGAGCCACCCAGTACCATAGAGTTATCCGGTGGTTAGGAGCCTCCTAGGGGGCTTGTTCCATAATCATAGTATAAGCGGTAATTGTTGTGAACTGTCTAGAGTCCGACATCCCCCAAGTCAACTTATCGAGCCCTAATTGGGGCTTGAGCAGCAAAATATTTGCAATGGACATGCAAACAAAATGAGGAAGTAATAATTGGAATTCATCCCAATGCTAGTTATCTGAATTGTCAGTATGTTGCTGCACTCCCAGATCTAAGGCTGAGTGGGAGATAGGAGCGAGCGCGTGAGAAATGAGCGGGTCCAAGTCCGCCACCCAAAAATCCAACCAGAATCGAGCCTTTGAGTTGTCACATATAACCCATTTTATGCCATGAAAGACGTGGTGCTAAATAACTTTGATGTTCTTCCAAGTCATGGAACTGCCAGTAGCCTATAAAAAAGTGGGCAGGTTATTGACATAATGTAATGTTACTTATCAACCCCTTTTATGATAATGCAATGTTACGTGTCAACCCTTTTTACTTGTCAACCTTTTAATATCTCTTATTAAAAAATACAATGTTATCATATGCAACCTAATTAATATGATAAGTTGCATATCTATTGAATATGATCTAAGAAAGATATGATAGTTAAACAAATAGAAATAAGTCCTTGAATATTAATTAAAACTTATTTAATTGATACTTACTTCCACCAACTGTTTTTCTCTGGACTGGTTAATGATAGCAGTATTTATTACAGTTATCTTAAAGAAAAATATATAATTATTATTTTTCCCCTTGATTGTAATTGCCTTCATAAATAACTCTACTAGGAAACAATGTCAACATCTATTGTTTTCATTTTTATTTTTTGTTTTTGTTGCAAATTCAATAAAAAAATTTATTTGTTTTAGTTTTTGTTTTAGGTTTTAGTTTCTTCTGGTTTTCAAATATTATGAAAACCACAAAAATTATATGTAATTAAATTTTAATAATTATTAATGAATATAATTAAATTTAAAATATATAAACATTCAAATAAAATTTTATTTAATAATTAAACTATATTTCAAATAAATATTAATTTATAAATAAATATTAATTTTTAAACTATTTATTTTATTAAAATAACATAATTTTATTAATAATTTGTTAATAAATATTATATAAGAGATTAAATAAATAAATATATTTAAAAATAAGTTATGTTTAAGTTTTAACTAATATGTAATTATTATCAGTGATAAAAATATAATTATATTAATATTAAATATCAACCATAATTTTACTTTTATTTGAAAAACAGAAATAAAAAATTAAAAATAAAAAGAAGAAGAAGAAGAAGCAGAATTAGACACGAAATCGGTACGAGCATATCAGGCGTCTTCTGGAGTGCAGGGCTTTGGCTGGTCAAAGGTTGTGGTAAGCCCAACTGAGAAACAAGGATGCGCAACGAGTCAACTGAATTCCCAATACATCTTATATTGAGCATTGAATTTGGGCCTCATGAACCGCACTTATCTTTCCTTTTTGTTTTTCTTTTTACGCTCTTTTTTTAATGCCAGTAAAACATTGCGATCATGCTCTGGTCTGAAATTCTAAGGATTACAGAGTCCAAGGGCAACCCATTTCCTAGTTCCAGGATTCCTTTAAGAAAGTTCGCTTCTTTTCGGACACAAACCTTGGAGAAGGAATCGATTGGGGAGGGGAGCAGAAGGCCAATTTAAAGTTATGGCTTGGAACGTCTTCAAGTTCTGCACAGCGCTGCGAGCCCTTGGTTCTCTTATGATGGTTTTGGTCCTTGCCATCGTCGGGGTCACATACTATGCTGTTGTTATATCCAAATATGGTCCAACTCTATTTAGTGGTGGCCGTGACTCGCTAATTGCTTTCCTTGTCTTGCTTTTGTTCCATTATTTGGTAGGTTTCAAATACCATCAACGTCCATTTCATTTATAAAATGATGTTAATGTGTCATCTTGTTTACTATATCTGATCCTTATGTTTCTGTGGCTGCTTTCATTAAAGTACAATGAAGAAGTTAGTTGGGCAGTGAAAGTTGTACCTTGTTCTTTTTTTTTTTTGGCATGAAATTAATACTAGTGTGTTGGTATGAAATTTTCAGTGTTTTAGGGACGTTGGTTCGCAAGTTCTTGCACCGCTGCAGTTGCTTTTTCATGAACACAGTTTACCTGCATCCTGTCAAACTGTTGGCGAATTGCCATTCCTTGTAGCAAATCATTCTGAGTCACTTACGTTGTTTTCCTTTATATGTTGTGATATTTACTCTGCTACAAGATATTAAGTTCATGTGACGTTTATCCAGTATAAATGGTCAGCTAACCTGTTTGATACTCGTAAAATGCATTTCTTTAGCTTGCAGAACTTTTACTTAAGGATATGGTTCCTATTCTGTTTCAGAGTATACCTTTTAATGATAAGCATAGGAAAATTTTGAATGTAGACAAGGTTCTTGTAACTTAAAGTTGGACTTCATGTTTGAGGTTGCATTGCGTATAATATCATATGAAAATTTCTAGTAAATACCACATACATTTGGAAAAATTTCCTTTTGTGCTTATTTCTCCTCTGTTAGAAATGTTATTGTATCACTTTATGGAATCCAAATCCTTGGTTGTGTAAACATGTGCTTGGCAAGATTGGATACAATGGAAAATGACTATATTACCAACCAGTTAAAGATTTGAAGTTGGAGTTGCTTGATTTGGTTGAGTTAATATTCCAGAACCTAGAATTGGCAATATATTTTTCATTTTCCTTGATGAACTTCAATGATTAGGTTTAGCATGTACTTTCTAAGGTATGGATCTTGTAACATTCATGAGTAATGGGACTTTAGAAGTATGCCTTTCTGTTTTTCTTTATGTCTAGCACAAGGAGTTATTTAGGAAGGTAATAAGCGTATAGCTTCTTCTAACCTTTTCCTTGGAGTCGATGGCTATTTATAGCTATTACCTTGACTCTAAAGAAGGTTCAACCCAATGCTTTATTTCCGGCCTAGTTGATCTTGATTCGACATTATTGATTTTTCCGACTTAGATAATCAAAAACCACGTGGAAGTCTCAAGTACATATTTACTGGATTCTGTCCATGCACAAGGTGGCATGCTACCCATCCTGTAAGCAAATAGATAACGTAGGACAAAATACTATCGAGAACAGTGTACTTTATAAAATAATCTTGCTGATAACCACAGAAAGAACTTTTCCCAACCATGCTAATTTTCAAGAATGGATTTGGTACTGTAGTTGGCCATGCTATTATGGAGCTACTTTGCAACTGTTTTAACGGATCCAGGTGGTGTCCCACCAAATTGGCGACCTTCAGTAGATGAGGAGAGTGGTAGTGCAGATCCATTAATGGCATCAGAATATATTGGTGCAATTGTAGGTTTGAAGCAATCGGCTATACTTGGTGAGCCCACCAATCAGCAAAGGAGATTTTGTAGAAAGTGCAAACAGTTTAAACCACCCCGTTGCCATCATTGTTCTGTTTGTGAGTTCTTGAGATTGACTTGTCTTTTAGGATGATGATTTTGTATATCATCTGCTTAAAGTCCGCTTACTTTATTGATTTCTTTTAGGTGGACGGTGTATACTGAAAATGGACCACCATTGTGTGTGGGTGGTTAACTGTGTTGGGGCATTGAACTACAAATATTTTCTTCTTTTCTTGGTAAGTTAACTGTTATTCAAAAACGTCTTTACTTGGTTTTTTACTTAATTTGCAATTGATAATTAAGTTTGGGCGTTAGTATGTTTGTGTATCGATGTGTGCTTAAGATATTTTGGATAGAAGTCGGTTTAACAAAATGAATTTACATTATATTATTTCGGGTCGTTATAACTTTACTCTTTACTTGCATAAATCAGTTGAAAAATACTTGTGGCAACTCAATAATTTTTGTTGTTTGTTGAAGTTCTTTTCCCTCGTCCATATATTTGTGTGCATATCAAGAAATTTCCAGTCTTCATTTGTCCAAAAAGCCTATGTGTTGCCTATATTTATCCCTAAGGAATAGTATAGTCTATTCTTTCTCTTTCTTATTTATCTGCTGTTTTGTTTTGTTTACTTTTGTAATCAGAATTGCATATTTTCAATTGGGTTTTTGTTTTATTGGGTTGAATGAATACATAGTCAACAAAGGAAATATTTTTCATCCATAGTTCAATTTTAGTGGGTTCAATGCATTATTTTTTTGAGCATTTCTTACAATGAAACTGAAATGCGCAAGATGATGAGCAAAGATAACATTGTTGAAGTACTATCTAAGCTAGGCATTTTTCCCCTTCCATTGTTGGTTACAAGCTGTTTTCCTTGCATGTTACATCAATAGGCTGCTCATAATTCTAGGTGTTAGAGTTTCTATGCAGAAGAAATCTTTCTTTATTTATTAAACTCAATTGAATATTTCTGGGAACAGAATACTTAGTCAGAATTTTGTCACTTTTATGCAGTTTTACACATTTCTTGAGACAACTCTTGTTACCTTGTCATTGTTGCCATTGTTCATAGCGTTCTTTACGGATGGTGAAGTAAGTGGAACACCAGGAACCCTTGTAGCAACCTTTATCACTTTTGGTACGTTTTAACAAAAAATCATCATTTTATATTCGTTTGGATATCTGTAGCACACTTTCACCTCTTTTTGCTTACTTGATTTCAGTTTTCAACCTAACATTTGCATTGAGTGTGATGGGCTTCCTAATTATGCATATAGCATTGGTACTAGCCAACACCACTACAATTGAGGTGATGCAATTTGCTTTATACCTTTTCCTTCATAACCTTAGTTAACAAAAGCTTCCAGCGGGCTTATTTCATGTTTTTCATACTCAATTTATGCCTTTCAGGCATATGAAAAGAGAACCAATGCAAAATGGTGCTATGACCTTGGCCGACGGAAAAATTTTGAGCAGGTTAACCTTGGTCTTGAAAATGATGTTTATTCAGTTTCTCATGTTTGTGTACGTCTACAAATGTGCCCACAAATGGTATCTTCACAATTGTGTGTTTGAACGTATTGGTATTTAGCTTCATTTATAGTGATTTTCATAGTGTGGTAGAAAAAATATCTTAGTTTAGTGCTCAATATTGCACTTCTCGGTTCACCTTACCATTTACAAAATTCATGTTGCTTCTGTTCACAAGGTTGTGAAATTTGTGGGTTTAATCAAGATCCTGAAGTAAGTAAAAGCTTGGTAACTAGTTTCATCACTATGGATTCTAAATTTATCCTAAAAAATTCTAATTTATGCCTGCATTCTTGCTGTTGGCTGCCTAATCTTCTTCTTTATTGGTGCTGCTTTTCATAGCTTAATCAAGAAATAGAACTGTTCCCGTAACATATTTTCCTATTGGTGTATATATCTGCAAAACCCTGTAAACGGTTTTATTCTATTTGAAATTCAGTCTTGACCCATAAGAGTGAAACTTTATGCAGTTGGTATATTCCTCGTATTTTACTTTCTAAACCTGAAACTAACAATACACAAATTTAAGTTAGATCTTATTTGATCTTTAAAGCACTCATTATCTTCCTCGTTGTACTTCTATATAGTGATATGGTTGCTACATTTTGTTGGAATATAGGTCTTAGGCAGCAACAATTTCTGCAATATGCAATATGCAATATGCAATGTCAGTTGTAGTTGATGATTACTATTTCCAACTTTCTATAATCAGGTTTTTGGGATGGACAAGAGCTACTGGTTTGTTCCTGCGTATTCCAAAGATGACATGAAAATGATGGCAGTTCTTCAGGGTTTTGAATGTCCAGCAAGTCTGAACTTGGGTGAGTTCGGGCAGCGTTAAGTCTTTAATTGAATTTGGTTTAACAGGTCATCCAAAGAAGTGGCACGTATTTTGTGTATTTGTGCTTCCTTGTGCATTGACCGTAAATTGAATTCTATTCGCTTTTTGGAATATACATAGTGTGAGGGAATCCTATCCTATGTCAGAAAAAAAAAAGGATAAACAAAGGGGCAAGGTTCCAAATAAAAAGCCGATGACAGCAATTTCACAATCACGGGTATGCTTTTATGCCAAATATCGAAACACATTGGGATCGTCCTCGTCTCTTTCCAAGTAGTCCCGTGTAATCAGTTCTTCAATCCGTTTCTTGATAACTTTAACGTCAGGCTGCAAATGCAAAATGTTGAAAGCGTCATATTGATATCATCCTGTTAGTGCAATTTGTACGCCGAGTAACATACATACCTTAAACATGTGGCTCAACTGCTGAACAGTTTCCAAAGTCAATTGCTGGTGATTCAACACTTTTCTGCTCTTCATTATGCGAACAATTGCCGCATCAACGGCAAATCCCCTGCCTTTATTAACATCTTCAATTATCTTCTTGCCTTCATCAACTGGTGGAAGCGGAATCTGCAAATGAAATCCAGCTTAATCTTTGATGAATTGTCAAAACTATGAAAACTGAAAGTGGATGGAAACTAAAAACCACTCCAGAGTGAGAAATTCAAACCTTGATCCTCCTCAATCTGTCAGTAAACTTATGATTGAATTCAAAATTCTCTGTCCGAGAAACCGTCTTCGTGTTTGGTTCCTTGTTGAGGATCTTGTACTTAGCACATGATAGAGACTGAAGCAATCTAACCAAGTCGTCATCCGTCAAGTTTGTCTGAGCAACGATATCGGAATAGCTGAGCCTATCCGCTTCGTTGAAGAGCATCAAAATTGCTGCCTGTTTAACACAAAAATCGCAAATCAGAAAACGTATCCTCAAAAAAAAAATTTAATATGTAGTACTCTGTTCACTAGCTCCTTATAGCCATACCTGATAAGTCGACACAATCAATTCGATAGTCTTTTGCTCAAACCTGCCATTAAGATGGCACGTTCCCAGTGAAAATATCCATGTGAGTTTTCTGCTGTTAGCTTTTCTATTATAGAAAGACTTGAAAACTTCAACACCTCTAGCCTGAAAGTAAAAGGAGGAGATGAGACTTGAAACTTTCTTGATCAGAAATTTCATATGCAAATAAATGTAAATCAACACATGACTAAGAAAAATTACTTACCATTTCAAGAGGAAGAATAAGATCAGATGACTTATAAGTTGGCCAAAATCCAGTTGTCAGAACATTTACTGTCATATCAAAGCCACATTTTATTTGTGGATTGCTTCCAAGATATTCCTCAAAGGAGTTTTGGTTATCTTCTGCCAGCGTTATATCTGTGACCTGGAATAGCAGTAAATAGCCATGCTTCAGATAACTACGGAGATAAGTGGGGTAATAAACTCAGATTTGGAAGTAGGTCAACTCACCATCCCCTCCATCTTTGAGGTGAAGTGCCCACCGAATTGTTGTTTCAGTTTGGTTAAGATATTCCTTTCGTAATCCTCGCCAGCACTCCTCTCAAAGATAAGACGTCGGGCAAGTTTTTTCCTGTCATGATTGTAGAAACATCAGAGAAGAAATCAGTACATGAATAATGTTGTGATACAACATCAACTGAAAATCAGTTTTACCTGTGGAATTCGGCAAAAAGGTCCTTATCACTAATATATTCAAGCAGCTTAACTATCTGCAGAACATAACCACACAGGTTACACTTTGTCAAAATGAGAACAGGACTTGACAAAGCTAACTATTAGTTGGGGAAGAATCTATAAACTTGTAAACCCACCTTTTCCAGTGTTTCTTCTATAGCTTCATCGCTTAGTTTCTCGCTTCCACCCTTCTTGAGAGTGTTATCACAGAATGTTGCAAGAATTTCTGCACCTGAACAGCCAGCGACTGTTTTATTGCAGAATACCTCAAATGCCTCTTTCATGCCCTGTTTAAAAAAATACCAAAAGGATAGATAGAGAGACAAGGAGAAGAAAATTATATCTCTTAGATAAAAAGAAACACATCAATGCCAAAAATGAGAAAACAAAAAGTATCTTCACACCAAACCTTGTGAAATAGGGTGTGGTTTTGGAAGCAATCATTCACATAAGCCTCATATTTGTCATGCAGTTCCATAATCTTTCGGATAAGGACCTGAAAAGCACACCCTTAAGAGTCAACTATTGGCCTTTCCTATTCTTTTCTAATATGATGGGCTGCAAGATGAGAAATTCACCTGCTCTTTTGCGCCACCATTTGCAGTCTGAAGAGAAAACAAGTGTCATCATTCGGGACCAAAGTATTAAATTAGAACACATACATGACACCAAACATATGCTGATTGAATTTAGAACAAATAATTTCATGGCAAGACCCCATCATTAGAAAGAAATCAGCTAACATTAATTTCGAATGCAACAATTGCGCGACAAGATTATTTGTGTGCTAACTATAGACCAAACAATTAGAAGGCTTATGATGCACAATTGACCAACTATCAAATGAAGAGAAAAACAATAAAAAAAAGTACCCGGTTACTTGCAGCATCTTCAGCCTGATGGACCAAGAGTTTTCCTTCAGCAGTGATGTACTGTAAAAGGGAGAAAAGCCGTCAGGACCATAGAGAAGGTAAAAGATACGGTCCCTAGTAAATAAATTGATAAAGGAAAAGCAACCTGCTTAAATGCAGTAGCAACTGGTTCCAAGCCTTGAGGTATGTTATGGTAGAGCTTATAAATCCTTGAAAGATCTTCCACCTAAAATGATTCAAACCAATAAATATGCAGAATGGCCGGGGATAACATAACACTGGAAAAAGCTGAAGCAACAATAAATCATTGGCTACCTTTTCATCTCTCAGCAATGCTCGGCATCCTGAATGCTCCATCTCAAACAATTGGTTTGCATACACTACCAATAACTCATGTTGCACTTTCTAGATGGAGCATAACATAGTGTTAACATCCTTATTAATATTAGAACATCAAAATAACTGTAAACTTATTAGTTGTACAGTTGTAAGCATATTTGCCTACATTATAAGAAATTAAAAAGAAACAACTGTTCTGAATACTGCCAATCACTAACCTCTATCAACTTTGGCTCGGTGTCTTTGTGCAAGTAGTGCAAAACTCTATCAGTTTCCTTCTTCAAACATTCCTCTGCCTGCAATTAAACTGAGTTTCATTCTCACAAACTTTAACTGCCAAAAATACAAAGAGCAAGAAAAACCCCACAAAGTACTTGCCTTTATCATGTATTGTGGACAAGAATCAGTCAGAATCCATTTTGATGCCTTACGAGAATAATAAGCACCAGTATCGTCGATCATTCGTCCTTCAAAATCTTCAATATAGAAATCTATTTCTCCAATTCCCATGTCAACAAAGAGACCTAAAACATTCTTCAGTAATGCTCTATCAATTTGCTCTCCTTCACGTTCTTTATTAATCTGATTCACATTGCAAGGAAGCTCAATTTCCTCGGGAAAATCAAACTAAAAATCACATTGGTTTTAACAGCTAATTTGACCAACTTACCAGCAGAAGTACAGCATCCGTGGCTTTTCCACACACTTGTTTATAAACCTGACACCATTGAAGTGGAAATGGTTATTAAAAGATCTACAAAATATACGGCACAGATTAAGATAAGCAAAAGCAGTTTATGTTCTATGCACTCCAGCGTGGAAAAGGAGGACTAAACAAACCAGATCACGGAAGCATGTCAGCCCCGCATCATTGACCGAAGGTAATGAGTTCTTGGTGACAAAGTATCGATCAAGATAATTGAAGAAGCGTGACATCCACCTAACCATAATCTTATGGTTGTTCCATCTCTTCGCCAACTCCCGCAGCATGAACTCTTCTTGTTTGTCTATTAAAGAGGGCAGTACCTGATAAAGAGCAAGAGAAGAAAAGAAGAATTCAACATAAAGATAGAACATAGAGAAGTAAAAAGAAGCAACAGAAACATGATTAATTACAGAAGATTCTCACCGTGGAATCAATATAAACTTCAAACGACTCCTTGAACTTGTTATAAAGCCTCATGGAATATTCATTAAAGGACCTATGGATGCACAAGTTGTAAACAGTTCTGCAGCATGTGAACAAATTATTAATGTATCATACAGCAAACGTGTATATATATATATATTTTTCTTCCATAAAACAACTTCAAATAAAGTTAAAGTACGTGTAAAGCATTATGTAGTGTTCTGTGGTAAATTGCTCTGGTTTTCCATCTAAAATCCTCGTCAGCTTGTGAATACCCTTCTGCACGTAATTCCAATTTTTATCCAACTCAGTAGGCTCGGGCACCATTGTCTCAAGTCAGCTTCTGTCAAAACAAAAAGAGCAGCTTATTCAGAACCAAAAACGCACAAGACATTATCAATTCAGAGTTAAACCGGCCAAACCCAAGAAAAGTTGCATGAATAAGAAACATAAATCTTAATCAAGCGAAGCCCTTACAAGATTTGAGTCACTAAACGCAAAGCAAAAGAGTTTCGTAAACATAAAAACACAGCAGATAGTACTAAGCAGGCAATAAACATAAGGAACGCAACGTCGAACCTAAAGAAGAAATAGCAAGAGCAAAAAACAAAAACAAATCTTTACGAGTAAACCGATCTCAAATTCATTACAATGCAGAAAAAGTAAAAAAAATCGAATATCACGCACCAGGAAATACAAAGCAAGAGAAGAAAGCAACGATCCGAGAAGCGTATGTTTGTGGATAGACAAACAGAGAAGAGGACGAATATAATGAGCGGAGGAGACTTCGCACTAGAGACTATCGGGAGTATATAGACGCACGCTAGTTTACTTTATGTGGCATTGGGATTTCATAAATTACCGCGAAATAGTCCCTGTTAGATTAGGACTTCTGTATTTGGATAGACACTTATATCAGGACTCTTTAAGTTGGTCACAGATAACAATGTAAGAGAGTGAATTTTAGGATTAGACTCGTCTCAGGCGGAACTAGCTCTCTCCGCGGCCTCTAAGAGGTGCTTTTGAACCTGAGAAAGCAGAGCAGACACCTTCATATCATCGGCGGCGCACCTGATCCAGCTGTAGCTAATATCGACTGTGATAGGAACATGCTATCTGGCCCTTTCCTTCCAAGCTTCCTCAAAATCAGCAAGTTCATCTAATCATGAAAAACCAACAAATTTAATTTAATCCATGAGAACAAAGAAACACAAGGAAAATAAGTTGAAAAAAGAAAAAGACCAATGCATACCTTCATGAAGATTTATGTACGGTTTGCTCGGACTCCTACCTATAGAAGACAATTCATACCGTTTGAGCAACTTAATGCTCAGAAGCAAAACATTGCATCAACAATAAGTTGACTCCAAAACATAACCTTGTTCTTAGTTCCCGTAGAAACCTTGTGAATTGGTTGTCCTGTTGAAGTAACTGCTTATTTACTCTCTCCAGATGTCACCTAATTCGCCAAAGACCAACTAAATAGCTCAGTGCAGAACTATGACCATCTTAGAAAAATATTTCAAAACAAGATTGCTCACTACAGTCCTTGTTGTGAACCAAGTTGTTGTGCGGAAACGTTAACAAATTTTGGAGTAAAAAATAAAACAACATCAAGAACACCAAGATGTTTATATTGGTTCGGCAATACCTACGTCCAGTTTGAAGACGACTAAATATTTCACTATAACCAATGAGAGCGTACAATAGTGTTTATCACTCAATTTCTCAAAAGACCCAAAATTAATCCAAACTCACCAAAGAGAAT
>JAOTIZ010000202.1:32753179-32765849 GCA_027123425.1 Erythroxylum panamense
ACTGTATAATATATCAATATGGACTATTTTGCAATTTTTAAAAATTTTAGGGACTATTTTATAAATTTAAAAAATTTTCCGAAACGATACCCGGTACCGGCCGGTATCGATATAGTTCCATTTCAGAGCTCAATCTAGTACCAAACTCGGCACGGTATGCATAACATTACTTAGTAGTCAATTAATAAAATTAAAAATTGAGTACTAAATTAAAAAATACCAAATGCAGGCACTTGTATTCCTCGTCAAAGAAAATCTGGAAAAGGCTATAGGATCCACAATAACCTACATTAGATCATTATCTAGTCACGTGTTACAAGTCAAAATACAGTTAACACAGATACCTAGGTGCAGCGGATTCAGTTTTACAGTGTCCTTAAGTCCTAATATATATATATATATATATATATATATAAGAACTGAATGAATTTCTTTTCATAAAGTTTTCATGCACATTGAAGGAAAAACATCAAGAAAACTTGATATATACGTCCTTTTTTTTATTTTTTTTTGAAGAGATTTTATTGTATTAAACGTTCAAGGGATGCAAAAGTACAACAGAATTGCAACAAGAAGTTAAGCGTACTCCTTTAGTCGGAGTTGTTAAAAATGAAAAACTAAGCTGAATCATAGAATGAAATAGCTTTTTACAATAGTGAGTCAAATTACAACTTCCATGTGTTGCCTGATGTAGTTCGTGTCCTTAAATTTGTCTATAAATAGGCTAATATGAAGTGTAATGGGATGTTTAGTTAAGAGGAGTGACTATTCCATTTATTTATTTTAGTAATAGATTATTACTTTGTTTGATTGAAAAAATTATACGAAATAGATAATCATAAGGTTTAGTTATTTTTGAATTTGCAAAATATCTAAAGATACCTTCTCCCCTTTCTTTAGCTATTCATAGAATAGTAGTAACAAATAATAATAATAATAATAATAACAACAAAATTAATAATAATAATACAATTAATAACAATAATAATACGAAGAAAATTAATAATAATAATAAGAAGAAGAAGAAGAAGAAGAAATAATAAGAATAAGAATAAGAATGTTGTTAGTAAAGAATATAATAGATATTTTGATTTTTCTGTTAATTATTTGTTATTATTTCAAATTAATGTTTTCAAATTAAGTATTGCAAATTCTTAGGAATAAATTAAATTAAGTATCTATTCTATTTTAAAAACTAACTATTCTATTCCAGTAATAAAAGCAAATACCTTGTAATTCTTTGTATGAGCTCCTTGTTCTGTTCTGCATCATAAAAAATCATCCGAAATGGGCGCTACAATAAATGACAGTACAATACAAAAACACCTTCTCACAGTGCTGCTTTCATGTCTGACAGTAGAACACAACTCACTTATTTCATTCCAGTTGTTTGAGACGTTGGAAACTAGGGATGACAACTGAGCCCAATCTTAATTATCCCGAAGTTAACGGGTCAATCTCTGACTGATTGGGCCTCAATTTGAGCCTTAGGTTTAATTTTCTTAAAAAAAAGGCATTAGGCTGTCTAGTTCCGAACTAACCCAAGGCCTGATCTTTATATATAAAACGATGTCATTTTAATTTCTAGATTAAAAAAATTGGTGAGAATGAGTTAAGTTCAAGTTCAAGCTTGTTACCTCAGGCCCGATCTCAAGCTTGTTACCTATTGTCATCCCTGTTAAAAACATGGAATAAGTGAAGTAAGTAATTCTAGCTATCGTTGGTGAAGTCACACTGAGCATGTTTTCTTCAGCCTTATCACACAGAATGCACCATTTGCGAATTTGCAGGTATTTGGAAGTCCTATCAATTGTGGGAAGATTGCATTTTATGGACCTCCACAGAATTGTGCATCATGCATGCTTGGGGGTTAAGATGCTTGTACGATACTACTTTGGTCCAAGGAATGAGGTGTGAATTGTTTCTTGAGGATCTTCTACATATATACGTCCTTTCTTTATAACATGGAAAGATAAAAAAATGAAAATGAAAGTAATAAAGCAGTATCAAAATAAGTTTCAATCATGGGGAGTTAAAAGATTCTTCGAAGTACTATAGAAAAGTCAACTATTCAAAAATTATCCAAATTAAACAAGCTTGATATTTGCATTTTGAATCTAAGTTCGATTAGGTTAATTGTTCTCAAGCCAAGTCCAATTATTTATTTTTAATTTAAAATTTAAAAACCAGTTTAATTTATTCAAAATGATATTGTTTGTACCAGACCAGACCAAGCAAACTAAGCTTGAGTCTATCCAAACCTATTTTTTTAAAAAAAGTCCAAATTTGATATAAAATTTAGTCAACTTAAATCGAATTAATTAATTTTGAATCAAGGCAAGAGTAGACACAAATATCAATATGTCATCCCTAATAATAAGGGAAAATATATCATGTATCTATATATATATATATTAAGATTGCATATCCAATAATCTTTAGATTACTTTAGTAAAAATATGATATTATTTTTAATAAAATTATTACAATTTATTTAAAACTTAAATCTTGAGTTGCATATCATTTAATTGTTTAGAGGAGTAATTGAGGATTGATCTTTTTATAAACGTGTAAGTAATTCATTAATAAATAAAGTTCATTATAATTTGCTCAACAAAATATTTTAGTCACTTTTTAATAAAAGTTTCAAATTATTAAATCTTTTTGGTTAATAATTATAAATAATTTAATTAAAGAAAAAGAAACAATTGCAATATCTAAGAATCTAACTTTTTCACCACACATCTTCTTAGGTTACAATTTGGCTTTTGATCCTTTCACCAATAATATTAAGTTGTTGAGCTCTTTTTTTTTTCTCCCTTGTCCATACATACAATTGAATAAGATCCTGACTTATCAAGGTATTATAGATTTTTCCTTTTACACAACGAAACAAGATCTTGTTTTATCAGATATTGATATCACCATCTTAAATCTCTCATATGACATTTTAGAAATGCGCTTTTAGATGGCGATAACCTGATACGAGTTTGTGTACAAAACAAATCTTCGTTTCAAATGCACGGAAACATAGAGAATATTATAAAAGATCGAGATAAAGAATTGAAAGATGAGGCGTGACTCAAGAGGAAAGGATCAAGTTCTTGGCAAGTATTGACTACATTAGCAATTATTTAATGGATGTCTAGCCCGTATGCAAAAATAGTGCAGAGGGTCCAAGAAACATAGCTGTAAGACATACAAAATGATCCAATCCACCACAAGAGGCTTCTAGGAGAAGCACACATGGAGGCACAATTCATCCCCTAAGCGATAATCAAATGGCATATTATTTTTTACAGCAATGAGTACACCTCTGCCCACCTCATCATTGTCGTGTTAATCCATCCAAAGGGCAAGACATCAAATATTTGGGATACCGAGAAAGTAAAATTTCTGACTGTTTCTAAAACTTCACATGCAGTATCTCGATCAACCATGCCACAAATGGAGCAAGAAACTGAAACCAAACCACCCAGAGTTTCTCAAAGTGATACTCCCGTCTGTAATTGTATCCAAATCCAAACAAGAAAGAAAGGGCATAGGGAGGTCTATTTCCAATCTTAATTAATGGGGTACACTTTAGATACAATTTCTAAACCCGTAGTAGTTGTAGTAGATTCAGAAAAGATAGAAAACATCCATTTCATGCATATGCATGAAAGGAACAAAGTTCTTTTCCAGCTTCCTACAAGATGTTTCTTAAGCAATCACAAAGAGCAATTCAAGATATACTTCACTTCAACGTATAGTGCAGAAGTAACCAATGCTTAAAATTGGCTCCTGTTCATAAATTGTTGGAATCAAAGTCTGACATCAAAGTAGAATGATAATATGCTTGACTTATAACAAAGAAGATTAAAACCTTTAGACACACGGGAGACACCAAAACAGGCATCAATTAACACACAAATCCCTTTCTTAAAGATACTATCAAGGTATCCATTAGGCCCCAGAGAAGAAATGGGCTTTGAATGCATCGTTGAAACTTTAGATAAGGATCTTTGTCAATGTTATCTCATCATCTTTAAAAGCCTAGATCAATAGGATGATTTACAGAGGGAAAGTAGACTGCACATCATGTGTATCATTGCAATTCACTAAAGACTAGGAACTAACTGAAATGATCTTCAACAGTCAGAATTAACATTACTAATTCAGATGTTTGTAAAATGCAGATCCTCAGTTTCCATTTTAAGCCTTCTATTGAGTATAAGTATACCGAAAGATCAATGCAGAATGAAGCAAGAGGAAGTTGCTCACGAGATAAACCACGAAACAAAGCTACAACAACTGAAACAGGAGCCCGAGGAGAAATGAATGTACTATATACACATCAACTATGCCCTGCAAGGAACTTATGCCAATCAGTCGGCAAAATGAATGCAATGCAAGACAAAACTTCTCCTTTTATCACGAAAAGTTTAACAAGTCCAGAATAATGTGTTGAAAAGATAACCCCATATATAGAAACTTTTGGAAGTTGTAATTCACCAGGAGGAGGTCTGCTTCCTTGAAGATGAATGATAACTGAGATACCACCTCACAAACTTCTTGATCCCTGTCTCCAAATCTACAGTAGGCTTATATCCAAGATCCCTCTGAGCCAAACTAATATTGGCATGAGTAAACTCAACATCCCCATTTCGGGGCAGAGGCAACACTTTCTTCTTAGCCTTCACTTTCAAAACCTTCTCCAATATACTCACAAGTTTAGCAACAGGAACAGGTGATGTATTCCCCAGATTGTACAACCGAAACTGCGCCTCACCCCTCTTCTTCCCTCCACTGCCAGTACTCTTCTTGGCCGTGTCTAACGCCGCCAAACAGCCCTTCACAATATCATCAATGTAGGTAAAATCCCTTGCTACACTCTTCCGATCAGCAGTCTCAAAGATCCCAATTTCCTTTCCCTTCATAATATTCTTGGTGAAAAAGAAATAAGCCATATCAGGCCTGCCCCAAGGTCCATATACTGTAAAAAACCGCAGCCCAGTAATCGAAAGACCGTAAATATGATTATAAGTATGAGCAATTGCTTCACCAGCCTTCTTTGTGGCAGCGTACAAGCTCGCAGGTTGATCAGTCCTATCCTTCTCTGAGAATGGAACCTTTGAATTTAAGCCATAAACAGAACTAGAAGACGCCCACACAATCACGGGTTGTGGATTCACCGATTTGCACACCTCAAGCAAATTCACAAAGCCCGCAATGTTACTATCGACATAAGACCTCGGATTCTGCATTGCGTAACGCACCCCAGCTTGTGCAGCGAGGTGCATTACATGCGTAATAAAGACAGTTTCAAAGAGTTTGTTCAACAACTCTGTGTCATTGATGTCTCCTTCAACAATAAAAACCCCAGATCGTTCCAAAATCTGCTGACGAGCTCTCTTGAGGCTGGTGGCATAGTATTTGTTGAAATTGTCGAGACCCAGAACCCCATCGCCACGGCGTTTCAGAGCGAGCGACACGTGGGTTCCAACGAAGCCGGCGGCGCCTGTGACGAGGACGGTGACGCCGGGCTCCGCCTTGGGGGTAGCCGATTTCAGGACCTTCTTCTCCCAGTAGCGGCCTCCGGGGAGGCTGTTGCGGCGACCGGCCCGCGAAGGTTGAGAAACACGGTAAATGAAGAAGACGAGAAAGATAAACAAGAGACAGTACAGAGTTAGTTTAGTGAAAGATGGGTAGGACCTCAGAGGGCGATTGTAAGAGTAGAAGTAAGGTGGAGATTTTTCCGGCTTGAACTTGCCTGGAGTGGACGGCGGCGTGGTGGACATCGCTGAAATGTGAGATCACCGTCGACGGTGATAAGGGGAGGTTGTTGGGATGTTGAGTAAATTCTGCTGATTTTTTATGTTTTTGTCGGGGTTTAGTAGTTTTCGTCAAATGTGGAAAGTGTTTATAAGGTAGTTCGTAAGTCTTCAAGAGCTTATCAAAAACAATTTTTTTAAAAAGAACACAAAGTAGTGAAATTCTCAGAATTTCAAATTACACGGGATTATGATAACATAAATTTAAGAAGAGTCATTACTTACTCACATTCATATTTATTATTTATAAGATGATGTTGAAATTATAAAATTCCAGTCCTTGGATTGTTGAGTTTGGGGAACAATGCTATGATACTGTAATAAAATTAATTCCAATTTTGTCATTTTTTATTTTAAAATAAAATCTAAGATAAGTAACTGTTTTATCTTTTGGTTTTTCTCCTCCAAAGAATCAACACGGAACGGTGTCTTGTTTTCTAATTTAAGTTATCCTGAATGTGAACAGCAGACATCTACTAAATTCAGTGCATGATGAACGATTCTAATCATTGGGGTTAGTTTTAGTACTTATGACTATTTTATCCATTTTTTTTAGATACATTTGCCAAAGACTTATTCACGCAATCTCTCTCTTCTTTATTTTTTTTCTTTTTCCGAGAATTATCTTCTATTTTAAAATATTATCGCTCGTGAAAGTTTTTTAATATAATAATTACTTTATTTTTTGTAATTATCTGAGAGTCACGTTGTACCTCAACATAATTTCTTATCAAGGATCAAATCATATATTTTTTTAATAGAAATATTACATGAAAACGGAAACCAGCTGGTGACGGACTTGCCGGAGAAAAGTTCAACATTCAGATAACCTGATACTTCCCAACTTGAGTTACAGATTGAAATTGCTTTGTTTGATATTTGTGTACTAAATTAGATGCTTCCATTTGTGTACATTGCCCTTATAATAGATACGACCCACGAAATCCTCTCCTAACGAGACCCTGACATTTAATACTTAAGACAAACCACAGCCACAAATGACGCTTGTCCAGAGTTCAGATTCCAGAACTAAAACAAGGAGCTTTTGGTACACAAAGCTGAAGAGTGGGTCTGGGTCACTGCATTATTCAAGTAAAACTTGTTATTAAACATTTGAAGTTGTAAAAGGGACACTCTAGACAAGACGAGAGGAGAAAATTGATTTAGCAACTAAAAGATTGGTTGCCTTTGTCAATTTCGTCATGTTCTTGAGTTTGTGATACCGGACAAATTGGCATCAAGCAGACAAGGACACGTTGATACCATGTCTTAGGCATGAGCACGTCGCCCACCTGATCTTTTCTTTATATTATCTTCTCGGGGCTAGAAAAATAGTTTCACGAGACGCAATCAACCTTATTCTTGTAATTTCGTTATTTTTATTTATTTATTAGGCCCAAATGTAATTAGCTATAAGTTCGGGACTAGGGTTACGATTTTCTAAGGTTTTAAAAATCGAATCGGACCATTTATTTCTACCTAAAAAAATTTTAATCGGTCAGTGGTTTGGTTCGATTTCACCTAATAACCTTTATGTATAAAAATCGATCAGTTCAAATATTTTTGATCGGATCATCCAATCTGATCCAATTTTCGTAGCATAAACATTTCACTTGTCTTTTCTAGAACAATGTTGCGCGACATGGGACTGACCAAGTCTGGTGTTTCATTGTGATTTCATATATATATATATATATATATATGATAAATATATATACTTATTTTTTATAATTTGTAATTAAATTCCATTTTCATATTTTTTTATTACAAAGGAAAAGACACAAAACAAAACAAAACTAGCCGCTAGCTCTAGGGTACTGAACACCCTGCTAATCTCGAAAGAGGAGCTCCATAAGGGACATGGGAGGGTCTGGGAGATAACACATCCTTGGTCCGGTGCAAACAGCTAGGGCTGCCAAGAAATCTGCACATTGGTTCCCTTCCCGTGGCACGTGCTGGATCTGAACTTCCTAGTCTCGTCTGAGTAAATCCCTGGTATCTGTCAACAAAGGAAAATTCTCAGTAAAATTAGATCGGGACGAAGAAAGAATATTAATCACCTCTAGAGAGTCGATTTCGACGATAACGCGTCGATATCCCAAATCGCAAGCCAGAGAGAGCCCAGAATAGAGGGCCCAGAGTTCAGCAGTTTGTGGGGATGCACGACCAATATGTTGGGTAAATTCACCGCACCAGCGGTCGATGCAGTGACGAATAAGACCCCTTGTGGTAGCAATGGATGAGACTGGCTGATAAGCTCCATCTGTGTTGAGTTTAACCCAGGGATCCGGAGGTTTGGACCAACCGACGAGGTGCCTGTAGGGAGTGCTGGATCCGGAAATACACAGTTCTCCACAGCGCAGGCTCGAGCTATCCACTAAACGTAAGTCAAAACAGGTCTCGACCCATTCTCTGGCCATGCAAAATCGGCATCAAAGAGGCTCTTGTTTCTCCAGGTCCAAAGCATCCAGCAGGCCACTCCAAAGACAGTAGGCCACGGGCCATGAGTGCTGTGAGGCGGAACCAAAAGGTTAGATGTAACCCAATCAGTCACGTGGGAGTAAAAGAACTTTGTATCGCCCGGGGAGCTATCTCCAGAGGGCTAGGGCACGCGGACAATCACGGACGACGTGGAGAGTGGACTCTTCCTGGCCACAGAAAGAGCAACTGCTATCCGTAGCGAGGTGACGAGCCACGCGTTGTTGGTTGCTCAGGTAAAATTTTTAGTGTATCTATAGACATAATATTTTTTTGAACTACGTAAATTTCATGTTTTATATGGATAGTTTCAGTTTTTGCTTTCACAACATGGATCTCTCTCTCTCTCTCTCTCTCTCTTTATAGATATATTCTATGTAAATGATTTATTCGATATTGTTTGTTTAGTCAGCAAGGTCATATAATTTCAATTAATTATGCGCAAAAGCAAAATTCAAGCATGTTATAGTCTCTCAAAATTTTTTATCTATAATGCTTATATAATTTAAATTTTTTCTTATTTCTTACATAAATAAAACTAATACACAACAAACTCGGTCTATCATGTTTTTAACTTTTTATTTACTTTCAACTTCGAAAAAAAAGCAGTTAGGTAAGTTTAATATTTTTAATTCATTATTTACTTATTAATAATATATGTTTTTATCATAACTATTAATTTAAAATATTGATGAGTGGTGGAAATTATTCAGTGATAGTACTCCATCGTTAAGAAAACTCGCTATTAAATTACCCAGTCAAACAATTTCTGCATCAGGTTGTGAGCATAATTGGAGTGTTTTTAAACGTATTCATACAAAGAAACGAAATCATTTAGAATATCAAAGACTTAATGACTTTGTTTATGGTACTTATAATATGAGAATGAAGAACAAGTATTATACTATTTTATGGTTTTATTTTTATTTTTATTTTTGATTTTATGATTTCTTTGTTATGTATTCAGATCGTTTAGTAAGAAGATAACATATGATCCAGTTGATATTGATTATATTGAACATATTGATTTTTTGGATCAAAAAAGAAGAATCATTGCCTGATCTTGATTATAATGAACTTGAAAAAATGATTTATGAAGAAAATGCATTTATCATAACGAATGAATTAAGAACATCTATCGATGGTCAGCTGATATCTTATTTTGATCATATTTAAGCTAAAATTATACTGTATTACAAATTTACAATTGAGAATAATTTCATACATTACTAATTTGTTATTTATTTTAATGCAATTGAAGAAGTTGATGCAAATACTTTAGATGAAAGCATAGTTTACGAATCTTTAAATAGCGTTGGAGAATTTGGAGCTTTTGACGATGACGAGACACAATCTCCTTTTTAAATATAATTTTGATTTTTATTGTTATTTTAATATTTATATTAGACTCGTATTTGTTTATTATTAATTCATTATATAATAATAGACATTAGTAATTTTTATTTCAAAAAAATATTTTATTTTTACTTATTCCTATAAGTTTTACTTATTATTTATTATATAACAGTTTTATAGTGGTTCACTACCGATTGAACCTCTAAACCTTAAACTTTTCCTTTGACCGGTTCGATGTCTGGTCCGATTTTTAAAACATTGTTATTTCCTTCCTGTTAGATTAGTGTATATAACATCTCATTATAACAATTTGTAAATCAATCAGAAATTCGACACTAAAATTTTTCTCCCAAGATTTTATCACGGTGTCACAGTAGATTTTCTATTGAAGCCTCCCTCGTTGTCATGTCACTGCAAAGCCACATCTGAATCTGTCTCAGACAGATTTAGGGAGACGAACAATGTTGTGTTCTTTGCACTAAATTTCGAGGAAGCTGGGTCTGTTTTGGGTAGACTGAAAGGGACAAGCAGTGTTGTTTTTGGTCATAGATCAATTGTTCACAAACTATAAGAAAATTAGGAATTAGGAATGGAAAATTTTCGATAGAAAAGAAACCATTGTAAATTACCAATGCAAAACAATTTCCTTCGGTAACATAGTCAAAGAAAATTTGTTTACCAACAATAGTAATATTCGTTGGTGAATATGAAGGAAAATTATCTCTGCAAAATTTATGACGGACTTTAACGATGATATAAAATGCCCATCGGTAAAGAAGGTGAGAATTGTTGGCGAAATAAAAAAGTTTTGAATTTACTAAAGGAAAAATTTCTGTCAGTAAATTTTCAAGATAAACGTCGTCGTTTGCTTCGACTTTAGCGTTTTAAATAAAATGAAAACGACGTTTCGTTTACATTTAACTCACCCAAAAGCCTCCTCCCCCCTACGTCATCTTCTTCGTTGTTCCTCTCTCCCTTGTGTTTTCTTAAGCATTTTTCCTCTCTTCGGTTTCTCTATCGTGGACTCTTCTGCTCGTTGACGTTTGTTTGTTCCGACCACTGTTGTTGTGTGCTTCGGCGTAGGTTTTCTTGCAGTCTTTCATCTTTGTTATTACAACATATGTTAGATGTATTTGGGTATTTACTAACATTCATTTATTTGGATATTATGTGATTGGAAAACAATTTTAATGCATAAATATTAGTGAACGAAGGGATAAAATATGATTTTGGTTGTGATATTAGGATAAATTTTTGATGCATGTAAGGTGTTTGATGAAATACTTATTATGTTGATGTTTATTGTATAAGAGTGTTCTGAATTTAAATTGATAGAAATATATTCCTTTAATTGATGGGAGTGTTACAACTTTAATACAAGTCTCTATAATGAAAAAACGAATCATTCCTACATTGAAAAAATGAATCTTCATCTTAATGATTCCTAAATTTCTTTATATTTTATTAAATCTATTTTAATCTCTTTCATACCTCTCTTAACTTCTATAGAACCTTTTAGAGTCTCTTACATACCTAGCTAGTATCTGTAGTATAAAAGGAATAAGCAATAAGGTGGAAAGATGACATTGCAGTTGAAATAATTGTGAAGTTAGAACAAGAACAAACTGTATCCAATGAAATGGAGAGTAATTACAAACAAAGATAGGACATATAAAACGGTAGATGGAGATGATACACGTATAGTCCACTTAGGGAGGGAGATCATATACAATTATAGGGTATGAGCAAGGATGGAGCCCCCCACTTGCCCCACAGCATTTAAAATTTTTTAATTTTTAATTATTATTTTAAATTAAAATTTCATTAAAAAATTAAAAATTTGCCCCATTAATTTAATTGGTAACAAAAATAGTAAAAAAATATAGATATATTAAGATATCAAATAAAAAATAAAATATGAGCCCATGTATTTTTATTAAGATTACTATTATTTGAGCTCATGACTTTTTTAAATAAAAGCCTACAAATAGAAAGATAAAAACTACATGCTTGACTTTTTTATTCAAATTTTCTACCCTTTTGACTTTTTCATCACACTACTTTTTGTCTTTTTGGCTTCTTCTTCCCCTAACTCCACAAGAACTACCACACCCAAAGCGAAAAACAATAATCTATATTGAACACAATTGTGGAAATGATTCCCCCATAGGCCCCATCCCGTTATACTACTGATAGGTAAATTTTTACTTCTTTTCTTTGGAAGAATGTATAGCACATATAATTTAAAGAAGGGTATGAGCAGTGATCAATTGACTTATATTGCTAGAAGGTAAGTTCTATCTTGTTACATGCCTTTCAAAACACTTTAACGTTATTATTGTTTACTGCTGAACATCAACAAAAATAGTGAAATGACATCTGCCAAATGAAACATAGTGGGAAGGGAATAGGTGTCGTTCATTCTTCTATGGAATAATGCGTTATACTTATTTTTAGTCGTGAGAAGCGAGCACGAAATAAAGCGAGTATTTCTATAAAAAATATTTATATATTAAAATTTTGAGTTAGATATGAATCATTGTTATATTAAATAAAAAATTATGAAAAATGTAGAAATAGAAAACGAAGAAAAAATGTACAAATTTTTATAAATTTAAAATATAAATTTATAAAAAAATATAAATTTATAAAAAATGATTCGTTTATTCATATGACTGTAATGAGTATGTTTATGTAACAGGATAAATTGCTTGTTCATTTTTATAAATTTATATTTTAAAAGAAGGACAGTTCATGTAGAGAAAATTTATAATTTAATTAAAAATTTACAAAGATAGATTATTATTGCTAACAGATGATTGGTTTAAAGTTTCCAAGTAGTATAGTACATCATTTCCTTGTTTTCTATATCAACTCCAATCGTAGTATATATGAAAATTTTACTTCTTGTTTGTATATTTCATAAATTTGAATATGTGTAAAGTGTTTTTCAAATAGTTTTAATTAGTTAATTTTTTGTGAATAGATAATTTTTTATTTATTTTGTATTCAATTTGTCCCTA
>JAOTIZ010000202.1:32767987-32780003 GCA_027123425.1 Erythroxylum panamense
TGTTCTTTGATTCAAGATTTGGATTCCGGTAACGGGATCCAACCGTTGGGATCCGGTCTCCGGGCCGGGTTCCGACAACCCGCCCATTCTGTTGTGGAGTATTGACACAAGTGGTTTCATAAATTATACCCTTTTTAGTGTAAAAAATTTACATAGGTGCCAAACAAAATTTCTCTCCATTATCACTCCTAATCCGCTTCACACATTTATTAAATTGTGTTTCAGCCATCTCACAAAAATCTACTAAATACTTGCTAGCTTCACTTTTCTCAATAAGCAAATGCACCTAAATACACCAACTATAATAATCAACAATAGTTAAGAAATAGTGAGCACCACAACTAGTATATTTTCTATAAGCATCCCACAAGTTACAATGTATAAGATCAAAAATATATGCAGCACGATTATTACTAGAAGGAAAACAAAACACGAGTGGTATGTTGTTTCGTGATAGCCAATCTGCCATTCATATTGCAACCAACCCAGTCTTTCATAAGTGAACCGAGCACATAAAGATCGATTATCATTTTGTTCGCGAACACGTTGAGACAAAAGTTGTTGAGATCCGTCATACCTGCACCGATTTGCAACCTGTGGACTTATTCACCAAGGCTCTTGGACCTCAATTTCGTACTTTTCTTGGCAAGTTGGACGTCCATTATGTTCATGCGTCACCTTGGGAGGAAGTATTGTAATTTCATTATTTTTATTTACTTATTAGGCCCGATTGTAATTATTGATTAGTTACAGGTTAGGATTGCTATTTCCTCTGCAAAAGCCTACAATTTGGAAGGGATTTTCAGCTTTCAATGTAGTAGTTACAATGGAAACTACTTCTTCAACCCTTCGTTGTGCCTTCATATTCTTCACAGCTCTGTTTCTTTTATTCTTTTCATGGCACCCTCTAAACAACTCAGACATCTTCTATACCTCTTCCAAGAACCGTATTCGTACCAAGTTCAGTTCAGTTTTAGAGCATGGATTCCACAAACCTAAAAACCACTTGAAAGACAACCCAAGCCACCCGCTAGACCCTCTTACCGTACAAGAAATCAACAAGGTTCGGACGGTTCTCTCATCATACGAGCCGTTTTTTTCTAACTTCCCAGCTCTTCACTCAGTATCTCTTGATGAACCAGACAAGGACAAGGTTCTTAGCTGGAGAAAAGGTCATCCACTTCTTCCGAGGAAAGCTTTTGTGATTGCATTATTGAATGGTCAATCCCACGGCCTCTTCGTGGACTTGGATTTGGGCCGAGTCGCCAGTCACATCATTAACCCAACTTCAGGCTACCCAATGGTGTCCATGACCGATCTTTCCACGGCGGTAAGGGTGGCACTCTCTCATCAACAACTGAACATATCCGCCGCCCGAAGGGGACTCTCGTTATCGGAGCTGACGTGTGTCACGCCGTCTCCGGGATGGTATGGGCCCGGTGAAGAGGTTAGGAGAATCATTAAGGTCCAATGCTTCTTGAGCCAAGGTACAACGAATTACTACATGAGACCAGTGGAAGGGCTAACCTTAACAGTGGATATTGACAAAAAGGAGGTCGTGAAGTTTACTGACACAGGCTTCGGAATTCCGGTTCCGAGAGCTACTTACACTGAGTATCGTTACGAGGCTCAAGACAAGCAACCAGAAATGGAGCCCATCAATCCAATATCGTTGGAGCAACCGAAAGGTCCAAGCTTTACTGTTGAAGATGGACATATAGTGAAATGGGCAAACTGGGTGTTCCATTTAAAGCCCGACCAACGAGCAGGCATGGTGATATCACGTGCCACTGTAAGGGACTCGGAGACTGGTGAGCTTAGGAGTGTGCTGTATAAAGGGTTCGCTTCAGAATTGTTCGTACCATACATGGACCCTGACGAAAACTGGTACTTTAAGACATATATGGATGCTGGTGAATATGGTTTGGGGATAACAGCAATGCCACTGGTGCCTCTAAATGATTGTCCAAGAAACTCATATTATATGGATGGGACATTTGTGTCGTCGGAGGGAAAGTCCTTTCTGCAGCCAAACATGATTTGCTTGTTCGAACGGTACGCTGGTGATGCTAGTTGGCGTCACTCTGAGATCCCTGTCATTGGTTTTAAGGTAGGCGACTTTCTTGATGACTCCTTATGGACCATCTACAATCTGCTGTATAGAAAATGATTTCCTTTTGTGTGCTCTTTCGGGAAATTTGGTGTTAGCTTCAAGTGCTTTCTGCATATGTAGCTAATTGGTCTCCCACATCTACTTAGCATGTGAGACTTGAGTTCTGCTACCTATTATTAGCTTTTGTCTACTTCCATTTTTAAATTGGGGCCTCGTACACCTGTGCTTTTGTTGTATTTACCTAAAACCATACGCTAATAAAGCTCAGTTTGAAACAGATTAGAGAAGCAAGAGCAAAGGTTACACTTGTGGCTCGAATGGCTGCATCAGTGGGGAATTACGACTACATCTTTGATTGGGAATTCCAAACGGATGGCTTAATCCGCATTAAGGTAAATTTCATATAGAGTATCTGCAATTTATCTACCCAAGGACTGACACAAACCTCATTATTAGATACTTGTACCGAAGATGTCTATGTTCTAAGCCATTGTGATGCAGGTATCACTTTCGGGGATGTTGATGGTCAAAGGGACACCTCACGAACATGTGTACCAAATACCTTACACAGAAAAAACAACAGGCCCTTTAGTTTCGGAAAATGTTATTGGTGTTGTTCATGATCATTTCACCACCTTCCATCTTGACATGGACATTGATGAACCCAACAATACGTTTGTTAAGGTGAATCTTGTCAAGGAAGAGACTTTTCCCGGGGAATCACCCAGAAAAAGCTTGTTAAGAGCCAAGAGTCATGTAGCCAAAACAGAGGATGATGCACGAATTAAGCTTAAGCTCTATGATCCTTCAGAATTTCATGTGATTAACCCTTCAAAACGGTCTAGGCTGGGAAATCCAACAGGGTACAAGGTTGTCCCTTCAGGGACTGCGGCTAGCTTGCTTGATCACCTTGATCCTCCACAGACAAGAGCTGCTTTCACAAACAATCAGGTACTTCCAGCAAAAAACATTCCAGTTTTTAATAAAATTTGTTGCTCTACGTAGTAATGAATTTTATCTTTTAGATATGGGTGACCCGATATAACAGGACTGAACAATGGGCTGGTGGACTTCTTGCATATCAAAGTAAGGGAGACGACACACTAGCTGTTTGGTCACGAAGGTAGTAGAAGTACCTATAAATTTATACAACATACGTATTCAAATGCCATTAAGCAACAGAATGGTCAGTAACTTTGCCTATTATTTACAGGAACCGTGACATTGAGAATAAGGATATTGTCGTTTGGTACACGCTAGGGTTCCATCATATTCCATGTCAGGAAGATTTCCCTGTAATGCCAATGGTGTCATCAAGCTTTGACCTAAAGCCCGTCAATTTCTTTGAAAGAAATCCAATTCTTAGAGCTCCACCCATGTTCGAAAAAGACCTACCGGTTTGCCAGCCATCAGCCTCCTTTTAGTCTCGTATTTACAACTTATTTACCGAGTCTCGAGTCATAGTATCTTAGAACCTTTTGTGAAGTCTAAATTGGTAATTCCAACAAGACTTGGTCATGTTGCACATCGGGGTTTAAAGAAATGAAGTTGGACTGTGCTCAACTGGGATGGGGTTTTCTCTTCACCTTTCAAAACACATGAATGAAGCCTTGCCCAAGTTGCAATTCATAAAGTTAAGGTGCTGCTATACTCGTCTGTGTGAGGCCATTATATTATCTCCAAGCCCCTGATTAGAACAAAAAGCATTCAGCAAAAAGTTTCAGTTGTGGCATTTCAAAACACCAAGTGTTCCGTTCATTAACTTCTTTTCCTTAATTATTACATGATTACGTATGTTCAGTATGGCATTTTTGTCGTGTTCAATTTTTATTTTCAATTTACAATTACGTCTCCGTTCCTACCAGGCTCGAAGTAGGGACATTTATAGGGTAGTTTAGGGGAGACTGCTTTCTTTTTGTTTTTACCCTTTTTAATATTTGGATATGTACAAGATCAATGAGGCCTGAGTAAAATATTATGCAGCCTGACTGGTTGGTTTTGTCTCCATGTTAGACGGAGGGTATTGATAGTACCATTACAAGTTTCTTCAGTCCAACCCCAGCGCAGGGTCAGATATTGCCGGGATTGTCGGAATCCACCACACTGCACTATCCAAGTCAACCTAAACTAAAGAAATGCACGTCTGTGGCTGTTGTCGCCCTCAGTGATGAGCCACTACGTACATAGCGACAACGACCTTGGATTCCATTTAGGCTTTTTAACTTGGATGCACCAATAAATATCTAGTCACTTTGTTAAAATCGAGTCTTGTACATAATAGAATTTAAAATGCATACAAACACACTATGACAGTAAATTACACAAATGTTCAGCAGTGATGCAACATTATAAGAAATTGAGGTTGTTTGCAGATTTGTTTTCAGGACAGAAACAAGAAAATCAAGATGGTAGGTAAATATAGAGAGCCAATATGTGTAACTCCTGTAAGGATAGAAACCAAAAAAGAAAAAGAAGAAAGGAATAGACCCATTTTGGAGATGGTAAGGGAAACAGATCAGTGATGATCAAAGATCTGTTGTTTTTATATACAATATTCACTTTCCATTAAGAAACCTTAAAGGAACGAAACTTTGTGCAAGTAAACTTCACAATAACCAGTTTGAGAAAGAAATCATGACCATGAATTTTGTCAAATAGAACCTTACACAAAATTTTATTTTCCCTTTCCATTAAGCTGAAAATGCAAATATCATAATTTTGTTTAATCATTCTTTGGTACATAAAAGTTCAAAATGAAACTATTGAGCAAACATGGACCAAATGCAAGAAAATTATATTTAATCTATTGACAACTAAGAATAAGGCAAAATCAATTAAATACGTATTGCGTGGAAAACAAAAGAAGAAGACAGCAATCATCAACATGTACCCAAAATAGAGAGGGTCGTGACTCGCGAGCATCGAATAAATCGGTAAATGAGTTCAATCTGCTGATGCTACTACTAGAGATTCGTGCTTGGATCTCTTTAGTCTCTACACCTTAAGCTCTTCCAAGTTCAAACATCCAAACAAAAGGCGACAACTAGAGTGGAACCGTGACATCCTTTCGCCGAACGAATTATCTGTTATTATTGTTCTGTTTTTACCCTGAAAACATAGGTAAATAAATGCTCATTAATAAATTTCAACGTAAGTTTAACAAGCGATCACTAAAGTTAGGAACTTTAAGTTGATCACTTCAATATCTACTTGTCGTCATATCTTTTTCTTGACATTTCCGCTCTCACATACTTTCTTTCTCTTCTCCCCTATCCTCCTTTATCTTTTTCTTCCATCTCACTCACAATCTAACCAGCTCTCAAACCCAAAGGCAGCAATGGAGTCAAGAAACTTCCTCCGATTCCTCCTTGTTTTTATCACCGCAGCACTTGTCTTATTAATCACATGGCTTCATCTTCCTTATGGCCCTCCACCAGATGACTCCGACCTCCTTGACTGCACCACCAATTCTCCTTGGTGCACCACCAAGAACCGGTTTCAGTACCCCAAGAGACCACGCACCACACCCGCTCAGAGTTTCCTCAAGAAACCTAAGAAACCAGCACACCGCAGCCATGAATTAGACACCCCCCAACACCCTCTTGACCCTTTAACCGTTCAGGAAATCAACAAAGTACGTAAGATCATAAAATCGCATCACCTTTTTAAATCAGCACCTTTAGCTATACACTCTCTAGTGTTGGAAGAGCCTGACAAAACCCTTGTCCTGAGATGGCAAAAAGGCGACCCATTGTTGCCGAGGAAGGCTGCTGTGGTCGCACGTGTCAACGGTCACTCGCACGTGCTAACGGTGGACATTAGTACCGGCGAGATCACCATTCAGGCGGCGGGTCCTCTCTCCGGCTACCCTACGATGACCATAGAGGATATGACGTCAGCAACTTGGGCCCCGCTTTCAAACCTTGATTTTAACCGTACAATCATTGAGCGTGGGGTTGATCTCAAGGACCTTGCGTGTCTGCCCATTTCCTTGGGATGGTTTGGTAAGAAAGAAGAGAACAGAAGGTTGATTAAGGTGCAGTGCTACTCCATGAAGGACACCGCAAACTTCTACATGAGGCCAATCGAAGGGTTGACTGTTTTAGTGGATTTGGACACTAAACAAGTGGTGGAGATATCTGACAAGGGTAAGAAGATTCCGATACCCAAGGCTGCTGACACTGATTACCGTTATTCTACAGTGGACGTCAATCAACGGATGAGAATGATCAATCCCATTTCACTTGAGCAACCAAAAGGTCCCAGCTTCACTGTAGAAGATGGGCATATTGTTAAGTGGGCAAACTGGGAATTTCACCTAAAACCCGACCCGAGAGCTGGAGTGATAATTTCTCGAGCTAAGGTCCGTGACCCGGATAGTGGGGAGATGAGGAACGTGATGTACAAAGGGTTCACTTCTGAATTGTTTGTACCTTACATGGACCCCACTGATGCATGGTACTTTAAGACGTATATGGATGCGGGTGAATACGGGTTCGGGTTACAGGCTATGCCTCTTGACCCGCTTAACGATTGTCCCCGTAACGCATATTATATGGACGGTGTGTTCGTCGCCGGTGATGGTACTCCATATGTTCGGTCAAACATGGTATGCGTGTTCGAGAGTTACGCCGGTGACATCGGGTGGCGACACTCGGAGAGCCCAATTACAGGCATGGAGGTAACCGAATGTCACTCTAAAAAAAACAAACTTTTAACAGTATTCAAAAGATTTTCTATTGAGTACTAGATATTTAGCTACTTTGGCCGAGCGAATGGCATTGATACGTCAACTGTTCATATTGATTGTTGTTTCGTTTGTAATTTGTCTTTTGTAGATTAAAGAGGTAAGGCCAAAGGTGACGCTTGTGGTTAGAATGGCAGCGTCGGTCGCCAACTATGACTATATTGTAGATTGGGAGTTCCAAGCAGACGGACTAATCAGGATTAAGGTAAGTGATTATACTGCCAAGTTGCAAACAGGTGGACTAATCAGGATTGAGTTAAGTGATTTTACTGTTTAAGAATCTTTTCTCGAGGTCCCACTAATCACGTTTGAATATTTATCATTGTACATATGTGTGCAGGTGGGACTTAGTGGAATCTTGATGGTGAAGGGCACATCATACGTGAACATGAACCAAGTGACAGGACAGGATAATCTATACGGCACGCTTTTGTCCGAAAATGTAATTGGTGTCATACACGACCACTACATCACCTTCTACCTTGACATGGACATTGACGGCTCTGATAATTCCTTTGTGAAAGTGAATATTCAGAGGCAACAGACCTCACCAGATGAATCTCCGAGACGAAGCTACTTGAGAGCTGTGAGGCATGTGGCCAAAACAGAGAAGGACGCACAAATTCAACTAAAACTTTATGACCCGTCAGAGTTCCATGTAGTCAACCCGACTAAAAAGACACGGGTCGGAAACCCTGTTGGGTATAAGGTGGTTCCTGCAGGAACAGCTGCTAGCTTGCTAGATCATTCGGACCCTCCGCAGAAACGGGGTGCATTTACAAATAATCAAATATGGGTAACCCCATACAACAGGACTGAGCAATGGGCCGGTGGGTTGTTTGTGTACCAGAGTCAAGGTGAAGACACCCTTGCAGTATGGTCTGACAGGTGCCAATTTAAGCCCTTCATGACGCGCACACAATTTAATTTATTCAACAAGCCACATATTATGACTTTCTTTTTTTCTTTTTTTTTGGGCAGGGATCGTCCAATTGAGAACAAAGATATTGTGGTTTGGTACACGCTAGGCTTCCATCACGTACCATGCCAAGAGGACTTCCCAATTATGCCAACTGTGTCATCAAGTTTTGATCTAAAGCCAGTCAATTTCTTCGAGAGCAATCCAATCCTTCGGATGCCACCCAACGTCGACAAAGATCTACCTGTTTGCAAGCCTGCAGCTGATGCTTGAAGAAGAAAATTCCAATCCTTGGGGGAGACTCTGCATGTAATTTATAATAACACTAAAATATGCTCATCATGCCACCGTTTGCAATCAATGATGGAAATTCACTCACGTTATCATATCAACATCTTTTGAAAGAATATCGTTTCCCTCAAATTCCTTACAAACTATTTATAAGTATCATCATGACGAGCACAATATCATCAAAATCATGTTAAATCGTTGGTCGCTGACAAAGCTCGCAAAAAGAAAGTAAAGTTGAGTAGTTTATTAAAGCTCCACAATTAGAAAGAGTACAAAGAACTGTGATGTTATTGGGAAGTGTCCGTATTTAATTGTTACAGCTGATAACAAACTCGTTGACCTGAATTAGTGTGTTACTCGGAGCAGCTATTTATCTTTTACATTTTCTATATATCCAAAGCGTTGTAATTTGTTTTCTTTGTCTAATGATAATCAAATGTTTTTCCATAATCCCTTTGGTTTTCTCTTACTAGGTAAGCTACCCTTTGTTTACCAAAATTTTCATAGTATTAGAGCATTTAAGTGAATTTTGAAGAATTACAAAGCAAAAGTTTGGAATTGAAAATTCATGGTTGGACAAATACTTCCTCTTCCCCAGCTATTCTCTTGCCAATCCTTCACCTTCCTATACCAACCAAAGTTCACCTTAGTTTGCACAAGGACATTGCCTTAGGTGGTGGGGACTATTCTTCTATGGTCCTCATAGATTCAATTTTGACCATTTTGACAATAATGTGGTCACTCCACCCTTAGAAGTATTGAGAGTGAGAGTCTTTAGATGAGCCAATAACTTGGAGTATTTTCTGATAAGAGGCCTTCATTCCAACTATTGAAAGTTTGGATAGAGCTAAATTGTAGAGCATTTAGCATGGAAAAGATCCTAGTGATTGAAGAGAACTTCTTCCTCTTTTAGGTTCACTAGTGAGATAAGTGCACTCAAAACTCTAGTTCATGGACCTTGACAGAAGATCAATGATAATTTAGTAGTGGAAATCAGGGATGTCTTTGGATAGAACTAAGATAAAGGTGATCTCTTTATGGGTATACTTCCACAATATATTGTTGGAGTTCTAAAATATGTTAGGCTTGAATTACATGAGCAGTTCCTTAGGAAGACTTGTTTGTACGGATAGAAACATAACTACATTGAATAGGATTAGTTGTGTAAGAGTTTGCGTATAAGATATAAGAAGACCTCTTCCCTAATTCCATTAAATTCATAAGGTTTAATGAATCTGCTAGGTCGAAGGAGGAGGAAGTGTACAACATTTACCGATGGAAGTCACTAAAGCCAAATGAGAAAAAAGCCATTGGAAAAGTTTTGCAAGATGTGACTATCACTACAACAGAAACCACATTTGGCTATTAAAAAATCATCGCTAAAAGTTCCAAAGTCGTCACTATTAGAGATTAGCAATGATTTATATTCGTCGACAAAAACGTTGCTAAATCCTTGTAGCTGTAGTTAGGCAGTGAGATCCCATCTCCAAAAAAGTCACCATCTTTCTTTCTATACAAACAACTAATTGGTTGTTACAACCTGGGGAAGGAATTGAAAAAGAACCCACCAAATTAATAGAAAAAAGAAATGAAAGGACTGAGTGAAAATGAATCATTTTTGTTAAATTATCTAAACTATACAGTAAATGGGTACCTGAAAATGTACTGAAGATTATGAATTGGCAAGAGGTTGGAACATGAAGATGAGGCTGGAATAGGACAACTGGGAGGCAATGGCTAGAACATGACGAGGAGGCAAGAAACGCGAGGAGGAGTTGGAAACACAAAGAGGACGTTGGAGGAGGCTCGAAATGCGAGAGAGCAGGACGGCGGAGGATGCTAAAAAAGCGAGAAAGCAGGACAGTGGAGGAGGCTGGAAACACTAGAGAGAAGGACCGTGAAAGAGAAGGCTGGAAAGGCGAAAGAGGAGGCTTGAAAGGTGTAGGAGAGGAGGATGCTAGGAGAAAGTCGATATTAGGTTTCGTAAATGATAAATCATCTTTTTTGTTCATAAACACTGGATTTTGTGAAACTTTCAAATTATTGCTAACCTTTATTGCTACTAATTAATCGTTTTAATTTGCCTTTTATGTCACCAAAGGCCAAATATTTGGTGACATTTCTTTAATTTGTTGCCAAATTTGTTTTTTTTTGCTTGACCATTGGTGACAATTTTTAAAATCGTAACCAAAAGGTTAGCTTTTAGTGACGATTTTACTGAAATCATAAGGTTGATATTTGACGATGGTTTTCGAAATCGTAGTGAAAGGTCAATCTTTTACTTATTATTTTAGAAAGTCACTAAAAGTTAACCTTTTGAGGACGATGTCATCTTTAGCTGTGATTTTCAATTAGTAGCAAAAAAAAGAGCCTTTTCCCTACTTTGTTGTAGTGTATATTAATAGGAGATAAGACAAAAGCATAGCACTCATAAGACCATGAAAAATTAGTTGCTTTTAAATTAATGTATATGTATTTATTCAAATTAATAAATAGAATATTAATACACAATTTAGAATTTAATAAAGGAGAATCAATAAAATAAACTAATAATTTGATGAGAAATTTCTTCTACACAATTCGTCAAACAAGTAAAAAAATAAAAATTTATGGTAAATGAACTATCAATATGGAGATTTGATGATGCCCTGAGGAGATGGTTTTAGATAGGGATTTTCATAAAAGAATAAACTATAACCTGGTTCTTCTATATTGTGTTTAATGTATGTTTCCAAAAGCATAAGAACACCCGTTGAACTTGTTCAATCGTTCACTAACCTTTAGATGTAAATCAACAATGGTTCAACTAATTTTTGAGACAAGACGAAGTCATCGTTTTTCAATTTTTATGATATTCAACTCTTTTAATTTGTTTTACATCAAAATTTAAAATCATATTCCAACATGAATAATGAAAGATTATATTTTCATAAATCATTAAAGACAATTAACACTTATCTTTTAAAAAATTTCTTCGTCTTGATCTCAATCAGAATGCAATTTATTACAAGCTCTGATGCTAATGTTAAAATTCAAATGCATATAAAATGATAGGATCAAAAAGCATTTCCATTAGTATATTCAATGAAAAATCATTAAAAAACAATAACACTTATATATGAAAAGTTATTTACAATCGTTCGGCTACCATTAGTTCAATATTCAAGATATATATCGTTTATGATGAAATATTTCCAGATTCTAACTAATTTTTCATTCCGTAGAAATAGTTAATATGACAAAGAAACTCTATCTACAATGATAGGTACAAGTATATTTTAATATGTTTTCTTCATATAGTCAATTAAAAAATTATAACAAGAATATATTTCACCATATAGATATCTACATAATTGTGTTCAACAAAACCTTTAACAAACAAACAGTGTATGGTATGTCGGTGTGTGTCAACCCATGTCCTTTATATTGTGTTTAAAAATTTTAACATGAACAAGTTTGGCGATATAGATATGTATTTATTAATGTCGAACAAAATATTTGAGAAAATGATTTGCTACATGATTATGATTATGTGCCAATCTATATCCTTTTTATTGTCCCTTCAAAATTTCTAACATGAATATGATTGACCATATGAGCATGTAGTTAACCGTGTCTAACATAACTTTTAACGAAAACTATTTAAAACTAAGCATGTATCAATCTGCGTTCTTCAAAATTTGTATTTAGATAAGTGAATGTATTACCAATATGTAAATAAATAATAGATTTTTTTTATCATTATTGGTTCTGCCTGGATCTGGCTGAACGGTGCGTTTCCACTGAAGTCCATCGTCTTCCTCCTTCTGCGTTGAATATGACGTGAATATACCTGCAAAACAGCTAAGACACGTCGGGGGTTATGTCCCGATTAGCCCCTCCGACGCTCAAGTTAGTTTTCTGGTGAAAGGGAGGCTGCTGAATACGGAGAAGAAGCTAGGTTATG
>JAOTIZ010000202.1:32780103-32791784 GCA_027123425.1 Erythroxylum panamense
TTCTCATGCTGATGGGCCATAGGGAGCATGTATTGGGCTTGGGCTCGGCGTGTGAGTAAGAATGGACCGATCGGCCCATATGTGGTATCGATTGGACACGGGCCTCGTGAGGCCGACCCAACCAATTATGCATAGTATAGGATGTATATAGTCAAACAGTGGTGTGCATTAATACTTAATATTGTTTATATGCAATCATCGTATTCCCAAAATTAAAGTTTAAGTGTTACTTATCCATAATAAATAATGATTTTTTTGTTTGTAATCATATCATTAGATGTATATTTTCTTAATATAGTTTACATTAAGTATAATTTTTGTTGAGGCATGATATTCTTCACACTTAATCATATTATTCCCATTTTTCAAGTGTAGATGTTACTTATCTGTATTGAACGATGGTCTGGGTGTGTTGTTCAATGTATATTATCCTAGTATAGTTTATATTGAAGTATGATTTCCTTCGCACTCAGTTATAGTATACTAATTTTAAAGTGTATATGTCACTTATCTATAATGTACAATGATATTTTTTTTTACAAAAGGATATGGCATTATATGTATAGTATCTTAGCATATTTTATAATGAGATAAGATAAGCATTGCATTTAGTCGTGACATACCTATTTAAATTGTAGGTATTAATTATTTGTAATGAATGATTCCATACATTTTTGTACATAGGCATGGCATTAGATATATAATGTCTAGTATAGTTTGTATTAAGATATCATATTCTTGATACCAATATAGAGGCCAAATCAAAACCCATTTAAAAAAATATGATTACATGAAAATATAAGCTTTTATCATATCTAAGCCATTAATAATATAAAAAATTAAAGAGATTCAAAGCAAATCTTCATCCTCTACATTATCATTATTTTTTTATAATATTAATGACTTTTTAAAAGAGGGATGTAACCCAAGGGGTGTGGTTGAGTGGCAAGGGACTCATCCACCCTTAACCAAAGGTCAGGGGTTCGATCCTTGACTTTGGGTATGGAGCAGCCTTAAATTCTTGGACTAGCTGTCCCACCCTGTGAGGTGCCTTCCTATTAGCGAGGGGATTAGTCACTGGGTCGACTGGTGGATACCCTGGTCAAAGACCAAAAAAAAAGGAGGGATGTAATTATCTCATTTATAGATTCTAAATAATCAAAATCTATTCCGGATAATCCATATATGATTTTTTCCAAAAAAATAAGAAGTCATGATATAATTATATGGAGAACAATTTCAAAATTTTCAAATTAAAGGGTCTTTCTGTACATGTATTTTTAGTTTTTTTTGACTATACAGTACTAGGTTTTTGTTGAGTTTTTTAATGAGCGTTCTAGCTTCAAACTTTTAGTAAGGTAATTACTTTAGACACCTCTTCTATAAGGTCCAACATTACCTTAATTCGTTTCCTACTTTAAGGCATGTACTTAAGACTTAGGAGAAAAATAAGGTTATAAATGAAAAATATGAACTATATTTATAGAAAGGAAAATTTTATTTCATAGAGGAGATTACAAAGATGAGATACATAGAAGATGCTTAATGCCCCTTTTGCTACCCTAGGGGCTTTATTTATATAAGTAGACTTAAAGTCCAAGTTCTAACTTAGCAAAAATTACATCATATGAACTTTTCAGAAAAGTAGATTCTATTTTTAACGATAGTGGATTCTCATTCTTCTATGTGGTTAGAGAGATTTCCATGTTATTATTTTATCTTTCCAATATGTAGATATGCCTGATGTTTTAGCTTTAAAAGTCTTCCAGCTACTTATATAAGAAGGACAAATATTTTATGTATGTTTTCGGAGAAGACAAAACCTTTTTATGCTGGCTAAAAGAGCAGTTTAGCCCCAAACATTTACACTAAAATCTGAGTTAGACCCTAACATTTTGAAGCTTTTAAAATGAACCCTAATGTTTGCAACACGTTCAAAATCAACCCTTACGTTTTGGAAAATGCTCAAAACAATCCCTGACTGGACTAAACAATTGACAGAGTTTGGCCTCCATCAGTTAAATGCTAATGTGGCATTTTTTCATTGACGTGAATTTTTTTTAAATTTTATATAGTGGGCCCATAATGATGGTGTGGCATTTTCTTATTTAAAAGTCCTTTCTAGTCTCAAGCTACTTACTCTCCTACATCTTTAATAAAGAAGAAACCCCATTAATCTCAGAATCCTCAAGACACCCAACTCACAAACCAAGAATTAATCTTTTCGTCTTCATAATCTCTCTCATCAAATCCCTAGCTCTTATAATCCCTACCACCAACACTACAACCTTGTTCTTTATTTACTGAGGTTCTAACCCCATTTACATTGAATATAAGGAGCTCTCTGCCCATAGCATCTGTTGAGAACGTGTAGACGTGCCTTACTCTGCAGAACTAGTCTTTAGGAATGTTATGGTTGTTGCTAGCTTTTAGGAAGCCTATCAAGATGTTGCTTTTACGAGTATGTTGATGTAGTGGATGTAGTGGTTTATGTCGTGTAAAAGTGGTGGTTATTTTTCTTCTCTATATATTCTGTTACGAAGCAGTGATAATGTGTGCTTCCAAGTCATATGTATTTGGGTCTTTTTTATGTGATAATTTTCAGTTCACAAAATTTGCGTTACTCTGTTTCACAACCACATATTGGTATCAGAGCGTTTTATCTTAAGGGACCTGTGAGATTGAGTGATACACAACCTACAAATATAAACCTTCATAATGGAAGCTGATATACAACCATCCTTCGGTCAAGTTGCTCCAACAATCTTTGATGGCCAAAATTATCAAGCATGGGCTATCAGGATGACAGTCTACCTTGAGGCATTGGATCTCTGGGAGGCTGTAGAAGAAGATTATGACGTTCCATCGCTGCCAACAAATCCTACGGTAGCACAAATGAAGAATCATAAGGAACGAAAGACAAGGAAGTCAAAGGCCAAAGCTTGTCTCTTCTCTGCTGTTTCAAGTACCATATTTACCAGGATCATGAACCTGGAATCAGCTAAAGAAATATGGGACTACCTCAAGAAGGAGTACCAAGGCAGTGAAAGAACAAAAAACATGCAAATACTCAACTTGATCAGAGAGTTCGAGATGGTCAAGATGAAGGAATCAGAATCAATCAAAGACTACTCCGACAAGTTGTTGGGCATAATCAACAAAGTGAGGCTGTTGGGTAAGGACTTTTCCGATGAGAGAATTGTTCAAAAAATTCTTGTTACTTTGCCTGAAAAATATGAGTCCAAGATTTCTTCTTTGGAAGAATCTAAAGATTTGTCAAGCATATCCTTGGCAGAGTTAGTTAATGCTTTGCAGGCTCAGGAGCAAAGAAGGATGATGAGAAAAGAAGAAACTACGGAGGGTGCTTTCAAAGCCAGACCAGAAAATTCAGCAGGAGGAGAGTATAAGAAAACCAAGGAGAAAAAGAAAAGCGGCAATGACAACAAAAATGATGTGAGTTCACCCTGCCCACATTGCAAGAAAACAAATCATATGCCTATAAGGTGTTGGTGGAGGCCTGATATTAAATGTAGAAAATGTGACAATATGGGTCATATGGAGAAATGTTTTGCCACCAATAACAGCTCAAGCAATTCCTGGTTGATAGATGGCGGCTGCACCAACCACATGACCAACGATTAAGCTCTTTTTATAGAGATTGATAAGACTCTTATTTCCAAAGTAAAAATTGGAAATGGTGAGTTTATCTCAGTCAAGGGGAAAGGAACAGTGGCCATTGAAAGTTTAACAGGTTTGAAGCACATTACTGATGTTTTATATGTGCCTGACATTGATCAAAACTTGCTTAGTGTTGGACAGCTAGTTGAAAAAGGCTTCAAAGTTATTTTTGAAGACAAATGGTGCTTGATCAAGGATACAAGGGACAAAGAGGTGTTTAAAGTGAAAATGAGAGCTAAAAGTTTTGTCTTAAATCTAATGGAAGAGGAGCAAGCAGCTTTTGCAAGTCATGTAAGCAATGCAGAACTGTGGCACAAAAGACTTGGGCATTTTCATCATGCAGGACTTCTATATATGCAGAAAAATAATTTTGTGAAAGGTGTGCCATTGTTGGAGGATCAACTGACAGATTGTGTAGCTTGTCAATATGGAAAGCAAAGTAGAAAACCATTTCCTCAATCAGCTTGGAGAGCAACACACAAGCTGCAACTTGTACACACCGATGTTGGGGGACCTCAGGCAACTCCATCTTTGAATGGTAGTAAATATTATATTGTCTTTATAGATGATTACACTAGATTTTGCTGGATTTATTTTCTTAAATCTAAAACTGAGGTTGCTAATGTATTTTGGAACTTTAAAACTTGGGTGGAGAATCAAAGTGATTGTAGGCTGCACACAATAAGGTCTGACAATGGGAAAGAATTCGTAAATGAGACTTTTGACAAGTTTTGTGAGGAAGCAGGTATTGAACACCAACTCATAGCACCTTACACTCCACAACAAAATCGGGTTAGTGAAAGAAAAAATTGGAGCATCATGGAGATGGCGAGGTGTATGTTTCATGAAAAGGAGTTGCCAAAGAATCTTTGGGCAGAAGCCGCAAGTACTGCAGTCTTTCTACTCAATAGGCTACCAACTAGAGCTGTGCATGGAAAAAATTTGAAGAGAGGAGCTTCAAATGATCGAAAAGAATGGCACTTGGGAGTTGGTGGACAGACCTCAAGACAGAAAAATCATTGGAGTGAAATGGGTTTATAGAACCAAACTCAATGCTGATGGTTCTATAAACAAACACAAAGCCAGATTAGTTGTGAAAGGGTATAGTCAAGTTTTTGGGGTAGATTTCTCAGAAACTTTTGCTCCTGTTGCACGGTTGGATACTATCAGGATGTTGCTAGCCTTGGCTGCGCAAGGAGGATGGAAGCTTTACCAGTTGGACGTAAAGTCAGCTTTTTTGAATGGTTATCTTCAAGAGGAAATTTATGTTGAGCAGCCTGAGGGATTTCTAATCAAGGGACAGGAGGAGAAAGTTTACAGATTGAGAAAGGCTTTATATGGCCTTAAGCAGGCTCCCAGAGCCTGGTACAGCAGAGTTGATGATTATCTTCAAAGTCTTGGATTTGTTAAAAGTCCAAGTGAAGCTACTTTATATGTAAAGAAATCAAACGCTAACTTAATTATAGTGTCTATTTATGTTGATGATCTCCTTGTTACAGGAAATAATGAGAACCTGATGGATGAATTTAAAGCTGAAATGTTCAAAGCTTTTGAGATGACAGATCTGGGTTTATTGTCCTATTTCCTGGGTATGGAAGTAAAGTAAGGCCCTGAAGGTGTCTTCATATGTCAAAGGAAGTTTGCAAAGGAGGTCCTTAAAAAATTTCACATGGAAGATTGCAAAGGCGTCAACACTCCAATGAATCAAAAGGAGAAGTTTAGCAAAGAAGATGGAGCTGGAAAAATTGATGAAGGCCTATACAGGAGTCTTATTGGTTGCTTGATGTATCTCACAGCCACAAGGCCAGATATAATGTTTGCAGTAAGCTTTCTGTCAAGATTTATGAATTGTGCCAGTGAAATGCATTTTCTAGCTACTAAACGTATTTTAAGATATGTTAAGGGCACAACAGATTTTGGCATTAAGTATTCTCACTGTCAAGTTTTCAAGCTCCACGGTTATTCTGACAGTGATTGGGCAGGTTCTATTGAGGATATGAAGAGCACAACTGGTTTTTGTTTTAGTTTTGGATCAGGTGTCTTCTCATGGTGTTCAAAAAAACAAGAAGTAGTTGCTCAAAGTACAGCAGAGGCAGAATTTATTGCAACTAATGCTACAGTGAACCAAGCAATTTGGATCAGAAAGATACTTGCAGATTTGCACATGAAACAGATGGAGCCAACAGAGATTTTTGTAGATAATAAAGCTGCTATTGCAATCTCAAACGATCCTGTTTTTTATGGAAAAACAAAGCACTTTAACATCAAGTTGTATCATGTAAGAGAAGAGCAGAAAGCTGGTGAAGTCAAGTTGATTTATTGCAAGACAGAGGAGCAGATTGCAGATATGATGACCAAGGCCCTTCCAAAGGGAAAGGCCCTTCCAAAGGGAAAGTTTGAAGATTTAAGAAACAAGTTAAGTATCTGCAAATACTAAGACAAGGAGGAGATTTGTTGGGAACGTGTAGACGTGTCTTACTCTGCAGAACTAGTCTTTAGGAATGTTATGGTTGTTGCTGGCTTTTAGGAAGCCTATCAAGATGTTGCTTTTACGAGTCTGTTGATGTAGTGGATGTAGTGGTTTATGTCGTGTAAAAGTGGTAGTTATTTTTCTTCTCTATATATTCTGTTACGAAGCAGTGATAATGTGTGCTTCCAAGTCATATGTATTTGGGTCTTTTTTATGTGATAATTTTCAGTTCACAAAATTTGCGTTACTCTGTTTCACAACCACAACATCTACTCCTCTGTCATGGAAATTGTGATCCTTACTCATTTTTGATGTCCCATCTCTCCCGAGTTGATGAAAGGTCCTGTTACTTTATCAACATGCATCACATACGACCAAGAGAGCATTGACAAGTGGATTGATTTGGGAAATCAGACATGTTCGATTACTAATATAGTGTTGTGGAACTTTGATTAAATACCACATCACTCCATTCATAGGATGATTCAACATTGATGCCGTGAGAATCGTTCTCATGACATCGAAAGGATATCGACCCCATGCATTCTAATGACACCATATGAGGTTTCTAGTACTTTTAAGAGAATTATGGAGGCAACTCAACAAACTGATGACAAGTTTCTTCGACTTGTGGAAAACATCAAGGATTTGGGAAATGAAAGTGAATGCAATAATCAATGTTTTAGGGAAAAAGAAGGTTTATGCATTTTATCAGCTTGTTTGGAGTCATTTGCAAGCAAGAAACATGTAGAGTTATTGGAGGGGGTACTTTTAATCTTGACATGGATGTTTTCAAAAGGTGTTAAAGGACAGAGTATGGTTTGATCAATGAAGTGCTTAATTATAATAATATGGCTTTTGAAGAGTAAAGAAGATCTTTCTATAAGACTGAACACAATTTTGACTATTAAAAAGCGTTTTGCTTTAGACCAAGCTATATGCTTATTTTGACCCAGATTGAAGGTTTTTTTTTCTAAGCTTTGATTTCATTGATCAAGGATCCAATTAGCTCGAGTGCAATAAAAGCTTTGTTATAGCTTATTTCTTATACAATTTTAAAGCCAAAAATTGGTGAGAAAGCAACAAATTTTTGGAGATGGGTTTGAACTCTAACATTATCGAGATTCTTATGGATAGTGATAAAGGTATATGTGAGAAGGCCTTGTGCATTTTTGGAACAAATATGCAAAAGCTCTAAAGTTAGAGTTCTTCGTGTCTATAATTTAGAAGTTTTGTAAGAACGATGAGGGACATGAGAAGAATGATGTGATTGTGACACTTAAATCAAGTGGTTTTTTCTGTTTTTCTCTTCTTTACCAAATGACAAGCAGATTACTTTTTCCGGCTTTGTGAGCAAAGTTTTTTTTAATATAAGAATATGAGAAATTTTACGAAGAATTTAGATGGGTTGTTAATGAAATAGAAGAAGGATAACACAGGAGGTAGTATTATGAAGAAGGATATCTAGGGTTTTCAGAAGGTGGTATTTTCTCTGTGATTGTAAATGATATTCGAGAAAAAGAAGAAGCATGAACTAAAACACACCATTTTATATCATTATGGGACCCAATTTTATTTTAAAATAAAGTAAAAATGCCACATCATCATTATAGGTCCCACTTTAATAAAACTAAAAAAATCCACGTTAGTATTTAACTGATGAAGGCCTAACTCTGTCAGTTGTTTCATCTAGTTAAGGGTTGTTTTGATTGTTTTTCCAAATGTTAGGGTTCATTTTGAACGTTTTGCAAATGTTATGATTCATTTTAAACATTTTGAAATGTTAGGGTCTAACTCAAATTTCAATGTACTTTAGAGGCTAAATTGCTCTTTTGGCCTTTTTGTGCTTCATAACATGATCTTATCTTTCCTCTTTCAATCATGCTTATCTTCATTTTTACAAAATTTTCAGTAGCTAATGATTTCCATTTTGCTAGAGCTAACATTAAAGAAGAAAAAATTGCTTTTTTTTGGTATAGGTTTGAAATCCCTGTTTGAATGCTACCTCTAGGCTATAAATAATATTTTTGATCCCAATTCCTCTTCTACATTAAATATCATTTTCAAAGTCTTTAGAAAATTCTTTTTTTTTAAAACTTAGAATCCACAGTAATGCGAAAATGTTATGCCTTTCCTAAGGTAATGAAATGATAGGCATCATATCATTCATCTTTATGAAAATTTGGACCAACAGATAATATCTTTAATACCAAGGTATCTTTAGGTGTCATTATAGGGTTATTAAGATAACAATCCTTAACCCCTTCTTGAATCCATTTGAGAAGTAATGATATCTCAGAAAACTCTAGATTAGTTAAGTATATGGCCTTTATCATTCCAAAACCATACAAATCTTTAATAGCTTATGGATGAGCTCCTTATAAAAAGTTTAATCTAAGATATATCCCAAAAATCAATTTAGAAGGTATCGCTATGTTGTAGAGTAAGTTTCTCACTACCTCATAATGTGCATGAAAAGTAGGATGACTTTTTGGAAGACTATCAATCATGATATTTCTTTTTACCATCAATTTGTGTATAATATCAAGTCTTAGAGAAATATTGTCAAAAGTAACCTTTTACGGCTTAATCTACTGACTATTAGGTTCCTTTATCAGGGAAGAAGAACCAATAGATGATAAATCTTTAACTATCTTGGCTTTTATTATTAGTCTATAAGTTTTTATTATGAATAATTATAATGGATTATCTTGTCTTGCCGTATATGGCAAAACGAAAGAAGTAGCTCTGTAACTTCTTTTGGTATTGAGTTGAAACTAGCAATATTTAATAGCTCTTTGATTTGTGCTTAGTAAGTATTGATATCTTCAGACATCTGTTCCAATAACTCAAACAACTCTTCTTTGAGGTTGATTATCTCTAGTTAAAAAATCTGCAAGAATATTGTTATTAGATTTGATAATCTCAATATTTTGTTAATAAAGTTTTCCATTTGATGTATCTTTTATGTTCAGGTTTAGAGGGTAAATTATTTTAAATAAAAGTCTTAACTTGAGTATTGTTAGTTCTTAATAGAAATGCTTTAGGTAATAAAAAATAATAAAAATTTTGTTAACTTATTACCTATAATTCCTTTTCACTTACATGATATTTTGTTGAGTATCTATAAAGGTTCTCGAAGTATACCTGTAAAGAGACTTTTTCATCTTAATATCAGAATTATGTTAATCTATCTTCTTTAATATTCCATTCTATACATGATTAGAAGCATCAGTTTCAACAATTAAATCATCATCATGGGATGGTAAAGAAAGTTTTGGCAATGTAATACACAAAATCTTAATTTTCTTTACTGTTCAATCAAATAGGGTGAAAATTCAAAATTTTGATTTTTTTCTTTAAAACAATTGAAAAGGTTCTCTTATCTAAACTATATTTTGAATAAAATCTCAAGCATAATTTAATACTCCTAAAAAATTTTGAACATGTTTTTAATCTATTAATTTATTAGGACACTATGGGATTTTTTTTTCAGGATTTGATGTTGAAGTTTAACTCCTCTACAATCTATCTCCATACTAAGGAATTGTATTTCAGTTTGAAATATCTTAGCTTTTTTCTCAGAGAGAGCTAAACGATTTTGTTCACATAAATCTGCAAATTTATTGAGATATATAATATGTTGAGCAATGTTGTTGTTAGCTATTAAAATATCATCCACATAAACACGTGTGAAATTATGATACTTAAAGATATTATCCATTTTCCTTTGAAATATGAAGTAAATCACTTGTTAATATAGAAATCACATATAATATGTAAAATACACAAAAGGGGGGTTGAATTGTGTAAAATCTTCAAAGATATTAATCTTTAGAAATTTCTTGAATTTCTTTATAAATTCAGGTGATCACAAAAATAATTCACTTAAGTCGATGAGTAATGCAATCGCAAAAATTATTATCTACTCTTCTAACAACAAGAAAATTAAAAGATAAGGGTTTGAGAATAGATGTTGCGATTTTATACTAGTTCACCCTTAACTTTGGGCTACGTCCAATCCTCAGAGTTTGTCTGAGATTTCACTATACTCTTTAACTTTATAAGTATTCTTTCTACACTTGCAGAGCCTCTTCAGATCTCTCTCACAAAGTATTCTTTATCTACTTTCTTAGCCTCTCTAGGCTCTAACCTTTCTTTCTCTTGAAAAGATATTGTTTGAGCTTCATGTTACAGATGTATTCGCTCTCTCTTTTTTTGCACTTGAGTACAGAGTTTCTCTAAGTATTGTACAATCAGATTTTCTCTCTTTTATTGTATCTCATTGTAAAACGTTATTTAACTTACGACTATAACTAGTATTTATAACCTAAGTCTTCAACTATTTTTTTAAGAAAACTGCTTCTTGAATCTTCTAGAAACCGTTATTAGTTAAGTCCTGTAACTAACTCCAACTAACTAACTAACTGACGTTCTAGACTAGTTTTCATTTGTATCGTCTAGTACTATACTTCTTCTAGTGTTGCTTCATCTGGTGTCGCGCTTTCGTCTTGTGTCACATTTGTATCTTCTTATGTTGACCTTCTGTATCTTCTTATGTTGACCTTATGTAGTTTGGCCATCTTAAGTCGTTCGTCTTTAGTGAGTTTACAATATCTTCTGGGTTTGACCATGTATCGTCTTAAGTTGATGATTTGTGTCACTTACATTTTTCTGCGCACTTAACAATCTCATCAAAACAATTCACACACTTCTAAGATTATTATTATTTGATTGTCATTAAAATTAATAGAAGTGAAGTCATCTTGACTTAACAATTATCCCTTTTTGATGATAATAAATAATCATAATATTAGAAGATAAAATAATATTTAGACAAATAAACAGATAATGTTCAGAGGAACAATAATCAAATAAAAACACAAAAATTGCATAAGATAATGCTTTCTAATATTTTTACTTTTCTCTTTTCTCTTTTCTCCTCTTCTCCCCTATTTGTTATTAATAAAAAAATAGCTCATCTTAGACGCTTTCAGAATTTCAGAATACATATGTTGAATATCAGTGTGGATCGTCTTGAGCTCTTGTTCAATAGAAACACGTAGAAGTGTTATTTCCTTATAAAGATCACCCACTGAATTACCTAGTTCATTAACCTTAGTATGAATTTCCTCAATATTTTTTGCTGAGCCTTCCTGAATTTCCTTCTGTTTGTGACTAGCTTCAGTCCAATTGATGAAATGCTTCAAAAACTCTAAATTAACAGTAGAATCTTGTTGTATTTCACTAAGTGGATGAAGGTGTTCAACAACAGATGGTTCTTTAAATGAAACATCTAACTCTATGATTTTGATTGAGGGTAATTTAAAGATTTGTTTTCCTTCTGGGAGGTTAAGATCATCAGGTCTGGGTAGTTTGAAAATTGGTTGCCCAAGAAGGTGTAACACATTTTTTACTGAAGGTGTAACACATTTTTTACTGAAGGTATGGAACCTAAGGGTCTGAAATGCATGATTAAATGCACAAAGGTTTCTAAGTTGAAATTAATACCTTCAACCGTGATACTTTTGTA
>JAOTIZ010000202.1:32813470-32827490 GCA_027123425.1 Erythroxylum panamense
CATGTGCTAATTAATACCAAGTTAATTATGCTAACTTAACTCACTTAATTAAGCTAATCATGCTTAATTTAAAAAAAAATTTGGGGCTAACACTAGCCTTCCTAAGCTTTTGGTTTTTACAATCAGGGTTAGAGACTTGACTAATGGTAGCGCAACATCTAGAATCAATCAGCTTCTCAAAACTTGAAGGGAGTTTAACAAATAGTAAGCTGAAGTAGGCTCTTTCAATATCTTAACAAGGGTGCCAGCAGCTCGAACCAGCTTGCTGTCTTACCAAATTTCACCTCCATATTGTGTATAATAGTGCTAATACACATGGAATTAGGTGACATACAACTTCCAATTTGTTAATTGATATCAAGATGAAATTATTGCCTTATAATTTTAACATTTATAGGCTGTAGAAAGGAATCAAAACAAATTAACGACAATCAATCTATACTGCAATTCATAGCAACTGATTGTTTAAGTTTGGGTCTTAGAAACTTTGACTCTGGAATTCCTCAAGTTTTGGTAGCTTAGGTATTTCAACCATTTAAAATTAATGAAATCACAAAAATATTAACAGAAAAAAGAGAAGAAAGAAACATAAAGGCTAATTCAATGAACACATGAAAAGAGATATCATCGACTATGGATCAAGAGCGTACCTTCCATTTTCATGGAGGAAGGGAAAAGAACAGAGTTGAGGATGAGACATGGGTGTTTTTTGCTTTATGGTTCTTTTTTAAGCCCATTCGGTTTCATGGAGGAAGAGGAAAGAAAGAGCATAGAATGATAGATGAGTGTTTTAAGCTCTATGGCCTTTTATTTTAAGCGTCATTCTCATTTTCGTTCCCTCTTAAAATTATTTGGTATCTTCTATGATGATTGTTAAAATCGGCGCGAAAGGCCATATTAGGTGACGGTTTTTAAAAAATCATCACAAAATGGTCAATCATAGTCATCTTTTGGCACCAAATCAGTACCTTTTTATTACGTTTTTCTAAACTTATCACTAAAGAGTCCACATTTTGCGATGTTTTGAAAAAACATCGCTAATGTCACAACCCTTTAGTGACAATTTTTACAATCGTTGCCAAATAGTCCTCATTTGGTGAAAATTATGAAAATTGTCACCTTTAGTGACAATTTTTACAATCGTTGCCAAATAGTTCTCATTTGGTGAAAATTATGAAAATCGTCACCTTTAGTGACAATTTTTACAATCGTTGCCAAATAGTCCTCATTTGGTGAAAATTATGAAAATCGTCATCAAAAGCCTACTTTTTTGTGACGATTTTTAAAAGCGTCACCAAAGGATTACTTTTAGCTACGATTTTCAGCTCGTAACAAAACAAAAGTCACAAAATACCTTCCTTGTTCTAGTGTGATGTGATTAATAAATAGACATTTACGTGGAATTTAATAAATATATCACATTATCAAAAATACATGTTTAATTGAATTGTTCATATTTTAAAAGATTGATCACTCCATTAAAAATTTTAAAAGCTTGAACACTGAATTAAGCAAAATTTAAAAAATAGACATTTTTGAGCACATTATCCTTATATATATAATTGTATTTTTCATACTCATCATATCGTATTTTCATATGATAAGAGACATGGGTACCATGCCATACCAGATGGTACCTACCATACTAGTTAGAAAACGATACAGTACCCATTAATTTTATACTGTTAGTCAATAACATTCGATATCTTTTTTAAAATGTTGGACTAAAATTAAAATTTGAAAAAACTAAATATTTAATCTCCCATCGTAACTTGAGCCCTCACCAATCCAATCCCTTTTGAACTACTTTTGCTCTCACTCTCACTGCCTGGCCAGTTGCCTCTCTTACCTCGCCTCGCCTCCACAGTCACCTTGCCTCACTTATGTAGTCACCTCACAGTCCTACCTCATTATCACCTATTCAAAACTCAAGGTTTCAATTGTCGATCGTCTCAAGCCATTATGATTCAGCTTTAAACAATTGAAAATTTGAAATGTGCACAGTGTAGTATACTAAGTGTTGACTACTGATTTGTGTTATGTTGTGTTGCTCAAAGTTGAGTGATGAGTTAATTCATAATTAAGTAGTTGATGTGTGTGTGAGCAACTTATAGTTATGAACTATTGAAATGTGACATGTATGTTTGGAAATTGCATTTTAGAAATTGAGGATAACATATAAATGAGTTTGTTTTATCAGAATTTTGAAATTATGGAAAGAGATTGAGGATTTTATATAGAATTACAGTATTTGAAACTTGGAATTTTGGATGTGTTTCATCATTTATGATGTTTGGATTCTAGAAATTGGGGATTCAATCATTCAATACAAAATTGAAGTTTGTGTTGTTGTCTGAAATTTGAGATATATTGAATCACATGTTGGTATTTATTATAAATTAGGTTATATATTATAATTGATATCTTAATATACAAAATGAGTTGGTTAATTTAGGTTGAATTATATGATTATGCAAATTAAGTTTAAGATGTGAGTTTATGTTTAAATTATATAATCACACAAAATGATATATAATTATGATTTATAGTTGAATTGAGCTATAGTTATGATTTATAGTTGAATTATGTGATTACACAAATTGAGTTATAGATATGACTTATGATTTTATGTTTAAATTATGTAATTATACAAAATAAGTTATATTTGTGAGTTATGTAATCATACAAAATGATTATAATAGTGACTTTATGGTAGAATTATATAATTATACATGAGCTATAATTATGAGTTGTGACCTTATGTTTAAATTATGTAATCACAAAAAATAGGTTATAAATGTGAAAGAGCAACAATCAATATATATATTTAAAGTGTGGATTAAGAAATATGATAATATCTTAGATAGAATGTGCTTAATCATTAAATTTTCTTAAGATCATTTATATAAGTTTATAAAGGTCACTTGCACGTATATATCATATGATTGTTAAGAAACAGTTGTTACTCTATTTCTTGCTATTATTATACACAACTTGATTTTGATAAAGACGATATTAAGTTAATTTTAATATATGTCTTCATTTATTTTTACAGATAAATAGAGGAAAGTTCAAGTAGACCTAATAATTTTGTCACTTTAGGTATAGGAAGATTCAATGATCCAACTTGGCTCATGCTAGATTCATTTATGGAATGAAGAACCATATTATTTGCATTGTAACTAGCATTTTAAAGATGGGGGAATCACCAGATTAAAGAAGCATTTAGTTAGGATTAGAGGTGATGAGGAGTCTTGTAAGAAAGTGAGTCACAATGTCAAATGGCAAACGAAAACTTTACTTGAAGAGTATTAATATAAAAAATATACAAGACAAATATTGAATTACGAAATTAGTAGTGGAAGTTCTTTTGTTGATGTTGGGAACCCAACAAGAAGGAAATATTGCACGTGATATTAGGAAAAGAAGAAAATTGGTGTTTAATTTTTTTTCACTAAGAGCAACTCTTGGAGCTCAGCTTTAAATCCGTAGTGCCTCACAATCTAGAGAAGCAGTTCATAATGTGGACATGGCAATGACTAGATAGTGGTATAATTCAGGAATAACATTCAGTGCTACCCATTCTTATTATTATCAACATATGATGGATGTCATTACATCTTTTAGTCTAAGATACAAGGCTCCTTCAATTGATGACTATAGAGGTAAACTTCATAGTAGCTCTGTTTATGAAATAAAAATTTATTTAGATGAAATAAGAATGACTTGGGCTACTTATAAGTGTTCAATTATATGCGATAGTTGAACAAATGGAAGACATAAGTCTGTTATTATTTTTTTGGTTTATTCTACAAAGGGATAATGTTTTTAAAGTCCATTGATGAATTTGGCCTTAATAAGAATGTCGATACTCTATTTAAAATATTTAATGAAGTTGTGATTAAATTTGGGTCAGAAAATATTGTTCAATTCATTATTAAAAATAATTATGACACACCTCCTATACGAAACCTACAACTATCCACACACATATCAACCAAATTCCTGTACAAGCATTCAAGGTATATAATTCTATTTAATGGTATACATATACACATTATAAAACTGCGCAATGCTTAACATTATCATTTAACAGTAGTCATCCATCTTTACAATTACATGGTAATCCAATAAAAACATACAAATTCCTTTCTATATAATAACATGTGCAATCATCTGTAACTAAAAATACATTCTAAAAGTACCTTTTCTTCTATCTTTTAGCCTTGGTCCTTACAGATATTTCCCATACCTCACTCCTATGACTTGGACCTACATGGATTAACACCTGTGCTAAGCTTGAAAACTTATTGGGAAAAATACTTATTTTAAATGACTACTCACAGCAGTCACCCACTAAGCACGAACATTCAAAAATATCATAACTTATATACTATAAATTCACCTTCAAAACTCAAATATTGATATTCAACACTCAATGATACAAATTATTAATACAAATGCAAATGCTCATTTAAACAATTATAGCATACTTAAGCAAAGTACATAATGCAAACATGCTTCAACATATTATCTATATATACCAAAAATGCACATTTATAAGCCAAATATTGATATTCAATGCTTATTAATACAAATTATCAATATAATTGCACAACATTACAATTCATCATTACAATCAATACAAATGCTCATCCACACCAATTATTCATGTTGTCAAGCTGCACTTATTGGTTATGATTGTTAAGTTTCTTTTTTATGTTAAGCTTGCACATTTTCTGTGGGTGTAGATAACAGGTGCTGTGCATATCTGAAGATATCAAACTGTGGATACATGAAGGTATTGAACTGTAGACACTCAACCAAGACAATAAAGCAAGCACTATAATATTTCCTTTAACCATTTGCAAATGTCACAATTCATATATCAACAAATCGTATGATATACATTTAAAGTCATAAAATTCTATAATTTCATCCATACATGAAATTCATGGCTTACCACCATTAGAAGGGTTTCAAAATCACACTTGTATAATCATACTATACATATATGAGTAATGAATATGCATATAAATCATTTGTGTACATATAAAATTTCTTTGGAATGCATTATGCTCAATCTTATATTCCAATATAGGTGTTTGAAAAGTTTCGTACACATTAAAAAAGTTTTGGATAAGATTTGATAAAAATCATAAACAAAAACAATGTCACAGTCGTCAGACACTTTCTCTATTCATGCCACTACTTGTTCCTTAATATTCATACAAAACCATGTGTTACAATTCTATGGGACACATATGCTTTAATCTTATTGGTCTATGAGTTGACTTTAGGAAAATTGCATATTGTTCCTTCTTCTTCCTTTAATTCCCACATTGGCCTATAATCTTATCAATTTATTTCATTCCCCTATGTCTTAAGTTTCTAATGGCATAAATTTCATGCAATTTGGTTAATTATATCAGGAGTTATACCCCAAAAAATTATAGGCTATTCAAAAACAAAGACAATAGCCAGAACTCAACTTCAAACCATAATTCAAAACTCTTAGAGGCAGAATCAGATTTCAACTCCTTCATCAAAGTTTTATAACTATGTCTCTATTTTCATCTCCAATTGGAGGTCTACAAGCAAGATATAGTCAAATTATACAATTTTGTTTAGTGGAACCTATCCATTCAACAAGGTACACATCCTAAATCAACTAATTTCGGTCTTATCATGCAAAAGTAACACAAAATACATCCAATTTAACCAAAAACATCACATTTACTTATAAAATACTTATTTTATCAATTTTTCTCACATCAAATTCATAAATCCAAGCAAACATATCAAAAATTTCCATATATATTTCACATTTATGTATGTATGTCCGTGTCGAAGCGAACAAATTATCCATTTACACTTATCTTTTACATTAAGTACCATTAGATCTCATACTATACTTAGTTGTACTTAATTCATTGTGTTCAATTCTTAATACACCCTAGACATGCTACACTACTTCTAGGGTGTATAATGGGGTGTTACAAATTCTGCTTATAAAGCATCTAGAAAAAGATTGCAAAGCAAATATAATTCTTTTTTATTGAACTCCTTGTGCTGCACATTGTGTTAACCTGATATTGAAAAATATAGGAGATGCTAGGTATTTTCCTATTATTGATGAGACTATGTAAAAAGCAAAAAATTTGACTAAGTTCATCTACAATCAAGCATGGGTTTTGAATTTAAAGAGAAATGATTTCACCAACGGTAGGAATTTGTGTCATCCTACTATTACAAGATTTACAACTAATTTGTTATCACTTTAGTGTTTTATTATGATGAAGAAAGAGTTGAGATAAATGCTTACAAGTGATAAGTGAGTTGCATCTTAAGATGCTAGGATAATGAGTTGCATCTAATGTCAGATTGGAAGTTGCTAGAATTAAATTGAAGATAACGAATTTTGGTCCCAATATCAATTCGTTATCTGATTTTTTAAGCCTTTGGTGAGAGTTATGGATGATAGTTATGAGAAGACAAGAATGAGTTATGAGGAATCAGATTTGATAGATGAGAGTGACTTGGAATATAATATTAGATGTAAAAATATTGATATGTTATTTGGTGCAATGAATTTGAATGATGGTGATAATAAAGCTACTCTCAATAACGAGAATTTTGTACCAAATGAGAATTAAGATCCATATGATTTGGGCAGGTATTTAATTGAATAAAGTTCTAAGTTTTTATTTCTCATCTTATTCTAATTACACTTATATTTGATGTATATGTTAAATTATATATATGCATTATGCAATATAAATATAATTGCAAATATTTTTATTTTAGGTTTTACTTCTAATTAGTTGTCTTCTTGGCACAAACTCTTGTTGTAAATTGTAATCATCAGAGAGCCATAGATATTTATTAATCTTTTTATTTGACGCTTCAATGTAATTATTATTTATTATATGATGAAATTATAACATTTTAAATACTTTGTGTTGTTTTTAATTTTATATTTATATGATGACTAAATAATCTTTTTATATTAATTGTGATTACTATTTATATGTGAAATATCTGAAAAGTAATATTAATAAAAATAAATAAATTGTTGTTATTTTAAATTCTTATTATTAAGATTTTTGGAGATAGAGTTGATGTAAAATTATAAATTGTACAATACAACATGTTAAAGGTTTATTTTGTAATTTTAAAAAATCTAAAGGCTACTTAATAAATTTAAAAAAGATTGTCCAAAATTGTACCCAATATTGACCAATATTAGTACAATGCAGTACTAGAATAAAATTTGGTGGTGGTATTAGTACGGTATTCATAATATTGCTCATGATAATTGTTTACCAGATAGGTAAGTGATGGCATCTTGTAACATGACGTCATATATCCCTATTGAGACGTAAAAGGAAAATGACAATATACAACTAACATAATTGCTTATAACTTACAAGTTAAGGCTTATAGGATTCACATTGTTTCTTATAATAAATAAAGCCTTTCTAGGTTTTTAAAGACTGTGAAACTTATAATTTTTATATTGTGAATGTATATGAGTGTATTTTTACATATCAGCAATAATTTATAAATAACATATTTTAAATAAATTATATGATAAAGCAATAATTCGAATTTAAATAAAAAAACTTAATTTAACTATTATTTACAAATTCTCACCCTTTTTTTCCTTTAATTAACTTTTCTCTTTTCCTTTCCTTCAATTTTTGTTATCTCTTTTGGTAATAAGGTTAGGTGAAAATTCTCCTGATTAGATCTCTCTTCTCTACTACTATAAAGAATGGCATGACAAGCTTTTCTCTAGTAGAAGGAATAGCTCAACCTCCAGTTGGTTTTACTTTGCTATAAGTTTCTTTATTGGCTTCTTTTACTTTTAGAATTAAAACTCACCTTAAATCCTCTTCTCTAACTTTTCTCTTGCCAATCCTTCACCTTCACATGATTGGGAAGGCTTGCTTGTATGGATAAAAGCATAGCAACACTAAATAGGATTAGTTATGTAAGAGTTTGTATAGAAGAAGATCTTCAAGGAGTTCCCTGATAGGTTGAAGGTGCAGGAAGTGTATATAATTTACCAATGGAAGTCACTAAATTCAAAAGAGACAATTATATGGAAGGCCATTGGAAATGGTTTTTGTAAGAGGTGGCTATGAGGAGTTAATAGGAGATAACCTTAAAGGAAATTGTTAAGATATTTATTATATATCTTGCTGTTTAATTTTCACATTTTTGATTATTGAATCTTTAAGATAATGCAAGTCTTAAAATCCAAATTAAGATGAAGTGTAACAAAGTGATATTTATTATTTGAATTGAATTTTTGGATAATTTTTTAAGTGTGAAAGAATTCCATTTTGAAAAGGATAATGTGTGGATGACGTTGCTGTGCATTTGGAAGACATCGTAAGATTGCTGAAGATTACTTTGCGTGTGTGACTTCAAGTTAGGAATCTTGGCATGCATTTGGGCTCCTTACGCGAGTGATTTGGTCATTGCTTGGTTTTGTGTTGGCTGTAGGCGTGGGTGTGAAAAATAGAAATAGGAGTATATGTGTATCAGGTGGGTGTGGGTTGAAGCATAAAGTAAGTGAGCTGCAGATTTTGTGATGTTTTGCGCATGACTTGCAGATTGGATGAGTGCGTGACTCCTTTTTTTTCTTGGTTGGTTGCACAATCCTTATGATTTTAGGTTGTGGGTTTTCAGTTTGGTGATTGGAAGGACTGATGTGCCTACGATTGTAAATATAAAGAATTCTACGATGAGAAGACTACTAGTATGAAAAGGAGTTTCACGTGAGTGGGTCTTGTCGTGCTTTCCTTTTTGGGTGTGTTGTTGATGTGCTTCACAACTAGGTTATTTTGTGGATTGCATGTATCTTCTGCTGAAGGTTGGTTATTGGCTGCACTATTGATGTCGCTATCGCTCTGTGCCTTGGTGCTGAAATTTGCATGAATCAACCCACAGTGTGTGGTGACAACTTTTAGATCTATTTTAGTGGAGCTGAACTTAATGGGAAGTTGTTCTTCTTTTCCTTCTTAAGTGTTTTTATTTATATTGAATTTTATTTAATCACTTGAGTTGTTTAGTTTGTTTCGTTATCATTAAATGTTTTTTGAGAAAATCCTCTATTGAGGTTAGTATGAGACAGTCGTACTATTGGGTGTGAAATTCTTTCACGAGTAGTGAGGACGAAGGATAATGTCAATGGATGAGTGGTGTCAGCTCAGTAAAGTCTTGTTTAAAACCATTGATGTTAGTGAAAGAATTAAGTTAGGTAAGGGCCTCGCAGATATAGGCAAAGTGTATTGAACTGCGTTACCAAATTTCAATTTTGATTTATATTTGTGCATTTAATTTTTTTAATTTTTGATTGTGCTAGAAACGACTGCGGTAAATCGAAGATTTTACGAAATTATACCCCTACGTTCTTTCAATTGGTATCAAAGTGGGTCACCAAATCAGAACTCAGTACATCAATTCGGTGCAGATCCTTGTTTCACAATTATGGCTATAAGAGAAGGGGCATCAATCACTAGGCTACTGTTGTTAGATGGTTCAAATTATCCTACGTAAAAATCAGGAATGAAAGTATTCATTTAGACACAAGGATCAAAAGTGTGGAACTTAGTTTTAAATGACTGGACGCCTCTATTGACGACTAATGAAAAGGGAGAAGTAGCGTTTAAAGATGTATTTGAGTGGACAATGGATGAAGAAGAGAGAGCGCTTGAAAATTCTCAAGCCCTGCACGTCATTTTTAGTACAGTTGATGAAGGTCGCTTTGCTATAATATCAACTTGTGAATCGGTGAAAGAAGTGTGGGACACTTTGTAGACTATATATGAAGGATCGAAATATGTGATAACCTCAAAACTTCAGATGTTGGTTGTGAGATTTGAAGAGTTGAAGATGGATTAGAGTGAAACCATTGGAGCCTTCCATGAGAAACTGCACGACATAGCAAACCAAGCACATCAACTCGAGAAGAATTACTCTAACCTGAAACTGGTTAAGAAGACATTGAGATCGTTGCCTTCGAGGTTCATAATGAGGGGTGTTAAGCTTTTTATCATCCTGGCGTCGAGCTATTTTTCTGCAGGACCTCCCCTACAGTATCTTCACCGCAGTAGAGTTTAACCACCAAGTTCGGGATGGATTGGTGTGGTTCCTCTACGCCTAGGACACCAGAATATCGAACCATGAACGAAGAAAGGCATGAGAGAAAGGCATATTCTATTGGCTAGTGATTGTGCGGCCCCAATTCTTGACTGGAGGGGACACCAAAAAATTGTAGTCATCGAAGAAGCCCATGATATCATTGAATTGTCTTTAGATAAGGTAATTGAGATTCTTACCAACTTTGAGGTGAATTTTTTAAGGGATAATCAAAAGAAGAGAAAAGGATTTGCATTATAAGCTGAGATTGGTAAAGTTGTGAATGATTCTCATTTTGGTATTGTTTTGTCCCAAAAGGGGGACATCAAATTGTTTTTAATGGCTGTTCAATTCAATGAGAGATTTTAAGGTATCTCTGTGACTATTAATCTTACTTTTTGGCATCTTTTTGTCTCAAGAGGGAGAAATTTGAATGATTGGATAATTGTTTATTATTGTTTCTTTGGATGTCTCTTGAGCTTGAAGAATTTGATGGATGTTCTTTAGAACTTGATGTTTATTAAGGGGAAATTTCTTATTTGTGACAAAAATTTCAAAAAGGGGGAGATTGTTAAGATATTTTCATATATTTTATTATTTAATTTTGACATTTTTTATTATCGAATCTTCAAGATAATGCAAGTCTTAAAATCCAAATTAAGATGAGGTGTAACAAAGGGATATTTATTATTTGAATTGGATTTTTGGATAACTGTTTAAGTGTGAAAGAATTCCATTTTGAAAAGGATAATCTGTGGATGACGTTGTTGTGCATTTGGAGGATATTGTAAGATTGCTGAAGATTACCTTGCATGTGTGACTCTAAGTTAGGACTCCTGGCTTGCGTCTGGACTGCTTACGTGAGTGATTTGGTCATTGCTTGGTTTTGTGTTGGTTGTAGGCGTGGGTATGAAAAACAGAAATAGGAGTACGTGTGCATCAGGTGGGTGTGGGATGAAGCATAGCGTAAGTGAGTTGCAGATTTTGTGATGTTTTGTGTGTGAATTGGAGATTGTGAGTGCGTGACTCCTTTTTTTTCTATCTTGGTTGATTGCACAATCCTTGTGATTTTAGGCTGTGGATTTTCAATTTGGTGATTGGAAGGACTGATGTGCCTACGATTGTCAATATAAAGAATTCTATGATGAGAAGACTACTGGTATGATAAGGGAGTTTCTCATGAGTGGTTGTTGTCGTGTTTTCCTTTTTGGGTGTGTCGTTGATGTGCTTCACAGCTAGGTTATTTTGGGGATTGATTTTATCTTCTGCCGAATGTAGTTGGCTGCACAATTGATGTCATTATCGCTCTGTAATTACTAGAATTTGCATGAATCAGCGCACAATATGTAGTGACAACTTCCATATATATTTCAATGGAGTTGAACCTATAAGGAACTTGTTCTTCTTCTTTTTTCTCAACTATTTCGTTTATATTGAATTTTGTTTAATCACTTGAATTGTTTAGTTTGTTTCGTTATCATTAAACATTGTTTGAGAAAATCCTCTGTTGAGGTTAATACGAGACGGTCGTACTATTAAGTGTGAAATTCTTTCATGGGATAGTGAGGACGAGGGATAGCATCAAAGGTTCAGTAGTGTCGACTCAGCAAAGCCTTGTATAAAATTATTGTCGTTGGTAAAAGAATTAAGCTTGGTAAAGGCCCCGTAAACGTAAGCAAGGTGTGTCGAACTTTAAATTTTGGTGTTGATTTATATTTGTGTTTTTTTTTTGTTTTTGATTGTACTAGAAACGACTGCGGTAAATCAAAGATTTTGTGAAATTATACCCCTACTTTCTTTCATAAAGAATTTGGAAATTTCTGAACCATACCCCAAGTTGGAAAATGAAGAGCTCACTACTTGGAAAAGGAAGTGTTTAATATTTGCTCGTGGAATAAGTCAAACCCTGATAACTAGCAAAATAAGAACTTAAATCATGTTATTTACCAAAATAACATAGAAAGTTAGATTTGTCATAGGCACTATTTGATAATGATCTAATTATTCCTTCATTATATTCACATTTTTTATTATGATGGTGTTCAAATTGCAATGGTCCTGATCTATAAACCCATTTTCTAGTTAATTAATAATATTTAATACTTGTTAATGAATTCAAATGCACCCTATAAGCCGAGCATACCATAAAAGCATAAGGCTCACAACTCTAAGAAAACTTGATTGCTTTCATATCAATGTACATGTATTTATTCAAATTAATAAATAAAATATTAATAAAATTTAGAAATTAATAAATGAAAAGCAATAAAATAAACTAATAATTTGATGAGAAATTTCCTCGAAACAATTAATCAAACAAGTAAAAAAAATAAAAATTTTATGATAAATGAACTACCAAAATTAAGATGAATATGGAGATTTGATGATGCAATAAGGATTTGGTTTTAGATAGGGATTTTCACAAAACAAAACAAAAAAATTCCTCCAATATGTGTAATGTGTGTTTCCAAAAGCATAAGAACACTCATTAAACAATATCCTGATAGAATAAAAGGAACAAAAAATATTAATTAATTTCTTAATTAATTAATATATTTATCTATACCTTATCAATTACTATATTATCAATCGGTCGCTACTATATAACAACATTTCTTATTATTTTATACTGAATAATACCTCTGATCTAAAAATGATCAGTATCCAAAGATGGCGAAGTGTAATAATTATTGACACCTATATCATTTCTAGACCTTACTGATAGAGTTTGGGATCTGATAACCTTGGCGTAGGAATAGCTACAAGAGAAGTCTTCAACTTCAGGACAATCCCAAACTTCTCGGACAGATCCAACTTGTGTCCTTGAGGGATTTTCCAGTCAAAAGAATGCAAGAGTGTAGCAAGGTAATACATAAACATCCTCTCAGCCATGGCTATCCCAGCACAGATTCTTCTTCCAGAACCAAATGGGAAATAGTTGAAATCACTTCCACTGTAATCCCATTTCTCACCCAGAAACCTCTCGGGCTTGAATTCAAGAGGATTTTCCCAGATTGTAGGGTCTCTGTGTATGGCCCAAACGTTAAGAAAAACTCGAGCGCCTTTGGGAACGGTATAGCCACCTACAGTACAGTTTTCACTAGGACAGTGAGGGACCAAAAGTGGGAGTGCTGGGTGCAACCTTAAGGTCTCTTTCATGATGGCATATAAGTATGGTAGACTGTGTATGTAAGACTCTTCAACTATGTTGTCCTTGCCAACCACTTCATCTAATTCTTTCTGAGCTTTTCTCATCACTTCTGGTTTGTTCAAAACTTCAGCCATGGCAAACTCGATTGCATTCGATGACGTGTCTGAGCCACCCACAATCATGTCCTGTTAACAGATTTAGCCCATCTTATAAAACCAGAGAGTTAAGAAAGAAAGAAACGAGACGTAGAACATCAATTACCATAAGCAGGGCTTTGACGTGGGTCATAGTAAGCGGTGTCTTGGAATCTTCCTCGTCTTCAAGCTTCAACAAGAACTGCAAAAAGTCCTTGCTCTCATCACCCTCTTTATCAAGTTCCATTCTCTTCTTAATCATCTCCTCAATAATCCCATCAAATTTGAGGGCCAAGTTTGCCATTTTCTTCCGTTGACCTTGCAAGTCGAACCTCGCCAACCTGGGAAAGAAATCCGATAAGTTCGGAGTGCCTAACAACTCCGTTATGTCGGAAATCACTTTCCTGAAATCTTTCCCAATCTTGTCTCTTTCCTGTCCCTGAACCGTGCCACCCCACAACATGTTCGTTATAACGTTAAGTATTGTCAAAAATATTTGCTCCCCGAAGTTGACCGGCGAACCCATCTGAGAATATAGGTGGCCGACTGTTTTCCGGAGCTCATGGCGGCGGAGGGCATACAC
>JAOTIZ010000202.1:32902203-32929147 GCA_027123425.1 Erythroxylum panamense
TCCAGAAAATTTTCTATAGATTCCCAAAAATATATGACACATGTTCCTACACTCCAATTTCAATTTTCAACTCCCAAAAATTCAATTTTTACCCCAATTCTATAATTCAACTCTAATCCACACAATTATTACCTAATTTTCCCATCAACGCTATTAAACCGGGAAATTGTCATATATATACGTACATACGTATGCTTGTGCAACACTAATCAGTTATCAGTAATTATAGAGGCTATATGCATGTGCAAATTTTAAATTATGCAAGCACCCAATCCTAACCCATCCAAATTACCAATATGCCCTTCACATTGGTAACGGGATGTTACACGCCTGCACTTGTGTCTTCCACCTCCATCTACAGCCTCCATCTGCCATTGCCATCGTCTAGAGATGCGTTGTCGCCATTGAGCTGGTGCGTCTCCAACGTCATCTTCTCCGTCGCTCCAAACTGAAGGTAGTGTCCTCTTTTCCGCCCTCTCCTTTCTCCAATGATGTGTGAATGTTGGGTTGAATTTTTTTGGTTCAAATGGAGTTTGTTTGTGGGTTTGGTTGTTAATTTATCAAATCTTATTGATGGTTAATGAATAGGTTGGAGAATGATGGAAAAAAAATTGGTTATTTGTCTTGAATGAGGGATGAATCTTCGACTGCATACCAAGTGTTTGATAAAATGTACTCGTTTGATAAAAATTGATTTTGAGGAATTTCAATTGTTCCCCTAAGTTTGTTTAGAGATTACTGGGTTTTCTTTAAAATTCTAAAACATTTTCCTCTTGATAATTGAAAGGATTTATATATCTAAATGACGAAGATTTGGTATAACAAAAATTACAATGATTTTCTAAAAAAATTATAATGATTGTTGGAAAAAGAATAATTTCATTCTTTCTTACTCTTACTCTATTTGAATTGGAAATTTCAACTCTTAAGTATTTTAATAGCTAAAACACACCCTTTTAATAATTAGATTTAAAATAATTTGAAAATTTTCTTAAAGTTCTTTTAACATTAAATTAATTTTATTTCAAAACAAGTTTTGTCTTGATTATGAAAGGAATATTGCCTTATGATTGTTAAATAAATGGTTATGTAATTATTGAACTTTTAATTGATTTAAATTACCAAGACAAGTTTACAATAATCATTGTTACACATGCAAGACTATTGCCTTTTGATAGTTATGTAAATGGTAATGTAATGATTGAATTTTTAATTAAACTAAGACAAGTTTAATTAGCTCGCCTTAATTTTGTTGAAACTACATTGGATTGAGTTGTCATTTTTAATTCTAATTATAGTTGTGATTGGTTGGTAAATGTTTATAGTTAGGGTTGATTGAAAATTTTCTATGAATTTTGATTGAATACAACATGGCATCGCCTTTGATGATTATGATTGGATCTTATCTTTGTGGAGTATGAATGTTATGGATAATGTGATATGTATGAATGTCTATTGGTGTTTGTATTGATACTTATTAGGTTGATTAGGCCCTCTTAGCATGTCATAGTATTAACCTTAGTTTACTTAGATTGTTTTACCGTTTAACATGTGAGAAAATTTAATGGGGGTCGTTGATTGAATTACTCATCCTAGAACTAGAATCATCGCAATTAGTATCCTCCTATTCCTCCTCTTCAAATGTGTATTTTTTAAAGGATTTAGGTCTAGATCATGACTTTAAACTATTTAATTTGAAGTTTAGAACCTTAATTTGGCCTTGAATAGCATTCATAAACAACTTAAGATCAAGTTTTGCATGATCTCCACCACTAATCATATTTAAATTTGCAAAGAAAAAGTTAATAACAAAAATTAATTTTTCTCAAAACTCCTAAAGTATCTAGACTATGATTTTCAGGTTCGTCGAATAGGACCAAAGAGACATCGTGAGATTATGCGGCCCAGGTTTAGAGACATGATCGGCGGCACTTACTATGTAGGTGGATCGTCGCATTTTATAGCTCCCGCGAACTCACCTCCTCTCCCTCCCAGACCTACAGCTGCAGATGAGGTATCACCTACTGCACAACATAGTACACCATCCATATCCCTATCCCCAACTCATATATCATCCAATACCACTTTATCGAATAGCGGAGACGTCTGCAGACCTAGAGATCAAGGATCAGATAGAAGAAAGTACATAGCAATTGATGGCATTCTGTAAGTGAAATCACATTAATAACTACTTGTTTTTAATTAAGTTATAGGTTTATCAGTTTTTTCATTTTATCAAATTACTTCTTATATTAGGTTGCTTCCGTCTAGATCGTGTTTCAGAAATATGACTTTTAAATTTAAAGAACGGATTGATCCTGAGGGTTATGTGTGGAAAAATATCTCTCAGGCAATAAAAGAATTTTACTTTCAGGAGTTTGAGGTACAATAAACATTTAGTTTTGTTTAATCTTGCTTTATATAAACTAATTACATAAATATTATTACATAACATTACTTCAGAAAAACATTCTTCTTATTTCAAAAAGATTTTTTTTAGGATTCTGGTATTGATGCCAGCATATATAGACTATAGCATATGGGAGAGGCGAGCTTGTGCATGTTATTGCGATTTCATTGGTGTGATATGCAAGGCTGGTTTCGACCATGTTTTATTTCAGAGAAAATATGGATTCCATGATAGGAGTATTGGAGAAGCCCTGCGGCAATGACAATCTCAGGGCGTAACTCCACCAACAGACGTGGAGGCCCGAGAGGAGAGAGTCTTCCTATACATATAGTAAGATCAATAAGCCACTGTGAGCATACACAGAGACTTGTAAGTATCTAAACTTCACACATATTTTGTATATGTTTTGCTTTGCTATATTATAGATAATGGCAATGGTATAAATGCCTAGTACCATATATAGCTGTGTTGAGTTTTTTTATTTGTTCAATAAGGGGACATATCATAAAATTATGGGAAACTCTGCGAAATTTTTATTAAATATAGTTCGCATCTAAACATTTAGGTTAAATATGCAGGAAAAGTCTTTGGGTCTTCCTCTTACACCTACTCAGCTAGTTTTGCATACTCACACCAAGAAGTATGACGGTGTGACATTCTTCAACAGTCAATGTAGAGAACTGAATATATGTGAACTTAATGCCTTATTATTATTTCTTTTATAATCATTCAGTTTTACGATTATAAATAATCCCTTACTAATGTAAACATCGGTTTCTAATAGGACCAAATAAAACAAACCATTCAGCGGCAATCTCAAGAGGAACAACTTGTTGATGAGACTTAGACGTATTTTAATGTTGTCGTGGTAGGAACCGTCGTGGATGGATATTCGGGCTAGGTTCATTTGTGAATACTTGTTATTCGCAATTCTTCATGTCCAGTATAGCAACGTCTACCAGACAAACACAATCGTCGGAAATCACTGAGTTTCGGGCTACAATGGATACATTGATGGACCAAATGGCTCAACTGAGATAGGAGTTGGACCAGCTGAAGGGGAGGGGTAGCACCTCTGAGCACCCTCCATCACCACGACATTAAGATTGTTATAGTCATTTGCTTTCAATTACAAAAATATGTTATGTAAACTTTAATGTTTTTATTATCACTTATCAAATTTTAAACTTTATATTACCAATCAACTTTTGTTTGAACAAATTTAATGTATAAACAAATTAATTTAATATGTATAGATAATTCACAATTGTTGAAATTATGCATTTTTATAAGATCATCAAACAAAATTTAATGTTGGGATTTTTTTTAAATTCTAACTTCCAATTACTGATGGATTAGAGAAAACCGTCAAAAAATATGTTCAAATATTACCGAAAAAATACAGATGCCGTCGAAAAAATATTTCTATATTACCGATGGAACATTGTATACCGTCGATAAGTTGTTCGTTTTATTTACCGATCGTTTCTGTTAATCCGTCGGTATATTTATGTCGATATACCAACGGTTTCTTTATGTCCGTCGGTATATTTTACCGACGAAAATGTATTTGATATTTCGTCGTTAAAATTACTTACGTCTGTATTAACAACACTTTTGTCCATCGTTTAATTCCGTCGGTAAATATTAATACCGACGGAATACTTGAATTTAGCGTCGGTTATGTCCGTCGGCAATTTTCTGATTTCTTGTAGTGTTATTTATAAAATTTACTGACTTAAAAAAATATTTAGAAATATAAAAGAAACTCATTAAAAAAAAGCACCAAATCAAAATCTGTGATTCTTATTATCCAAGGAAAAGCAGGCAGTAGATTAGCCATTGGAGGATAAAGGACGCACTTTTAGATGGTGATAATTATCTCCACGAAGGGCTCTAAACAAACAAAAAGCTAATGCCATTATAAAATATGGATGGGGTGATATCAAGTTGGACAGGATTACTTATTAAAATGTAATTACATTACAGTGCGCATTTGAATATTTAAAGCAGGTGTCGAGCTTCTCATTGACAAACACCCCAACGGAGTGCGAGTCTGCTCACTTTTCATTATCGCCATTAATCTAAAATTTCAATGAAAAATCTCACATTTTGGGTGTTATAAAAACAGTAACCTTAACCCTGCCCTATGTGTCATGATTGTTAAACGTGGGAGGTGGTATACAATTTAAGAAGTGCGTCAAGCTGACATAGAGGCGTGTAATTAGCATGCTTTAATTTATTTCTTCTTTAATTAGTATCCAACAGTACAAGACTGCAGCTTTCTGTGCGGGCCCATATAAATGTAATATACATGTGTTATCTTGTCGTATAGAGGATTTCAATTTTTTAAATACCTGAGACACGTTTTTGGTTAAGGCTGAGTTTTTTCTTTTTTATTTTATTCTTAAGCACGATATTTTCATTGCAAATTCGATCAGGCATATTCTTGGATCCAGTTCCTTTCTTTCCATTTCTTTCTTGTCTTTTCCTTTTTATGTGTTTACATCAAACTAATTCATATCCAGTAGAGAAAATAAGGCACACATATCATTTCAGCCCTATCCCTTTATTTTCTCCTCTTTGTTTTATTTGCATTTCATATGTTTTGTGATTTACATTTTGATATGCTTCATGTGTCTTCCAAACTTTTAGTGACTGTTTTTGTATCTTATTTACTCTAGTTTGATTGATTTAAGAATTTACTGGTTGAATAATGGCAACTGAATTAACCTGGTTGAATATACGTGAACTTAATGCCTTATTATTATTTCTTTTATAATCATTCAGTTTTACGATTATAAATAATCTCTTACTAATGTAAACATCGGTTTCTAATAGGACCAAATAAAACAAACCATTCAGCGGCAATCTCAGGAGGAACAACTTGTTGATGAGACTTAGACGTTGGTTTAAGAATTTACTGGTTGAATAATGGCAACTGAATTAACCTGGTTCAATTCAATTAAAAAAAATTACTTCTACATTAATGTTATCCATATTTTAATGGTGTCACTTTTTCTAATACAAAATGATAACTGTATCTCGTAGCTTAGAAAGCGAAGGTTCACCAAAAGTTGAATTGGCTGGAGAATGAATTTTAACGTCCTCTTCTAGTTAGTAAACTAGTAAATTCAATCCCTAATGCACTTATGATCGCAGTCAACTTTGGATTATTGTTTTAGCCCATCTCACCCTAGATTGTTCAAAGTGAATATGATAACATTGCCTTTGATATATTGTTTGTAGAGAAAGGAGGTGAGATAGCTGATGGCTCCAACAAAAGGAAAAGGAAGAAGGTGCTAAACAAACTGAACTTCAGAATCCTACGGCCAAATCAATTGTGATAATTTCTCTCTTTTTAGCAGCATCACCTGAATTTCTATGCTGGGCTGTCTTTTGGGGAAAGTCACCAATAGTTCAGAATCAGAATGATTGGACAACATTATTCTATATGCTCACAATCACAATGGCAGGGCAGGAACAAAAAGAAAGCATTATGCGCTTGACTTGCACCATATAAACACAAATATATACAGATGTTATAATATTCTGTAAAAATAAACCACTAGCATCCTTGATAATGCCAGACCTGTCCCTACTTCTTACATAAAATTACAACATCTGTGACACTTTCAAAGTAATGTCATTTCATGGTGTCACTGTTGACTTGGTTTGGTGAGAAACCCTCTTTTGAAAGCCAGCAGGTTTACTTCCACCTTCCCTCAACAGCAGCCTTAAAACTATGTAACGTAACAACTAATAATACACAGAATTCAACACTGAGAACCTATAACATTCAAGCTGGACTAGTATGATGCTCTTTTCAAATGTTCACATTCACAGCCTAAGATTTCTTTCCTCTCTACCATAAAATTATGTAATCTCTAATGCTTATCGTCCTCCATCTCTAATGATTTCAGAGCGTTTAATTCAAACTTGTCAAAACAATCAATACCGAAATCTTGGATACCAAAATCTTGGCACTCAAGTAACCAAGTCAAATCTTCGTCCCATGATTGGTAAGTATTTTGTGATACCAGAGGAGGGTTGTCAGTATTTTTCCAGGAGGCATCAATTAGGGGAGGTTCATCCATCCACAAGCTATTCAATAAAATATCGTCATTGCAAATATTGTCCAACAAAAGAGATGACTCGTCGGTGGAACAGTTTTCAGTTGGTGACCTTGAATTCTCCTCTGATGATGAGTTAACGGTGACCTCATTTTCTTGACCAGTAATGTTGCTAGGCTCAGGTGGCAAAGAACCAGCATGAGTTAAGCTGTCCTCTGCCTTGGGTTCTTTGTGCAAAGGCTCATGTGTGACAGGATCAATTCCCATCTTGAGAAGCTTTTTCTTTATGTGTGTGTTCCAGTGATTCTTGATTTCATTGTCAGTCCTGCCTGGCAATCTAGCTGCTATCTTAGACCACCTGCAAGCAATTATTTTTAAAGGAAAAATGTCACTATCTTGCTTCATTTGATCATGTGAACCATGCAACCATCAGCAAAGAAAATAACTCCAAGACCCAGTTTTCAAATAATTGAAGCAATTTGTCAAGTTCAGTTCATCTAGAATTATGAAGAAATGCCGCCCACTCAAATCTTAACTAGGATTACACACGTCCAACTCTTTAATAAAAATAAATAATCTTTATCGTATTTATTGGAAGGTATTGCTACGGTAGACCGTAGATTCTTATAGGAATTTAGTCAACTAATGCAAAGAAAAATGACGTCACCACAAAAGGTTTATGCACCACAAGGAATTGCTAGTTTATTATGGAACACTAAAATGTCACAACACGTTTACATCGTTAGCTTTTAGTTTCACCACCAACTTCCAAACCCCGCTGCCATCTTTTTGTCCATACTTTATGCCACGCCACCTTTACTCACCTAACCTAGAACACTTCCATCAAGGTGAAGATTAGTGTAGGGTGAGATTAGCTATGCACTTATTGCTTTGTGAATGAACTAAAAACAAATTTCCCAAACAACGAGCCTTTGCTCTACCAAAGTTTTATCAACACATCAGAATTATAAATTAATATAATGAGTCTCGTGGAATTAATAAAACTACTTTTTAATGTTTATCCTATACAAAATAGAAAGGAAAGAAGAAAATGTTATTGCTCAAATGTCATCCAACATAAAATTTTGATTATTTCATATATATATATATAGTAATTGCTTCTTTTTTGTTTTACTTAAACCACTCAATATCCGTCGTCACATTGGTAACCAACTAATTCGGATTCGAGATGAGTAGGACTTTTTTGGACGGCCAAGCTCTCCTTTAAACCGACTTTCATTCTCAAAACTCGAAGTCGAAATCTTAGTTAAGAACGGAGAATCTCGTGCCACTCTACCGGAGCATCATTTTGACAATTAAAACAAACCATTTTCCAGATATGATCTGAGACATTCAACAGACTGCTGAATGTTTGGTAAGGCATCTTGTCAATCAAATCCAAAAGACTTTTGATCTTCTTTCACATGAAGATGATGGGAGACGAGATTCAAAACTAATATATCAACGTAGTGTGGTAGAAGAAAAACATGTCCACGAGGTTACCAGCTATACCGAGGAAAATTCGATAATGTACTTTATTAAACCATGATCATCAAAAGTTCTATAGACTTAAATACGAGATTCAAGTAATCAACCTGTTTCCAAGACGGGCATGAAGATCTATGACCAGCTGTTCTTCAGCTTCGGTAAGGAGACCTCTCTTCAAGTCGGGACGAAGATAATTAGTCCAGCGAAGCCGGCAACTCTTGCCACATCGCCGGAGTCCGGCGAGCTTTGGTACAGCTCTCCAACAACACTGGCCATTGGTGAGAATAAAACTGATGAGTTTCTTATCTTCCTCAGCCGTCCATGGACCTTTCTTGACCCCAAGTTTGTCACAGCAAGGTTGCCTTCCCATAGCGCTACAGAAAACTTACACAAATCACTAATATTTGTCAAGACTCTGGCGCGCAACTACAACTTGGAAAGACTCAAAAGCCCCACACCCACCTATATATAATGCCCTCACCTTGAGTTTCCTAATTCTCCTTAAGTACACACACAAACATACATGTATACGTACAGAAATAGAGAGAGGGAGGAGATTCCGGGTTCCACCATTAGTTTAAGAAAATGACATGGGAACTAAAATGGCTTGTTCTGGTGACAGTAGACAGTTCAGACAAAAATGAGTGAAGGTGAATGATAAGTGACAAATAGGACCGAGTTAAAAATTTAAGGACCGACAGACTCAAAAACAAAAAACAGCTTACTTCTTTCTATTTTCCTACAATCCACTCTGTGGTTGCAAGCTTACTCAACCATACCATCATGCATTTCGTCATCACCACGTTTACGTGTCCTTACTCCTTACTGAGATACTACAGTATTTTATGTTGCTTATATTTTAATGGATATTAAGTACAAATAACTTTATCTTTAAAAAAAGAAAAGGTACAAATAACCTTGCAGTTCTTTCGATGACATTTTCCTTTTTGATCATGATTTCATCTGGACCTTCAAATCTATGCTAGCTAGTTCCATAGCCGTACTGTCATAAACTTGTTGAGTATGTTCATTGAGAACCATTAATGGAAGTCTTTTTTTATTTTTCGTAATTCTTCGACTGGTCACCATTCACAAGAAATTTTTTTTTGGGGGGGTAAGATATAAAGCATGTTCTGATATATACTTTGTGCTTATTTAAAACCAACAGAAGGGAAAGAAAGAACAACTTAAAATACAAGACCACTAAAAAGTAATTAATCGATATGACATCCTCCCAATTTTAAAATTCATTTTATACTTACAATAGATTCAACCAGTCTCTTTCATAAGATAACAATTATATTAACAGGCATAAGAGTAGAACCTACGAAAATAACAGGTATGTGGTACATTCTACGTAAGCCTTTGATTGCAACAATAATAAGGAATCCATCTGGCGTCTCCAAACCAGATGGTTAAAATCTTTTTCTGTTCCATCTCCATGACAGGAAGATGGGAAACGTGTTTCAGAAAGAAAATTGAAAGACATCAGTTTGTACACCAGTCTCATATTTCGATTGAATCATTCTTTTATTTCCAATTAAATAAAAAACGTTAAAAAGATGAAGACAACATATATAAAGTCCTAGGCTGTCAGATCATTAGAAATTAAGAGAGTTTAACTTCATTTCGAATAGCTAATTGTCAGAAGAAAGTCCTATGCTGTCAGATCATTAGAAATTAGGAGAGTTAACTTCATTTCGAATAGCTACTTGTCATTCAGAAATAAACTAATTACTGCTGTGGACGAGGCCTTTGGCTAAAGTTTAAATATGTACCAACCCCTGATCAAATTCTAATTAGGAGTTCTTAAAAGTAAATTAACATTATTGGTTTAATGCTCTAATTAGAGGACTTTTGCCATTCCTTTCAGTAAGCGTTGCGTTGCTATCTGCCAGAGATTATGTCACCGAAAAACTTGCTAATGACATATACTTGTCTTCTAAGTCCATCATCATTGTCCAAATGACATTGCAAAAGAAACCCTGTTGCATACTCATCAATTTTATAAAGAATTTCCATCTTCCACCGGATTCTCGATTTGTTTAATACTTTCTTTGACTATCAAGACTTCTGATCATGTACTAATTAAATTACAGGGTACCCTTTTGAATGTATAGGACATAGACTAGGATACAATCAATCTTTCAACCTGAGCATGGAGTTTCTCTCCCCAAGATATTTTCCAAGTGCTTAAATTGAAGAAAGGTTCAGGAACAACCTGTTGTAAGGCAAGCTATCTCAGGATGTTCATGCGTGCAAAGCTCACCAAGAAAAGCATACACTTAATATATTTTTAATTAATCCACCCGACATAGATAACATGTTTTTGTTCATCTGAGTACGTACCATTACATACCATGTGCCACGTAGAGTGCTAGCTTCCTCCCCCATGATTTGGTGTGCTTAATTAATGGAAAATCACATAAAATCATCCACAAGAAGTTTGGCAATGGTACCTACAAAACCACCGTATTACACACTTGTCTTCCTGCCGGGGCCTCCACTTCAAATTACATTTCCAGCACCATGACCTAACAAAACAGGTTTAAATTGGAAACATGACAACTATGTAGATTTGGGGTAGTTCACGATCGAAAGTATTGGTCTTTTACTTTTGTCTCTCTTAGCATATACAGGTGTCTATGTTGTTCAACGTGGACCCTTGCATAAACTTGGGATTTCAACCTCTAGACTTCCCGTTATATGTCGTGATCCATGGACAACATCTCGGGTTTATCTCATGGGCAGTCCCTCTTCAGCATCCACAAGCACTTACATGGGTTAATATCAAAAGCAGGCAAGTGTACTTAGTCAAATACAGGTAATAATAGCTACGTGACCGTGAAATATCGAGCAGTTAATTAATGAAAAAGGGCAGACAACATCAAACCATTTTTTATGTTTTTAGGTACGTAACAAAGTAATAATTTATGTATTTGTAGGTACAGGTAGGAATGATAATCGAGGCTGGTAGATTAGATATGGCCACATTGCTTGTATTGTTGGATGTTTCTCTTTGGTATAGCAGTTGTAAGTTCCTGATCAGCTAGACGTCGATATCTGACATATATATAAATATATGGTTCTATGTGTATTACGTTTTGGAGACATGATTAATTATAGATATCATTACAGCTTACTTCAGAAGTGATACAATTCAATCATTTCACCTGTCAATCACAGTAACTCGAACTTACTTTCTTTTGTTTATAATGGATTAAGACAAAGCAAGATATTGAAAGCATAATCATCCCAATTACCTATATTTATTGCCTCATCTCAAATTTAATTAACGTCTTTGATACCAATTCTGGGATAAAATTAAATGTTATGAGAAGCTACAAATTAGGAGTTTTAACTAAAACTGTAAACAGTGGGAAAGTCAATGTCACCACCAGCTCTTGACTAGTAATATTCGTAGTGGAAATTGAAAGACAGAACTGGGCCGGATTGATATTTTCAATTTTTATTGATTAGTTACATAGAACTAAAACGTTTATTGTTCACCTAATTTTGAGAAATCTGTATTATTTTAGATAAAAGTAAAAATTTTGATATTAAATTATCCAATGTTTGAACAGTTAGATTAATATAAATTTTCTATACAATTTCAATCATGAGAATTGCAATTTAATCTTCTTAAAGGAAAATTACCAGCTAACAAGATATATAATTTGATATGGCAACTACAAATTTACTAATCTTGAATGGCACTTAATTTTCTTAATCATGGCTTAATTTTAATGTATCTAGTAATAAGTAGGGTTCATTAATAGGAGACTCAATTTCCTGCAATCATTTTTAACAGACCGACTAGTTAGCATACTTCAACAAAACCACAACCATCATTATTTAGTGACATTAGACAAAAGAATATAAACTATGCATTTAAATGTCAACTTCGGACTAAACAATAATTTTAATTCCAATTAATGTATGCCTAAGGGTGTAAATGGCACGCACCCAATTCTTTTCTTCATTATCAAAACCATCCATGATTTGACACCAAAAATCATCTTTTTATGTACCTTTTCTGATGATCTATAAATAGAATTTGGAGACGGGATTTGTCACATTGATGTTATGACATCGTGCTGATGAGTGAATGAGTGAATGCAATTTGAAAAGTTTCCTATCCTCTCCCTTGCTTTTAGTGTTAAACAACATATAATTTAGAATTAAAATCATGATCTTATCTTGCGGAAATGATTTCCCTTTTTAACTTAGTATATTGCTTGAAATTTAACCCTCATTTAACACGTAGAATGTGGGCATCAAATTATCCCACTTGTATTGATTATGAGCCTCAAAAGAGTGGATTGCACAATTATGCCAAATAACACCATCAATAACACATTAAAGCGACTTCTGAGCTACCTAATGCGAACAGGTGAATGAAAGACCTTATGCGTCAAAATTTCCACACAATTTGACTATTGTGTTATGTTATAGTCACCTATACAAATCGTTAGACCCCACTTTGACGTAATTTTGGAGTAATCTATTCGTCATTAGTGAATATTTTGTCTGATGACAAAAATCATAATGCCGGCCTTCATCCAAAAGGTAAACTTGGCAAGAAAATGGAAACCCTTTTGTGTAAAGAATCCCAACTACTTCTACTGGTCTCAACATGAGATTTCCAACTTACAACAGTTTAGTACGGAGTTTGTAAGTAAAAGGATGACCAAGACATGGAAGTTAAGAATATTTGTTTGGTATGCAAAAGACTTGAAATCAAGTCAATTGGGGGAAAAAAAAGAGAGAGAGAGAGAACAAATACATAGGATCTTCTATCCACCACGCTTGACAGTGGGCAAGCCCCGAGCGACCAGGAAGATGTAACCTACAAGTCTATATTATCTAGGCTAGGGTTGAATTTAATAAAATTTTAACAAACGTATGCACTGACGGATGTTTATATAAGTTAAAGGTTAATCGATAAAAAAATTATAAGTGATTTGGCTTGATAGTAAACACGTAGGAGAAGCTTTCTATCTACCGTGACCTGAATCTTGGTAGGCGTAATAAGCTCGAATATTTTATGTATATGGCTTTTAATTTTCAACATCTTGAAAGAAGCTAGTTGATAAATCTTTTTACAGTTAATATGAAAATGATCCATAAGAAGACACGAGCACATTCCCGTACACGCGTGGGGAAGATTAATCAGTCCACTGCTCAAAAAGTATACACACGCAATCGATTGTATGTGAGACTACCCATAACTGGGGCTTTATAAGGTGCAAGAAATCAACACTTCAATAAGTAATGTAATGACTGTGCAAACAGGGGATGGGTCTGTTCTTTATCAAATACTGAGGAAAAAGTCACGGGTTGTATGTAATATGTCCTTAAAAAAATACTTTACAACGTCCAAACCTTACTTTTCGCAACCAACTGTTGGAGAATTTTTAGGACTCCGAACTCACATTGGGGCAACTTTTGACCAATTAAACATAAAAATTCTTATGTTCATTACAATATGGTGGTTGATTGGTAGAAATGGGGTAAAGAATGTGTGGCAGAAGTGTACTTGTTAGTTGAATTTTGTTGAAGACCTTAAATGACAATGAAAGGTGAGCTTGGGCAGGGGTTGAAAGGAATGCCAATCCCACCAATCCCACTTGTCAGGCCATTGCTTGCTTGTGCTTGATTTGGTCATGACTTGGTATAGAAACTTGGTCGTCTGTATTAATAACAACGTACCAAAACAGGACCAGATCTTCCGACTGGTAGGTTTCATTATATTGTATTTGTCAATGAGGATGACAATGGGAAATAGCCCCAACAAGGTCTACTGATTAGGAGCATTCTTTTTAACGCAAAAGGGATAAGCCATTGGTCCGTCACACCCTATGGGTCACAGGTCATTTTTACCCCCGACGGTTGATAAGAAATTTGGAGTAAAAGGTAAGAGACAAAGTTTACACCTCAAAAATTCGAATAAATGAAAACTTCATTCACTTAGGTAACTTGATTTGAGGATCTCCTACTACCAAAATTATTATTAATATCTTTTTCTGGCAGTAAAACCAAACCTAAATCAACTTATCAGTCCTTTCCTTTAAATTATACTGATGCCGAGAATTAAAATCTAACAAAGAAGCAAAGTTTTTGGGAGTTCGAAGAGAGAGGACAATATTAGTCATTAAGACTACACCAACCCGTTTTTTCTCCTAGAGAGATCACAACAAATTTGAAACTCTTTAACGCACTTTCATTAAAATGACGCCATTGATGTTAAAAATCAAATTTTCAAACATGCCAACGATGATTTTTTGATTTGTTTTATCAACTCTTTTGAAATTATGGACGCAACACGGAACATCCCTAGATAAGTCGATGATAACTTATACCAGCTGCTAGACATTTATCAACCATAAGTAGTAATGACAATGGCAGATACAGTTTACTTTGGACCAGCGAATTTGCCCATCATTTTTGCAATTACAGGAGCTACCTTGGGATTGGCTTGGTGCTTAGCAAGATTAGCTGGATTCTTCATCACTGCAAAACAATCATCCAATCGATCGTCAACTTTTGATGAATGATTTAGAACTACAGGAGGAATCAATTATGGGGAAACTACTATTAGCTGAAATAAATGCTTAGACATCATAAAAGATGGTAGAATATGCAAATAAAATATTCTGGGAAGTTATTCATTGGGCAACCATTAGCTGAATTCCCAATCAGGAAATGCCTGGTCCTGCAAGTTATATACCTCATTCACGAATTTTCAGACAACGGGTAAGGTTTAATGCTGAAAAGGTAATAATGTCAAGGTGATGCATATTTTGATCCTTTGAAACACCCCTCTCCCCCCAACAGATGTACTGTGAGAGTGTTCAATGTTTCCAGCATCCAATGCTATCTAACAAAAGTTAAATCCAAATGGGTACTACAAATTTATAACAGATCCATAATTCTCACAACCACCCACATGCCAAAAGGAGGTTCAAGTGTTATATGCACCAAGACTAACTCAAATGAAAATGGATGACAAATCTTTGTACGCATAAGTATTCCATCATGGCTTCCAATACAACGTTCCCAAACACACAACTCAGAATAGAGAAGGTTAGCAGGCTTATGCAACACTCAATCACTACAGCATGAGCAACTTTGGTCACAGACAAAGCACTAAAGAAAAGGATAAGACAAAGCACTAAAGAAAAGGATAAGACTAACTCAAACGAAAATGGAGTGACAACTCTTTCTATGCATAAGTATTCCATCATGGCTTCCAATACAAAGTTCCCAAACACACAACTCAGAATAGAGAAGGTTAGCAGGTTTATGCAACACTCAATCACTACAGCATGAGCAACTTTGGTCACAGACAAAGCATTAAAGAAATGGAATATAGACACATTAGTTTCAATTGCTGTATAGCTAGTTGGACATAAAAGGATGCTACTAATCAGGCACTGCAGCTTCAGAGCCCACTAATTTTAAGGTTCAAAATAGTATGCCCATTTTTGGTCAGATTTACCATTAAATGTGAACAAAGTCATGGCTTTATCTACGTTGAAGGCTGCCAACTCGCTCATCCATCTATTTAAGATCCAACTCAGAAAGACCATAGATGCCCCAAACATAGAAACAACACTGGTCAATTTCTACTTGTAATCATCCCCACACACATAACTAAATGTCCAGCCAATCAGTTGCAATATGCATTGGACACAAATTACATAAAAAAGAAAACATCATTATAACAAGCAGAAGCTAGTGCATTATATCTCAAACACAAAAATCTAAAATCATCAACAAGTTCATACCATTTAGATATTTAAAAGCTACAGTAAGGCCTAATTTAAAAACTACTAAGAGGTAAGTATAGTGTATTGTGATCAACTAGTCAATTTAGCTCTACATTCGTCGATAACTGTTCACCACATCATATTCCTTAAAGTTGAGTATAATCAGAACAAAGTATAGCTATTAATAAAATCCAAAATGTCACAGTAATGTAGACTAGATTCACATTAAATGACTGCATAATGATAAAATTAGAAGCTAAACTTTACCATCTTGTAGAGCAGCCATTATTTCTGGGTCACTAAATGCAGACATCAATTCAGGGTCCTATCAAAAATGTCAAACAACATTTGTCACAATAGACAACAATATAACTACAAACTCCACCTTAATGCCTCTGAATGCATGGCGGAGCAGCAGAAATCAAAATCAATTTGAATTATCTAAAACAGGAAACTGAATAAAATTTTAAAACAACAAGATCTTTAAATTATCTAAAATCCTCAAGCGTATGAAATTCTTAATAGTGAGCATGAAAGGAAACAAGTACCACCAAACTCACATTCAATATTTTACTAAAATCAACATTTCCTGGCACTCCTCCTGGCGTGGAACCCGGGAAACCTCCAGGCATGCTTCCGGGAAAACCCCCAGGCATCCCTCCCGGAAACCCACCTGGCATGCTTCCAGGTTTTTTAGTGGAGGATGACTCCTCTGTCTTCTTGGCCTTCTCATATTCAGCCTTCAAACAGAACAGAAGATATCAGGTTCATATTAAGGTAGCTAATTAAATGCACATCATCAAACCACATTTCATATACCTGTGCTCTAGCACGGCGGTGCTGTCGCTCTCTTTCTCTCTTTCTATCTTCTCTCTCTTTGCGCAGTCTGTCATATTTCCTATGATGTTCTTCAATCCTTTGAGCATTGGGTTCAACCTTTAGAGAGAAAATATTGCAATGGGAGACAAAAACTCAATGATCATACCATTTCAATTTGGCACCTAACACGATCTCAATGAAAGTCAAATAATAGTAAATCGAATTGAAATTTCAAAGACATTGGCAATTTTACAATTTTTTACATCTTTGAACATCCTAAAAATATATCATACATACTGCATAATGTTACAATCTGAGTTTCAAAAACATGTAATCATGCATCAAATGGTACAAAAAGTTCTTATGTTATTCGCAAATGCATGTAATGACTAAGCAGATAACAGGTGTTTTACCTTCTTCAGTACAGCACCTATTTCCTCGTCATAATCTAACTTTGATGCTACATGAAGATCCTTGGCAGCCTCTTCCCATCGACCAAGCAAAGATTGTGCAATGCCACGAGATTTGTAGCCCTTAGCTGAGTCTGGGTTAATCTGAAAAGCCATCCCTTAGATATTGTTACCCATTATGTAATGTAAAAGTATGATTTTTACATGAGTGTTATGCTTGTGACAGTATGTGAATTTTTCTCTTTTACTTTTTCCTTAAGGTTTAGTAAGGAGATAATTGGGTTCTGGAAGTCTAATAACCTCGAGAGCTGCATTGGCATCCCGGATAGCAGCATTTGGTTTCTTCATCTTAATATAAACGCTAGCTGTACAGATGAATATGGAGTCAGAACTTTCTCGATAAGTAACACATAACTTCAAAACAACTGAATCCTGGAAACATTCGGAATGCAATATTATTCTACCTCTGGTGGCATACATGATTGCAGATATCGGGTTAAGGCAAATTGCCTCGGTCAAATGCTCAATGGCCTCCTCCAGTTTACCTGCATTGCAAACAACAATCCTATAACTATTAAAACCGGCTTCTCCACAGAATCAATAGACTCAAATTGCACTAGCAACTAAACATACAGAGACCACATTTTGTACCTTCAGAGATTGCTTCCATCGCTTTTGCCTTGGCTTCCTGCGAAGCATCACGACCCTCCTCTGTGACCTCCACAGAAGGGTCACCCATCTGCAAACGACCAATAAATGCGATAATTGACTTTGAAAAGCACGTAAAACAAAGACCTCAACTGAATAGCATTACCTTTTGGGGAGGATCATTATCGGCTTCGACAGTTTCGTCTTCAAGCTCAAGATCAGATTCAATAATCTCATCATCTTCCTCCTCGGAGACAATGTCTTCCATTTGGTCGTCAGTCTCCTCCTCCACTTCACGGTTCTTCTACACAACACCATCACCACAATACATTTATTTACAGACGCCGAAAACATTCTTCACACACAATCACAGTAAACACAAAAGTCTTACCGATTTAGGGCTGCTTTCGTTGTAAGCCGAAGAAGGGAGCTTGGCGCCAAGACTGGATACACAAAAGAGGTGAAATGTTTTGAAAGATAAGATGAGAAGCAGTTTAAAAATGATAAGGTAGAAAATTTAAGAACCTCTCAAGATAATCGCGGAAGAAGGACAAATCGGGATCGCTGAGGATAGAGGGATTAGACTTGCACTGTTCGATGAAGCCTTTCAATTCCTTTAGTTTCGCACCGTCCATTGGCAGAGATAAGTAACAGACACAGCAAGCGAGTGAAACAAAGTTGAAAAGAGATGATGGGGTTTGCGATCTTGGCAGCTCTTGCTTTGCTTCTTACCTTCACTCTCACCGCCTACTTCTAGTAGCTTCGGTTGTGTGGGATAAGAGGGTGTGTCTGGGGCCTTCTCGAAACTTTGATCGAAGATCCAACTGAGACTGGACCTTCTGGGACCTGGATCCAACACAGGTTCATTCTTAATCGCATCAAATGGTATTTTTGTTTATTATTGGACTTTTAACAACTTTCCTAATGCTGGCAATATGAAGACTCAATTTCTAGATTTTGGATCTGTAAGTAAAACATGCTAGAATTTGTTTAAACTTTATCTTGACCAAGTCTGGGTGACAACTAGTTAGGTTACGATTTTTTGTAGCCAAAGAATCACAATAAGAAGATCCCAACGTCAATAAAACTGTTTCATCTATTCATATATTGAATTATTCTTCTCTTCTTTTGTTCTTATGATTATTTTGATTGATTTCTAATGCATGCAATTAGTTCATTGATTTGACTACTCAACTACAAGATTAAATATTGAATATTTAAAAGTTCAATTCCTTTAATCTTTATAGCAATTATGAGTTTTTAATTTGTTGAGTCAAAATTTATTAACTTCTAAGAAGAGTATTCAACTAGATTAAACGCAACTATGGATGTTCTATTATTTTGCTTCAATAGTCTTTATTTTCTTAAAGTTGTTGTTTAATTAAATTTTAGATTGTTTATAAGGATTTTTTAGAAAAGAAAAATTATATTAATTAATAAATATTGAAAGTAGTACTAAATTGACAAAGAAGTGAGGGGATTACCCTATTACAAATCTTACAAAATCATGTAAGTAGTAAAGACAAAATGAGAATTACAAGAATAGTGGATCAACCGTGAATCATAAGAATTTCAAATGTGTAGGGAGGATAGTAAGTTAGCAGTGTAGTGCATGTAAAGCCCACAAAGCTAAATAAAACAAAACCCACAACCCAGCCCATTAAACCGTTAATAAGTGGAGTATATAAATAAGCAATCTACTGGAAACATGCTTTAAATGCCAACGAAAATCACCATCTTCTTCTTCTTTTCTCTTAACTTTTCCAGTTGGTAAGTGTGTTTAAATGCACCATTTTGTTATGTTCTGCATGTGACATTTATCATATAGGTTCCCTCCATATGTTTATTTTGCAGAAAATTTAGAGGAAGTTGTGGAGGTTAACAACCTCAAAATCCCTCACACTTAGGTAAATTTTCAGCTGCAATTTTATAACTTTTTTGTGATTTTTGATCATCTTATACTAGTTTATAATTGGATTACATGTTGTGATAATTTGGTGCAATAATTGAAGTTGTATGAAAGGATAAAAAGGGAAAAATGTGGCTGGAAAATTGATAAAGAAGAGTAGAGAGAAGAAGAGGAGAGGGTGAAGGCAATGACATCTTTTGAAAATTTAAGTTGCATGTAGGGGCAGAATAAGAAATGTAGAAAGTGAAAAGTAAATCTAGAATTTACTTGCATGAAAGATAATTTTGGTATTAATTAAAATGGATGAGGGTGGTAAAAATGAGACTTTTAATAAGTTAAGGGTATTTTAGTAATTATGGTGGTTAGGTTAGTAAGGATATTATTTTTATAATTAAGAATAAATTATAAAAGAGAATAATGTTGGATTATTATGTGTAACTGGGTTAAAAAAATTTCATAAATTAATCTAACAAAATTTTGTAAATTTTAGGTCTGAAAATCCGATTAAGAAGTAATTGAGATTATCAATTAGTTAAATTTGAAATCGAGGTAAAGATAACCTTGGACTTTACTTTTAAAATTAAGTATCGTTTTGTTATGAATAAATTATATTTTGAATTAGTCATTAATTTAATTAATGATTAATAATCACATATATGAATTATATTTACTTTAATTATTAAATAATTAATGTAGTATAGGATGTTTCATTATTATATTTTGTTACGTTTTCTGAGGTATATTGCTTATTAAGTTGATGGGAAATATGTTAATTAAATGGAGATTGTTGATAATATGTTGTAAATAATAGGTAAAAATCGAGAATCGGTAGCTTGCCTAGGATAGGCTACATTCGATGGTCTTAGATGGATGGATTGTGTCAATATGAGTGGGGTGGTGGCTAGGTATCTGTCCGTGAAGCAAATATCGGGGCATCCTGAGTATAGGGATATCCTGTGTTGAAGGCTAAATACTGAAGTAGTACCGGGATATTTTGAATCTTAGGGATATCATATGTCAATGACTAGGTACTGGAATAGTACTGAGGTACTAAGAGAGATTGAGAAATTAAGGTACCCTGTGCTGATATTTATACATTTAATTATAAGTCCACTTGGTAAGTGATTATGATGCGATGAGCTAGCAGACCTTTGGATGTAAGCTTACTAGGTTAAGTTGGGCCTAGGCTAATTATCAAATAAAGCATAAATGGCAATTAATATTTGTGTAAATCATAATTTGGTAAAAATTTTGAGATGTTTGTTAACTGTTTGGATTAGACTAAGTCTTGTTATGTATATACATATTATATGTATGATTTAATCGCTTGACTAAGTCTTATAAATATTTTTTGAGTTACTTAATTTAAGGATATGGTCGATTACCCTTACTGAGTAGGTAACTCACCCATTGCCACCATGTTTTTTGGGAGATTGAGTGATTGTCGATAACCCCAGTGCATATGATAGACAGAGTGAAGAATAGTTGGGGCCAATAGATTACTTGTGTAAAGTTGTTGGAATGTATATATTTTTGAATGTGATAGTTTAGGTAATTGGGTCGTATAGAATATTTTTATACTTAACAAACAATCTTCTCTTTTGGAACTAATGAGGAATTTGATGATTAATAGTATGTTTTAGGAACTATTCGGTTAATTGTGGTTTAAAATTTTTAGGAGCATCACATTAGGTTGTATAAGAGCAGGTTTACATTTCTAAGGATGTATTGAATGAAAAAAAAACTAAATATGTGTTCTTGTCTTATCCAGGATAACTTTAGAAGATGATAACGCTAGCCTTGAGTCACTTGGGGAATTGAGAAGTTTGTTTCATGCTCTAGATATATTGGATCAAGGGGATGTCCAAGCGAATAGAGTATGAGGAGAGGTGCCAATCCCGCCACAGATGATGCAGCAGGCTATTACTACTACTCTAGCCTGAGGTGATTCTAGGATGGATCGTAACTATGAGCAAATCTGTAAGACGGGTGCAGTAGGGTTTCCAGGTACTATAGTTCTTGAGGAAGCTGAGGCATGGTGGGAGTAAACAAAGATAATTTTAGACCGTTTGGAATGTATTGCAGAAAGAAGGTTGTAGTACATTGTTTCCTTATTCTAGGACAACACACTGACTTGGTGGAAGTTAGTGAGGAGATCTTACGGGACCTGAGAGATGACTTAGCAGGAGTTCCAGAGAGAGTTCAGAGATAAATATACTTTGAGGATATATCAAGATCGAAAGAAGATAGGGTTCATGAGTTTGGTTTAGACAGATGAGATGTTAGTGACTGATTATGAGGCTTGCTTTATAGCCTTATCTAGATATGCATTGGAGGTTGTGGCAAATCTTGAAGATTGATGTTATCAATTTGACCAAAGATTGAGGACAAATATTCGTTTGGGTATGGGAGTTGCTACCTTTGATTTCAAGAAGTTACTAAAGACTGTACTCAAAGTGGAGGATGTAATGGAACAAGGCAGAAGGAGGAGAGGGCTAAAGAGTCAATCAGAGAGTCATCTTGGAGAAGGGAGTCGATTTGTATAGAGAGGAGCTACTCATACTAGTGCAGGGGGACTTAGGAGAGTCAATGGCACATCGAGCAGAAGTGGTAGTTTCTACCGATCTAGTGGAGATCGACGAGTTGTCAGGGATTTAGTACATCATTGCATTATGAGTGCACCATTGGTTAGATCCAATAAAGAAGCCAGTCAGAGGTTCAAAGGAACTTTTGATAGAGGAGTTTGAGGATTTAAGAGTTGTGCTACCTATGGGAGATTTCACAGAGGACCATATTGGGACCTACTGTGATTAATCAAGCATGTTATATTTATAGAGAGAGGGGACACTACAGAGGAGTTGTCCAATAGTAGGGAGGAATTCAAGAGTGAGGGCAGAGGAGACAGTACAGGGTCAGAGTAGTGTCTTTGGTTAGGGCATAACTAGTAGCAGAGGTGGTGGTAGAGGAGTTAGATATGGATCAGCAGTGGGTACGAATACTGGTGGGGCATTTTCGGCTCATAGTCAAACTCAAGCGAGGATATACCATATGATAAGGAAGGAGGCACTTGCAACTAATGACATCATTTCTAGTACAATTTTATTATTTGATATTAAAGCTTATACGTTAATAGACTCCACATTCTTATATTTCTTTATAGTTTGTATCTATAGTTCCAAGGGAGGTTAATCCATTAGGATAGGACTTAAGAGTGACGTCACTAGTAGGAGACTATGTGGTAGTAGATAGTGTAAGGAGGGGAATGCCAGTGAGGATTGGTAGAATAGATCTATTAGTTGAACTTTGAAGGTGTGGGATAGATTTCTACCTTTAATGAAGTTTGCATATAATGATAGTTATCACTCTAGCAACGATATGGCACCATTTGAGGCATTATATGGTAGGTGGTGTAGAGATTGAATATGTTGGAATATAGAGGGAGTCAAATTATTATAGGGGATGGAGTTGGTTCAGGAGACATAGGAGAAAATAGGGGTAATAAGGCAATGCTTGAAGGTAGCTCAGGATTGGCAAAAGAAATATGCCGATCAACATTGTCGGGAGATGGAGTACAACCTTAGAGATAGGGTATTTCTTCAGGTATCACCTTGGAGGGGAATTATGAGGTTTGGTAGAATCAGGAAGTTAAGTTCGAGATATATCGGGTCAAATGAAATTGTACAACATGTGGGGTCATTAGCTTATAGATTATCACTACCACCATAGTTATCACAGATTCATGATATGTTCTATGTGGCAATGTTGAGACGACACCAATCGGATCCTAGTCATGTTATATTGAGGTCTGAGATTGAAGTTTCAAAGGACATGACTTATAAAGAGTAGCCCATGGAGATATTGGATAGACAAATTAGGAAATTAAGGAGATGAGAGATTCCAATAGTGCAGGCTTTGTGGAATCCTCATTAATCTCCAAGAGAGGCGACTTGGGAGGTAGAGGGTGAAGTTCGATGTCAGTATCCTCATTTTTTTGGATCTTTAAGTATGTAATTTAATTTTGAGGGAAATTTTCTTTTAAATGGGGAGAACTATAAAGCCCACAAAGCTAAAAAAAACAAAACTCATAGACCAGCCTATTAAACCATTAATAAGAGGAGTATATAAATAAGCAATCTGCTAAAAACATGCATTAAACACTAGGGAAAACCACTATCTTCTTTTTCTTTTCTATCAACTTTTCTAGCTAGTCAGTGTGTATAAATGCACCATTTTATTTTGTATGTGACATTTATCTTATAGGTTCCCTCCTTATGTTTATTTTGCAGAAGATTTGGAGGAAGTTGTAGAGGTTAACAACCTTAAAATCCCTCACATTTAGGTAAAATTCCAGCTGCAATTTTGTGACTTTTTGCGATTTTTGATAATCTTAGACTAGTTTATAGTTGGATTGCATGTTGTGGTTATTTGGGACAATAATTGAAGTTGCATGAAAGGATAAAAGGAAGAAAATGTGGCTGAAAAATTGATAAAAGAATAGTAGAGAGAAGAAGAGGAGAGACTGAAGGCAGTGATATCTTTTGAAAATTTCAATTGTATGTAGGGGCCAAATAGGAAACACAAAAATGAAGGGTAAATATGAAATTTACTTGCATGAAAGGCATTTTTGGTATTAATTGAAATGGATGAGGGTAAAATGGGACTTTTAATTAGTTAAGAGTATTTCAACAATTATGGTGGTTAGGATAGTAAGGATATTATTTGTATAATTAAGAATAAATTGGAAAAGAGAATAATGTTAGATTATTAAATATAGCTAGGTTAGAAATTTTTCAAAAATTAGTTTAATAGAATTTTGTAAATTCTAGGTCTAAAAGTCCGATTAAAGAGTAATTAGGATTATCAACTAGTTAAGTTCGAAATCAAGGTAAGGATAACCATGGACTTTACTCTTACATTTTATTATGAATAAATTATATTTTGAATTAGTCATTAATTTAATTAATGATTAATAATTACATACATGAATTCTATTTACTTTAATTATCAAATAATTAATATAGTATAAGGTGTTTCATTGTTATATTTTGTTACATTTTTTGAGGTGTATTGCTTGTTAAGTTAACGAGAAATGTGTTAATTAAATAGAGATTGGTTGATAATATGTTATGAATAATTGGTAAAAATTGAGCATCGGTAGCTTGCCTAGGATAGGCTACATTCGGTGGTCTTATATGGATAAATTGTGTCGATATGAGCGGGGTGGTGGCTAGGTATCTGTTTATGGAGCAAATACCGAGGCATCTTGTGTCTCGGAGATGTCCTGTGTCGATGGCTAGGTATTAAAGTGGTATTGGGATATCTTGAGTCTTAGGGATATCCTATGCCGATGGTTAGTGGGGTACCAAGAGAGATTAAGAAATTGAGGTATCCTGTGCTGATATTTATACATTTAATTTCGTGTTCGCTTGGTGAGTGATTATGAGGAGATGAGATGCGATGCACCAGTAGACCATTGGATGTAAGCCTACTAGGTTAAGCTTGGCCCAATCAATTTAGTTAATTATCAAATAAAGCATAAATGACAATTATGTATTAATATTTGTGCAAAACATAATTTGGTAAAATTTTTCAGATGTTTGTTAACTATTTGGATTAGACTAAGTGTTGTTGTGTATATATGTATTATATATATGATTTAATCGGTGACTTAGTCTTATAAATATTTTTTAAGTTACTTGATTTTAAGGGTATGGTCGATTACCCTTATTGAGTAGGCAACTCAGCCCTTGCCATCATTTTTTCTAGCAGATCGAGTGATTGTCATGCACGTGATAGACATAGTGAAGAATAGGTGAAAGGATTGAATCATCTTTTATTTTCTTATGCATTTCAATATCTTTTCAATCCTATTGTTGTGTTTAAATAATCAATTTGTTTTCATCTTGTGTTTACATATAGATTGAAGGAGTGAACACAAATATATGCTAAAAGGAAGAATTTTGACAAAGTTGGAGAGCCATCTATAGAGGGGAAACCATCAAGGGCATTTAAAGGAGAATCGGAGAAGACCCGGGACATAACCCAAGGCCATGATCATGACAAAAGCTTAAGCACAGGGCCACGATTATGGGGAGTCAGCCACGATCATGATAGAGAGTAGATAAACTGGCTATGATCGTGCACATAAACTGGCCATGATCGTGGCCTGTGCACAGACAGATGCGGATGACCTTCTAAGCTTAAGTTTTTAAGGGGCTTTTTAGACTTCTGAGGTAGAGAAAAATCCTAGGTTTTACCCTAAATGGAACATTCTACATAAAGAAAGAGAGGAGGACCTAGAGGGAGGCTACACAATCTACCACTTTTGGAAAACTTCAAGAAGAGAGAAGAAGAGGAGAGAAGGAAGGAGCAGAGAAGTTTTTCTTATTTTCTTTATGTTTAGCTAGTTTATTTCATTTTCAATGCTTTATTTTCATGTGTCTTAATCTATTCATTCCATTAGTTTAGAGCTTTCTTAGTGTTAATCATGTTTTACATATACAGGAATATTTAGAATGAAGTTTGATGGATTTTACAGTTGAAACTCATGAATTTTGTAATGAACCTTTGTGATCTATCAATGGATGTTTATTTCTACAACTTTCTAGTTTTAATCTTGGATGTTTGAGTTTATTTATGCATTTTTATAGATCTAAATTTATTAGGTATTTGAATGTTTAATGATTATGTTATGGGTTTTGTTTATTTAATATCAATTGTGCTTGATATGAGCATGTGTGGCTAGACTATTTAGGGGTTTGGAGATATTATAAGGATAAAGGGATGGAAATTGTGAGAATGGAGTTGGACTTGTCTTGAATTGGTACTTGTAGGTTTAGGTTGGTTTGGGATTTAGGATAAATGTCATAAATTAGAAATTGCTTATAGGCTTGATCACCATTTAGGTACTTTTCTAATTTTAAGTAAATCGGGGCCCAACGATCGATTCGGATACCATCAGATATTTGCCCCGGGTCTCAAGACTGAGAAGACCATTCGGGACAGTCGCATGGCATTGGTGTGAATGAAGGGTGGTAAACATTTCCTTTAAAAGAAATCTCAGCGTGGCAGCAAAGGGGAGTTCGCCGCAGCGAACGTCATTCCTCGCCATAGCGAAGACGAACCCTCACTTTCGCCGTGGCGAAGACGCCTTCAGACAGGCTTCGTCGTGGTGAAACACTCCAAAACTGAAATTTCACAAACATTTTTAAACAACCACAACATTCAAATCTAACTACAAGATAAACATACTCACATATAAAAGAAACTTCAATTCTTCATGTTATTACAATACCAAAGAGTTTAAACAACTTTACTTACATAACATCATACATATCCAAGCTTAATACAAACACAAAATGATGCTCAATGTTGATATGCCTATAAAGCTATCCAAAATAGTTACTAACTTAGTA
>JAOTIZ010000202.1:32929247-32942116 GCA_027123425.1 Erythroxylum panamense
AATGCCTTAACCATACACTAATTAATTTCTAGCTTTGGCATAATAATCAAACTCCAAATAAAATAATTTATCTAACATGACTACACAATTTATTCAAATCATGCTTAATAAATAATAAAAAGATTTGGGGCCCAACATTAAGGCTAGAGTTGAGCTTGTGATATGTAATAGTTTATAGTGATTCCCATAAGTAGCAATAGGTTAGTTGAATTTATCAGGATACTTTATCAATTAATCTAGGATCCCATACCTTTATGTTACACCTTCCGAGCTTATGAGTAGGTGGCCTAAGTTAACTGTTTTTTAGTACCTAATGCATCTTCGCTATTGAACTTAGACAACCTATTCTAGGTTATAATAGAGATCGAGGGCATTTTTAGAGCTTATTAGTTTTTCCTATTATAGAAAATTAAGGGTTCAAGAGCTTAATCAAGTCCATAGGCTAATACTATGATGATAGTACTTTTTATTTAGATTCAAGGATCAATGAACATCCGGAAATCCTGAAGAAATCTTTGTCCCATTTCTTTACCATTATTATTAGACTCTTCTAAATTTCCTTTATGCTTGTCTTTTTGGTTACGTTCATTGCATATTAGTTGTCTCGTCTTCATCATTTCAGGGTATTTTGTTTTCTTTTATTACAACATTTGAAATAGCATTTGTATCCCAGTTCTCTATGGTTTGACCTTAGCTCACATTTTACTGCATAGTTTGGTAGTTAGGAATTTATTATTTGGTAGTTAGTGATAGGCTATCAATAAAGTTGTTGGAATGTATATATTTTTGAATGTGATAGTTTAGGTAGTGTTGTATAGAATATTTTTGTATTTGAAAAATAATCTTATCTTTTGGAACTAGTAAGGAATTTGACAATTAGTGGTATGTTTTGGGAACTATTTGGTTAACTGCGGTTTAAGATTTTTGGGAGCGTCACAATGCAAGTGTAGATTCTTCACAACTATCAACTCACAAATATGTCTGATTGTATGGTCTCCAATGTTGAAATTTAGTTTACAAAATATCTATATTTTCTTTCCCTCCATAGTGTATATACGCAGAGTCCCAATGCTAGAATATATCTGAATGGATCATACTGTGGGAAAGGAAGTTATGCTGAGAATTTTTGGACAACATCAGTGACAGGGTGCCTCTAATTAGTTCATAGACACTTTCTCTGAATATTCTTCTATATAATGTTGTTGAAGGAGTACGTAAAGAAAAAATGATCCATTGTTTCAACTTGAACCTGACACATAAGACGATGTTGATCAATGTGCAAATATGGTAATTGATCAATAGTCATAAATTTGTTCTGAATTGTTAGCCAAAGTAGGAACGAGAGTTGGAAATTAGAGCTTTTCTCCAAATGATTCTGTGCCAGCCAGTTACGAGGTTTCTTTCTCTCAGTAGGTCTTTGGTTGCTTTGTTGGTGAGTGTATAGATTGCATGGCCTTTCTAGTAAAAGATTTATGAAGAATTTGGATTTGGAAGGTATATAGGCTGTAAATATCTCAGTTGATGTGGGAGTTGCCAGGAGTTATTATGGATAACTGAGTTCATCTGAGCATTGAAAGAAGAGGGTGGAGATGGGCTCCTAGTTGTGATGAGTGATCCATACCTGATTAGTTATCATATCATATCTACCATTTCCAACTCTGCTTGTGACATCAACTTGAACCATATCTTTTAAGGTGAGTAATTGATTCAAGAAATGTGAATGTGCGGTGCTTTGTTTATTTGCCAGATGCATCTACCTTGGAGAAAGTACGAGTGAATCCATGTAATGAACGTTTATCAAGCAAGATCCACCAGAATCATTTGCCTAATTTGTTCTCTTAGTAGATGATATGTTTAATCCACCTTCTTTCTTAAAAAGGCATAAATCAGTCCATTTAACCTTGATAATTGAGAAACTTTATGAATAAATATGAGATATTTAATAAATAAAGATCAATATGAGATATTGGATCTTATTTAGGCATAACTGGTATTTAACTATAAGTATTTGTAATTCTAAATAAAGTTTAGTTGAAATTAGAATTTAATTTTAATTAAAATACTAAAATGTCCAAAACCTATTATAAATCGGCTTAAGCTTTAATGAAGCTAGCACTTCTTGCTTAACTCTCTCAATAACAGTTATAGAATTCTCTCAACTTATCTTGTGGATACCATTAAAGGCCGAACACTTGTATGGCTACAGTGGTTAAGATGGACCAATTTTAGAAACGATTTGAGGGATATGACAAGATTATGATCAAGCTTTGGAATAAGGTACGAATTAAGATTCATGCTTTATTAATTGTTAATTATTTTATAAAGTTAAAGTGATCTTAGTTTTCGAGAAATCAAATTACAAAAAGTTTCGTAATTATTTCACTATCCATTCCTAACCATAGCGGAATAATTACAAAACTTTTTTGTATTTTGATTTCCTGAAAACTAAAATCACTTTAAGTCTATAAATGATTAACAGTTAAATCAGAATAAAGCATGAATCTTAATTTTATCTTATTCTAAAGCTTGATTATAATCTTATCGTATCCCTCAAACCGTCAACCACCTTAGCCACACAAATATCTGGCCTTTAACGGTATCCACAGAATAAGTTGAGAGAATTCTGTAACTCTTACAGAAAGAGCTAAGCAAGAAGTGCTAGCTTAATTAGAGCTTAAGCCTATTTATAATAAGTTTTGGACATTTTGTAATTTAATTAAAATTAAATTCTAATTTGAATTAAACTTTGAATAGAATTACAAATAATTATAGTTAAATACCAATTATGTTCAAATTAGATCCAATATCTTATATTGATCCTTATTTATTAAATATCTCATATTTAATCATAAAATTTATCAAAATTTATAATCAAGTCCAACTTAATTAAAATATCTTTGCTCTCTTCAATGCATTCTTTAAGTGAGATCCATTAGGTTCCTAAATATGTTAGAAAGGGTAATGGATGCAACCCTAAATAATATTTAGTATTAGATAAATTAAAGTTCTTTTTTTTAAAAAATGAATATGATTTTACTATAGTTGAAACTAAGACAACATTACAATGAGTTCAAGGCATAATGCCAACTTCATATTTACAACAGATCCAAAAGAGCTAAGTTATGGTAGTACATCAAACAATAAAAATAAAATCAACTATAGGTTTCGTATACATATCATCTCCATAGAAAGATTGTACTGTGCATTGTGTGCCACTAGACAAGCTCCAATTTGGTTAACTATTCTACTAGCCAGCCGGGACTGCTGTTATTTACGAATCTTTTACAATTTCTCTGTCTCCAAATGTTGTAAATGGTGATGATGAAAACCTTTTTATATAGTATGTAGTTTGTATAGCCTTGCTTAGAATTCTTAATGACCTAGCCTAATACCTGCTCCCATCTATACCACTTTTATTGTCAAGTAACATATGTAGCATACTGCTCTAAATAGCTTTAGAGAAGCTTCATCAAAAGAACAACTACGCTCTATCCTCAACATCTCTATTGCATAGCAAACATAATACATATTCACTTCCATGCCATTGATTTTAGGTTCTAAGTCTATTCTTAATCATAAGCCAAGAAATAAAAGATGCCTTGGGGCATTTAGTTTGTTTTCATATAAGATTGAACCAAGGAACTTCCATAGTATTATTGGTAAACAATTTATGACAAGTATGATTTGAGTACTGACCATTCGAATTTAGTACCCATGATATTATGCCTTCACTTTGAACTATCTCCAATGAAGGAAAATGATCAGCTAGGGAATGGAATAACCTGAAGTTACCATGCCAGTTCCCTTCCCCAATCAGTGAGGAAACTTTGAGTTGTAATGGCATTCTATGTCTAAGGTGTTGAAATTCTATTGATTGCATTTCATAAATGGAGACAATACTTAGTCCCCTAAACTTCTTAGGGACTATTGCTTCAGACCATTTGATCCTCGTTTTCCTGGAGTCATCAAATCTACCGAAGCAAAAGAAGGATTTCATAATTCTATCCATTTCCTTAATGACCTTCTTAGGTAGAGCAATATAAGCACTCCATTGCATGTGCATAGTGTTGAGAACCGAAATGATTAAATTAAGTTTGGCAGTAAAGGATAAAAATATGTTTTTCCATGCCAACACCTTGGATCTCATCTTTTCAATAATAGGTAAGCAATTTGCAAACTTTGGCTTAGAGGTTGTAATAGGAATGCCCAAATAATAGAAGGGTAAGGAATGGATACTCAGACCCGTAATACCTTTGATGTCAGAAGGGTTCCTTACATGTACTGAGAGGCATATATGATGTTTAGTTGGATTTAGTTTCAGGTTTGACAATTATGCAAACAATTCCATTATATGTATCAACATTGTGATTGAATAAGTGTTAGCTCCACACAATAAGATCAAATCTTCCACATATATAAGGTGAGTAAGACTTACCTCTCAACATCTATGATGAAACTTGAAACCATCATTACAGCTAGTGAGGTTGTTTAAAAGCCTTGATAGACATTCTATAGAAAGGGTAAACAAATAAGGGGATAAAGGATCCCGTTGTCTAATTCCCGTAGCTGTTTTAAAACACTTGGAAGGAACACCATTTACAAGTACATTGAATGTTGGAGATTGAATACATTCCATAATCCAGTTTATGAACTGATGAGGCAAATGTAAAACTTCTATTTAATTTATCTTTAATTCTCTAATTAAACAATTTATATACATAGCTCAAGATTGATGTCTAGCAATACTTCATGACCATTTGAATATTTAGGAATGTCAAAGTGGTTTTGACTAACCTTTTCTTGCATGATTTTTCATGTAATTCAGTCATTTCATCATATAATTCTCTAATCAGACATGGAGCATGAAATTAATGTTTATCATATTTTGAGTCTAGTCATATTAGTTCTTCGCCATTAGCTATTAATACATTTAATAACATTTGTAGACTATTTACAAAGCATTATTCCACCTTGTCTAAGAATTTATCGAATCAATGCTAATCGAGAACAACATAAAATACTCCCTAATTACTTTATGGTGATTAATCCTATCTTAATCACTCAACTATATCCATATTATTCATGCTACATCCAATGAATACTTAATGAGTTATCCATGATTAGAATAGGTTATAAGTAGCATCAAAACATAACAATCTTTATACAAGATAACTTTGGAGATCTCAAGTCGAATGATCAGTTATACAATAATTACAATGAGAATTTCCATATACATATAACTAATGTTCCAAATAAACTTCTCATATGGGGTCAGTTCAGTGAAATTAGACTTTAACAAACACCCACATGCTTGTTTAAATATCTCCATAATTTAGCCTATAAGATCGACTACTTTCTTCATAAGGAAAAACATGACGTGTGTTAGTATTTTTACATTTTAAACAATTTTCTATATCTAAACAGTTTTCCAAAAATTGTAGGATCTATTTTGTTTGATGTTTTTGTATGTTTATATTTTAGTTCCAAAACCTTAAAAATAGTTTTATGTGATAAAAATGTGTTAATTTGATTTTTGATGCATTCCTAAATGATTTTTCTCAAATTTTGATTTTCAGAAAAATTTTAGAAGTCATATTTGTCATTTTTGGTGTCCTATCGATGTTTCGATGCTTATAATAATTTTTGGGTGACTCCTAAATTATTTTGATCATCATGAAATGACCTAGAGATGCTTGGAATAATGATTTGATGTTCTGAAAATTTTGTAAAATTATAGAAATTAATTTTGAATTGATTTTAGTAGAGCAATAGATTTTCTAGTAAGACTAGAAAAATTGGCATGTGTTTACATATATGCATTAGAGAATGCATGGTTAGGAGAATGTGTGGGCTTGCATGATGGATGGTTATGGGCTTAGGCTCAATTTGATTGGGTAGTCCTTATCATATCATGCTATTATCGTATCAAGAGTTGATAGCCCAATGTGCACACATCAACAGCTGATAGCACTAGATTCGATAGTTGTATCAGAGATGCAATTGGTATGATCAATACCTACCGGTTGAACTAATGTGGCTTGTTGAGCAAACCCAAGGTCATTCTTAGGGATATTGGATATCTACTCATTAGGAGAATTTCTCTATGAGTTCTTTCGGGTTGATATTGAGGGTTATGAATTCGTGAAAATAGTGTGAGCCATAACGCATGTTATTAAAGTCCTTATAGACATGCATTTAAGTACATTCTAATTTTTCTCTCTTTAAAGAAAGGTTGCTATTGCCCAAGTCAATACCATGAGTAATAGTGTGAATCTAAGATCATTGATGGAAGATAACAAGTTGACTGGACCAAACTTCCTTGACTGGCTCAAGAACTTGAGAATAGTTCTTTAGTTCGAGAGGCTTGGTTATGTCTTGGAAGAACCAATTCTCGATCCCCCTACTATTGATGTTTCTGATGATGATCAACTGGCATATAGGAAGTATCTCAATGATAGCAAGATGATTAGTTGTATTATGCTTGCCACTATGTCACTATAGTTGTAAAAGTAGCACGAGGCTAAGGATGCTTATACCATATTCTATTATCTTAGAGAGCTCTTTAATGAGCAAAAACGGTCTAAAATATTCGAGACTTTGTGATTGCTCTTCTGCTCTAAGATGGTTGAAGGGGCATCTCTAGTGTAGTACGCACTAAAGACGAATGGCTACATTGAGGGGTTAGCCTCCTTGGGTTTTGTTTTAGATCATAAATTAAGTATTGACTTAATTCTGATAGATTTAATCGATAGTTACTCACAATTTGTGCTTAACTATCGAATGAACAATATATCCACTACAATTCTCAAGCTAGTCAACATGCGCAAGGCAGTTGAGTCATCTATCCACAAGGACAAGGTTATGATGCTTATGGCCTCTTTTGGTTCAAAGAAAAAGAGCCAAAAGAAGAAGAAGTCTGCAGGGCCTAAAGGAGGTGTCAAGAAAACAAAGAAGACTGCCTCGAAGGGAACTTGCTTCCACTGTGGCAAGGATGGCCACTGGAAGAGAAACTATAAGGCCTATCTAAAGTCTTTGAAGCAGAAGAAGGCAGCTGATAACTTTTAGACCTAATACATACTGATATATTTTAGACCTAATATAATATTCAAGTACAAACTTTGAATTAGAAGGTTAACAATTATTACAGTCATAGAACAAGAACAATAACATTCCACACTCAATAGTACGCAGCTTGACCCCTAACTAGTAGGGAGTTTATTTGACAATTTCTTACAGATACAACAATAAATCAACTTTAAAGTTGAGTCCATTGTATTGCATTGATAAATGACAATGATATAATTATTTTCTTGGATTCTAAGTGACATAAGAGTCGGTAAAGGTAAATGAGTCTCCAATGTCTGGATTCCTGAGAAGAGTCCTGACATGTTCGAATGCCTCAATTGAAATAGTGATCTTTCTTCCCTAGGTGTAGGGTTTTTAACACCTTCTTGCAATAGCGTTTCCGCTATAGCTAAACTTGTAGAGGACACAGTGAATGAGTCGCCATATTAAGTATGGAAGACAAACTCTTCAGATAAACTGCCAGTACGACTTTTCCAAAACAACCGATTTCTATAACCCTTTACTGACTGTTGTGATATCGCTTCCGCCTCCATGGGCATATATGTCATCTTCGAGATTCAAAGAAGCTTAAAACAACATGTAGTCTATATCATCAAATGTGAATATATATAATAGCTTCATAAAAAGAAATGAGATGTATATAATAAGGAAAGTGACGTTGTTCAAATGATACTAAATACCTTGAAGCAGAAGATCGGCCATGGAAAGCAAACAATCATTAGTGTATGAAGTGGAGATTTTCCATGCATTGTTTATTCCTTCAATAGGGACAATTTTGCCATATTCCTCCGGAATGAATTAGTACCATCCAGAACTAGTCACCATGTCGACATTCCTTGATTAAGAATTTGAATTCAATATTTTACACAATATACTGAAAAGAAAGTAATTGATTTGTTGAATATTATATTCAATTACAAGCATAAATTAATCGCTAGCATCACTTAATTGTAAATTACAATCATCTTCTTTTTATGAAGAATAAGAATCAAACTTCGGCTCCTCTTTAAATCTTTGACCCTTGTCATCCTCTCGAAATAAAATTTCAACATATTCATTAGATGGATCGTTTAAAGATTTAAATTGTCTCAATCTTCCTCAGTTGTTAATTTCAACTAGATTGTATCGACTATGTACTTTTGTACCAACATTTAGATTCAGATCAAACCAATCACACTTCGCTTTATTGGCAATGCAAGGTACTCAATTTCAAGTATCTCCATAATTTTACCATAGTAATCCATCAATTCTCCCTGTATGCAAACTCCACTATTTATTGTTGACATGCTATGACCATGATATTCTGTATGACATTTGTATCCATTAACAAAATACACCAGATAAGATTTAACAGTTTGTAGAGGTCCATTTACAAGATCACATAAGAACTTGTTCTTTATTGGATTTTCAAAGGCCTGCATAAAAGAAATTATCATATCAAAGAGTATAATGTCATTTGAACACTTAAATCTTATAATTCAATCATTCTAATATTTATAAGTGAAAACTTACATATTTCTCGAACTATCGAGAAAAGTGTCTTCCAACTTTTTTATTTATATCATCTTATGTTTTGTCTAGCATTAGCTTGCATAACAATTCCTTGTATAATCTAAAAACATTATTATGTATTTTAGTTATGAACAACACAAAATTTCAAAACCCAAATAATCATTTTCAACTTATTGCACAAAGGATGAACCTCTTGACAATTCAATAAAATTTAACCATGGGTAGCCTCAATTTTTTCCTCTATTAACATTCTTCTTGTTGAACGTCTATATGTTCGTCCAGGATATGTGAAAATGGATAAGTTACCATCAACATCACTCGTTCCTCTCCCATCGTCATTACAAAGAACTTTTCTTTCTCTTGTGTGAATATACGACTCAAAATAATGTGCACAAAATATACTAGCTTCCTCCACTAAATAAGCATTAAATATCGAACCTTGAACTTTAGCCTTATTTTTGACTTTTTTCTTCAAATGATGTAAATACCTATATTAGCGGATAGGGTTATTACAGTTTAGTAGTTAAAACATGTTATTACTTCAATTAGAATAATTTTTGTTGAATTACCTCTCAAACGGATACATCCATCGATATTGAACTGGACCGGCTAGTTTTGTCTCATGTGCTAAATGCACAGGTAGATGCTTCATACAATCAAAGAAGCTTGAAGGAAAAATTCCTTCTATCTAACAAAAAAGTACTCGAATTTCCCTTTTTAATTTTTCCATTTCAGCCAACTTGATTTCAGATGATGTTAAACTTTAAAAAAACAAACTTAATTCTGTTATTACTTCCCAAACCTTACTCCCGAAATGCAATTGGAATTAGCCTTTGCATAAACATATGACAATCATGAATTTTCATCCCAAATAATTTGCACTTCCTCATATCCACACACATTGCCAAGTTTGAAACAAACCATCAGGAAACTTTAGACTTTTTAACCATTCACACAAAATTTTCTTTTGTTTTTTGTCTAAAGTGTAAAATGCTTTCGGATATTTACCGGTATGAAGATCTTTATGTAACCCATTCCTTTTATAAAAAAGTTGCAAATCAGAAGGTGATTTTACATAATCTTTTGTCCTCCCTTTAATGTTCATTATGGTATTGAACAAATTGTCAAAAATATTTTTTCAATATGCATCACATTTAGATTATGACGTAACAAATTAGTTTTCCAATATGGAAAACCCCAAAAGATGCTTCGCTTTCTCCAATCAAAGTTTTTACTAATGCTTGTATTTCTTCATTGGCTTCAAATTTTGTAACTTTCAGCAAGCCTAATTCCTTAACCTCCTACAAAATCTCTTCACCAGCTTTGTGAGGGGGAGGAGGTATTTTAACCATGCTATTCTTAATGAACTTTTGTTTATTACGTCTAAATGGATTATCTGGAGGAAGAAATTTCCTGTGATTGTCAAATCAACATATTTTTCTCTAGTTTGGAAGATAAAACGCATCAGAATTATTGTCACAATAAGTGCAAGCCAATTTTCCTACTGTGTTCCATCCAAACAACATGGCATATGCAGAAAAATCACTAATGGTCCACATCAAATCTGCTCTCAACATAAAGTTCTATTTCAGAGACACATCATATGTCTCAACACCATATTCCCAAAGATGATGTAATTCAGATATCAATGGTTGTAAGAATACTTTAATTTTATGCTTTAGATTTGTAGTCACTATCAAGAACATATATGCCTCTTTCATACACATCCATAGTTAGTATCATTCATGTTTTCCAAAGATTACAAAACATCTAAACTTTGCATAGTATCCCCTAAGTATTAACCAATTGAATTAATCACCAAAGATAAGACTTGTGAATCAAAAAAATAAGTTCTCATTGTGACTCCTAAGCTCGTGGTATTTTTCACCGATAAGTCTCACAGGAGCTGCATCACGAGTTATGAGTTAAGGTTTATGGGTTAAGATAAAAAAATTGTAAATAAAGATCTATTTTTTTGTTAGTAATCATATATGTTAGAAGAGAATTAATGTTAGAAATTTGATATTTAACCTAAATTAAATATGTACTAGTGCCAAATATAATAAGTATTCATATAAATATGAATACTTATTTTAATAAATTATTGTAACATATACAAATTATCTAATATGTTTAGAAGAAAATTATTATTATATTAAAAAGATACGTGTAAAGATTCGGACATGAAAAGTAAAGAGAACCTAATCATTTCAGAGAACATAAATGAAATAATAGATTGACATAATTAAGATAATTGGAACTATATTATAAGTCAAACACATCCTATATTAATTCATTGATAAACTGAAGTTCATACCATAAACAAGTTTCGATTGGTGGAAGTCATTTACATTAAAAATGTAGGAAGTTCAAATAGGAAGTTCAAACTGTAAACAAACACTCAAATTAAACCATGTACACAAAAACCTAGTAAATAACAAAATCACTTACCTCAGTCGGCACGTAGAAGGATCTTCTTGAAGTACATGAAGGAAAATGATGATAGAGCTAGAATGCAAAATATAGAAATTGATACAAATTCAATTAAAATGTGTGGAAAATCATTATTGACATTGTCAAAAATAAAAAGAAATGAGTATCATTTGATACCTGCTAAATCTTCTCTTCAATCTCCTTCAAAATAGAAATATTGCCAAAAAATGAGTTCTTACAACCAAGTAATAATCGTTAAGATCTTAGCTAGTAAGATTACAAATTTATCCCATACAAGACCCAACTTTTATTCCATGCTATAAGTTGCAAAGTGAAAAACATAAATCTTTATGATATTAACACACAAACAAAGCAGTCCAACATTGAACATTTATGAACCTATGGTTTGGGACCATGTTGAGAAACTGAAGTTGTTTAGTTACGAATAGTTATTTGTTGTTTGTTATTTATATTTTTTGTTGATCTTATATTAAAATTATTTGTCTTGGTGAAAATTCAGCAGTGACAAAGAGTTTACATGTACTTGGTTACTTGTTTATAAGTAATGGAACTAGTAAAAATTGTTAACAGTTTAGAAACGGGATATATTAAAACAATCATATAAAACAAACATGTCAAAATCAATGGTGAGCAATATTGATTTAAAGGTCATCAAGGGAAGAATATATGAATGAATACTATAATGAAGGACATCAACTATGCTTGTCTTCACTCAAAAAGTCTACATAATCTAGCGGTAAGTTAATATGCAAGTCAATATGTATGTATACCGATTAGTTCATTTCTTCAATAATTTTGACAATTGTTTACCCCTTGCTATCAGACATTCCTTCTTCAATTGTTTTGACAATTGTTTACACTTTAGCTATTACAATATAGGGGACAATATCTTATTAATTTAGGAATTTTCAAGAATTACCATAAGAAGAAATATATCAAAAGTTGTACTTTGAAAATATATTTTTCTATAGCTATTACTTCCCTCTTCTTTCATTAGATGGATATAACAATATATCTTAACAATATCTTTTACTATTTTGGTCAATAAAGAACTAACTTAACTCTTTGATAAAGTCGAGGGCGTCATCCTCTCTCTATATCTCTATTATATGTATTGAAGCTCTCAATCGAGCAATGGATAAGAACATTGAATAGGAATGGAAGTTTAATTATCATTATAAAGGAAAAGTACTTTATCTATTGAAATTGTTTTTTATAAATGATCTTTTGTTGCTTTATAAATCCAATACATAATCAGTATGCTTTAGAATTCCGTGCTTAAAATTTAACAAATTGTATGCCTATTAACTAAGGATAACAAAAATAGCTTTTTTTTATTTGTAATAGAATTGCAAATATAACTAAAGAACTTTCGTTGTTATCATAATTGAAACACCTAGAACTTCTTTGATAGTACCTTGACATCGCAATAACAATAACTATGATCCATTTTAAAGATTGTCTACCCCTCTTTTAAATCAATTCACAAAAGGGTTGGGCACTAAAATAGTTTTCTTAATTCTTTATAAAGAGACTGCATGGTCTTTGGGTTGAATATCCTACTTATTTAGTAGAGCTCTCATCTTTTTATCTCTTTAATCATTTAAATGCTATTGAAAGAATGCTTAAGAATTTCATTTGGAGTAGTGACAAGAAGGATGCTTCAGGTACCAATATTAAATGGACTGATAAATGATGCTTCAGGTACCAAGGAGGGTTAAGTGTAATTTCAATCAAAATTATGAGTATATTGCATCGTATTTGAGAGAATATTGAAACTTTTTACATTACAAAAATCATTGTAGATTTAATGGACT
>JAOTIZ010000202.1:32950074-32963913 GCA_027123425.1 Erythroxylum panamense
CCTCATCTCCTTTTCAAAATTACCTTATATATTATGAAATTAAGGTTTCTAGACTATTGATAGCGCGTGTCGAGTGCACTGCAAAATTTACCTGACATTGCACATTAAAATTTGTAGTTATGGTAAGTCGAGATCGAATCCACAGGGAATGTTCGATTAATTTCCGTAATGAAATTAATTGATGCAAGGAAAGTATAGGGGGTTTGGATTTCAAACAATTTAGAAATTAAAAGTAAAAGTAAACTATTGAAAACAAATTAAATTAAACAATCAAAAATGAGAAAAGTGTTGAGTATAAGTAAGGTCCGGTTCTAGGGTCAATCTTGGCCTAAACACAATCAAGCATATTCCTTCATTCTAAAGTCCTTACAATTCTTTTCTGACTATTGATCTGAGACTAATAGAATGCTTTACAAATATCGGCTTTCCCTTAGGTTGTATTTAATCAAGATACGATCATTTATTAAATCTAACCACCGAATAACCTAAAATACGATTTCTAGATTCAATTTGGCAGTCGCATTGTGAATTGGAAAATGATCAATATAGGCAGTAACCTCACACGTTCGGGTTATCCAACCTAAGTTATGCTGTTCCTAATGATTAACGATCCTTAGATGTTACTCACAAACATCAAATGTAACGATTACGGATTAAAATCCATGTTTTAGCAATATGTTCAAAATAAAACGATCAAAATAATATATTAAGATCATTAATCCCATAACCATCCAAATCAATACCAACAACACAACAATCTGAAAAGAAATTACAACTTTAAAATGATAGAAATAGCTTAACTGTGACTTGGAGTCGATATTCTCATTGAATTGGCATTGGGAAACTAGCCTTCCATCTTCATTTTCATGCTCCAAACACAAGTCACGTCTCCCATTGCTTCGACACTCTCAAGCTACTCTCTTCTCTTTACTGTTCACTATTTATGATGGGATAAATAAATGTAGATGGTTTTTAGTCCGGTGTTGCTTGCTGCCTCCACTGTAGCTGGCTAGTCCCTCATTGTGCTGCGTGCCTGTCTCCTTTCCACGCCCACATTATATTCCTCCAGCACCGACACTGTTCATTAACAAGACAATTTAATTTGTAACCCTCCTTTAAAACCTTGCTTCTGTGCCTTCTGCTTGTGCGATTCACTTAAACGCACAGATGCAGCGTTTAACGTTATGCTGCCACATTTCTGCGTTTCACGTAGCGTATGCAAGCTGTGCTACTGCGTGAAACGCAGCGCACAGTCCACCCTTTAATCCTTTTTTTTTTTACAATTATGCTCCAATTTGCTTTAAACATCTTCTCTTTTTGGTCTCAAATATATATCATCATATCCAACCTAGTAATCAACACAAATTAAGTATTTTATCTTGAGAATAGGATTGAAATCACATGGAAATACATAAGAAAATATAAGATAATTCAATCCTATCAAATACCCCCACACTTGGTCTTTGACCGTCCTCAGGCAAATCATCGAAATCAAAATCACAAACCAAAACTTTAACTCATTTTCCAAATTTCTTAAGAATAGATAACCATAAGTAAAGATAAATGACTTTCAAAACCCAAGCAAGGACTCAACATTTAAAGCTTCTACTCATGATCAATCAACATTCATCATCTTCAAAAACTGAGCAATCTAATGGTAGACTTGAAAAATGTGTTTAACTAAAATATATCTATGGGTACACTCAATACCATTCATGATCAAGACAATCCATAACTGTGCATATCATTTCATTTCTACACCACTAATGTTCACATGCAAAATCACGAATCAAATGACTTTTTAGGGTAGTAATGTGGGCATAGGTAAGGTGAGATATATTTACATCAAGTAGCATGAAAGTCATCAAAGCTAGTGAAAGAAAGCAACACTCATCAAAAACTGGGTATCATCAGCTATGACGAATGCAACATTTACATTTCACAATCTCATTCAGCTCTCATACACAAACTACATGAAGCATATATTAATCCGAAGGAATCACTCATACAATTTATGCCAATGAAATCACAAGAGTGAACCTTCCAAGCCAACCTCTACCTTATATTCAACATACTCAAATAACACATCCATTACAACTCTAGGAAGATGTATAAACCATAAACAACTTTTCGACACATAAGCAATTCTTCCTTGATACATTTATTTTAATCATTTTTTTCTTTTTTTCTTTTCTATTTTTTCCTTTCTTTCTTTTCCTTATAAAAATGAGAATAAACTACATCAATATGAGAATTTCAATGGTAAGACATAAAATAACATCCCAACATTATAACCATCCCTCCCATATGCACACCCCCATACTTAGAATTTTGTATATCCACAAACTCAACAATCACAAATGTTCCACAAGCTTTATGACTTGGGTAGGACATTTAGTTAATTTTAAAAGCATAAAATGTGGTTTACACAAAAAGAAAGGTATAAAGCTCAAAAGGGATTAACAAAGGAAAAATCATGTCAATAGGGTAGGTTATTTGGCTAATATAGCTTATGAAAAACAAAGAATTCCTAATCATATCCATGTTAATGTATGTGATAAAAATGTTGTCTCGAATAGAAATTCAACGCAAAATCGGGATGTACATGTCATGAAGGTCACACATTATGAAAAGGCAATGAGACTGATATGGATATGTCAGTCAAATAAGGCTCAAAATCTCACCGGCTTTGTCTACCATTAGTCACTACTCTTCTAAAGATAATGCACATTGACCAATCACAAGAGCAAAAGTACATGTTAAAGTTGCTATGAAATTCTCTAGTCAATCCACACTCTAATCATGATTATATAATCCCAGAAGCAATAGAAAATGAGAAAATGCTTGTTTCATTTGTTTTATTTTTTCTCTCATTTTGATTGAAAACTTAAAAACAAGTAAAACAAACAAATTCAAAAACATACATGCATATAAAAAGTAAGGCAAAAATGTAAAGGAAAAGAAATTTACTTCCTTTGGGTTGCCTCCCAAGAAGCGCCTTTGTTGAGGGTTGTTGGCTCGACTCCTTATTCTCCTCACGTGAAAAAATTGTGATCTTCAGGTATTACAGTTAGTGCCACTTCCACGTGAGGTAGTTCCAGATAGGGCCTTAGTTGATCATCATCCTCATTCAGTGTCTTCCCTATCCTCAAACTCTCAATTCTAACTGAGTCTATACATTCTAGAAATATTTTAAACGTCTCTTCACCTTTTTTTTTCATCATTTAGTTCCTCTAGTCTGTTATGTAAAGGTAAAGAGTTTGTTTCAAAAATAATAATAGACTCAGTACTTACCTCTGAGCTAAAAGATGTGTCCTTTTGGGCTTTGAGCTCCTCTCCACTTCTTCGATATAAACAATTCGTTAAGGGTTGACTTTCAAAATTCTCAAGCTCCTCGTCACTTTGTAAAGTTTTCGCACAAACATCCAATGGGTACACCTCGGGTTGATACGGCTGCTCCTTTTTGCTTTGCGATTCTAGGTGATCAAGGCTTATTGCCATCTGACACATTAGGTGTTTCATCCTCTGTACGCTTGCTTTTGTCTCATGTCAGAATTTTTGCAACTGTTGTTGCATATCCTATAGAAATTGCAAATTATTAGCAGCAATATTATTAACAAGTTCTTCAAGAGATGCAACTGAATCCTGTTGGCTCTCCGAATATTGGGCATTAGACCATGTGTTTTTTGGAAATTGCCTTCCATCCTTCTGGAATTGTAAAGTATTCTCCTGCAATTGCAAAATCAACTCTTCCAGAGATGGACCGAAGTCGTGATAGAAAGCTTCTGGTCTGTACGAGAATTGATGTGCGTCCTGCAGACTATCATGGAAGTAATTTTGATGATTATTCCATCCATAAAAAAAGTTAGGTTGATTAGTCCAAACATTGTTATAGGATTGAGAATATGAATTATAAAAGAAATTACTTCCATCCATATCGAATTTTTTTTCAAACACGAAGTAAAAAAAAGAAAAGATCAACAAATAATAGAAAAGAAATTAATCACGAACAAATATATATATAACACCAATTAAATCACAAACAAAAATTAAAACACCGCACTCCTCGGTAACGACATCAAAATTTGACCGCATGTCGTTATGCTAGTCAAAATAAAATAACTAGACTACTACTATAACAGTGGCGAGTTTAGGTAGATCCCACAGAGAGTGTGTGTAAAGTTTATGAAATGAAATTAACTGGTGTTTAGGAAAAAGGGGGGTTTGGATTTTGAAAGATAAAAATAAAATAAAACAAATTAATAAAAAATTAAAGAAAACATGCAAAAAAATAATAAAGGTGGGGAATTCAATAGGGACCCGGTTGTTTGATTCAATCTCAGCCTACACCCTCATCAAGCATATTTTATTAATTTGTTGTTCTTTAAACTCTCCTAGAAACTATTAATCATGGGTTAATAATTAACCTGAGTTTTCCCTTAGGTTTTGTTTAATCAAGATACGATCGTTAATTAAACCTAACCACCGAACAACTTAGGATACGATCTGTAGATTTAATTAGGCAGTAGCATTACGAATTAGGAAAACCAATTAATCAAGGCAACTACTACATACGATGCGTTATTTAACTTAGGTCATGTTATCCCTAATGATTACGAATCATTAGTCGCTACACATGAATTTCAACATAGCAATTACAGATTATATCAAAATTCTAACAATGGGTTTGTAATTAACAATTCAATGAATGCATTAAAATCATCAACTCACAATACTCGATGGGTTCATACACAACTAACCAAATAATAATAAAAATATGATTATCTATACACAAATCCCAAATCAATTAACATAGGATAACACAATCAATTCCTAATAAGAGAAAGAAACAACAAAATAATTAAAAAATACTTAACCCGGGTCATCGGAGTCGATATTACCTCCGAATCGGTGTCGAAATGTTTAGTCCTTCATAGGTATTTCTCGAAAAATTGCTTCAACCCTTATTCTAAACCCTAGCCAAAAATCCCTTTGTTTTGCCTCACTACCGCAAGCTTCACTATGCTACACTATTCCCCTCACTGTTTCATGATGGGACAATTAAGCTTGGGGAGTTTTCTTATTCACACCACTGTTCACTCCATACATGCAGCTCTCCTTTTTACCTAAGATCCAACCTCCATGCCTCCACGCCAGCAAGCCACCAAGCCAAGCCCTCTGAACGCAAGATCCAGCCTAGTTGAAGACGCAAGCAGCAGCCGTGCCTCTCACGCCCGCATTGCACACCTCTACGCTGGGTCCTCTAGCGTTGATGATCTCCTCACTATAGCATTGTTGTGTGAAACGCAGCGCACGGTGCACCAGCTAATTTTTTTTTGGTTAAACAATTGTGCTCCAACTTGCTTTGAACATCTTCTCTTTTTGGTCTCAAATGTATATCATCATATCCAACCTAGTAGTCAACACAAATTGAACACAAGTTAAATATTTTATCTTAAGAATAGGATTGAAATCACATGAAAATACATAAGAAAATATAAGATAATTCAATCCTATCAATGGGTATGTGTATCTTATGAGATACAAGTCTAGATACATGAGATACAAGTCTAAAGCCTTTGAAAGTTTCAAAGAATTCAGAAATAAAGTTGAGAAACAACTTAGGAGAAGTATTAAATCACTTTGATCGGATTGATGTGGTCAATACTTAAACTTAAAGTTTTTGGATTATCTCAGCGATAATGGAATATTGTCCAATTGGACTCCACCTTACACGCCACAACACAATGGTGTGGCTAGAAGGAGAAACCAAACCTTGCTAGATATGGTGGGGTCTATGATGGGTTTAGCAAATTTACCAAAATCGTTTTGGGGTAATGCACTTGAAACTTCTTTTTATGTATTGAACAAAGTCTCATCCAAGTCAGTTGATGTTACTCCATATGAGATATGGACTAAAAAGAAACCTTATCTTTCTCATATGAAAGTTTTAGGGTTGTCCTACTTATGTGATGCAGATTTAGTCAGATAAGCTTGAAGCTAAATCTGACAAGTGTCTGTTTGTCAGATATCCTAAGGAAACTATAGGATATCAGTTCTACCATGTTTCAGAACAAAAGGTGTTTGTTTCAAAACATGCTATCTTTTTAGAGAAAGAGTTTCTTCTAAGAGAAGACAACTGGAGCAAACTTAAACTTGTGAAAGTTCAGGATACTTAAATAGATGCAGATCAATTGCCTAGACCCGAGAATATTTTCATGAAGATGAAACAATAGTTCAACCTCTGACACATAAGAAGTTTATAGGTCAGGTAGAATATGTCATGTTCTCGAGAGATACGGATTTCTCTTAAGTGAACTTAGTGATGTATTGCTCATAAAAGATGATGAGCCTACTACCTATGAAAAGGTTCTGAAGAGTTTAGAATCTAAGAAATGGCTTCAAGATATTGAATCTGAAATGGATTCTATGTGTGAAAACCAAGTATGGACTTTAATTGACCCACTCGAAGGGATGAAACCCATAGGGTGCAAATGAACATGGAGGGTAATGTGGTTACCTATAAAGCTAGGCCTGTAGCTAAAGGTTACTGTCAAAGGCAAGGTGTTGACTATGACAAAACGTTTAGCCTAGTAGCTATGGTTAAATACATTAGGATACTCCTAGCTATTGCCACTCATTATGATTATGAGATATGGCAATTGGATATGAAGATGACTTTCCATAATGGAAACCTAAGCGAGGATGTGTATACGACACAACCTGATGGTTTCATGTCTATGAATGCAAAAAAGGTATGCAAGCTTTATAAATCCATTTATGGATTAAAGCAAGCATCTAGGAGTTGGAATATCTGATTTGATGGGACAATCAAACAGTTTGGTTTCTTACAAAATTTGGATGAGCCGTGTGTGTATAAGAAGGATAGTAGGAGTGCAATCGTATTCCTTGTATTATATGTAGATGACATATTTCTAATGGAAAACGATGTCTCTACTTTGCAATCAACCAAAATTTAGTTAGCTAAGAATTTTTCTGTGAAAGACCTTAGAGAAGCAACTTATATTTTGGGGATAAGGATCTATAAAAATAGATCTAAGAGGTTGTTTGGTCTTTCTCAGTCTACATACATAGACAAAATATTAAAGAGGTTTAGTATGGAGTAGTCTAAGAGAGGTTATCTTCCTATGGTATATGAGATTAGACTCTCTAAATCTATATACAAGATTAGAGGACTCGCATGAGTTTGATTCTTTATGCTTCAATTATAGGATCAATCATGTACGCTATGAAACGTACTAGACGTGATGTGTCGTATACTCTAAGTGTTATGCAGATACCAGTCAGACCTTGGTGAGGGTCATTAGGTGGCTATCAAGAATATCCTAAAGTACTTGTGGTAAGTGGGTATACTGATGCCAGTTTCCTATTTGATAAGGATGACTCTAGATCCCAGTCCGATATATATTCACACTGAATGGTGGTGCAGTTAGTTGGAAAAGTTCTAAATAAGAGACGACTGTAGATTTGACGACAGAGGCAGAGTACATTGCAACTTCAGAAGTGGCGAAGGAAGTAATTTGGATCAAGAAGTTCATCATGCAACTTGGTTTGGTTCCAAGCATCGCTGTCCCAGTACAGTTGTATTGTGACAACAACGGGACTATAGCACAGGCGAAGGAACCAAGGTCTCATCAGAAGTCCAAACATATACTCAGGCACTACCAATTGATTAGAGAAATCATTGGTAGAAATGATGTCAAGATAGAGAGAGTTCCCGCCGATCAAAATATAGCTAATCCGTTAGCTAAGCCTATTTCCCAAAAGTGTTTTGTATCACATGTACATGCCTATGGTATTAAATATCAAGGAGTTGGCTTTAGTGTAAGTGGGAGTTTATTAGAGAAGTGCTCTAAAGGCAATCACCTTTAACACTTATTGTATAAATCATTTTATGACTAATAAAGACATTTTTCATTATTTCGATGTTCATACGTTTATGGACTTGATGTTGATCTTAAATTGATTTAATGAAGTCCTTAATACAAAACATAGCATGGAAGAAATCATGATGAGATCATAATAATGAGATTCCTATCATGTGTAATTATGTTAGTATCTAAGCTTTCCCTAGTCTTAGGATTAATGAGATGGGATATCATTAATCCAAATAGACTAGCACATGTTATACTACTTAATTGGATTAAGTAGTAAATCTCATAAGTTGTAGACATGAGTTATTTAGAGTTAATGACTGAATGCTTACTAAAGGTAGTAAGTACATTAGGTTGACCTACTATGAGACAATTATATGAATATTCTATTATAGTGTTAATGATAGTCTCGTCATAGTAATGGTGCAAGTATCATTTGAATTGAGGTGCTCAAGGATATTTAGGATACTGACCCTATACTTTGACTCCATTCATTAATGCCTTTCAGAGGTTACTCATAGGGTGGTGATTAGGTACAACTTGAGGTATTCGGAGGTAATTAAGTAGTCAATAAAGGATTCACCACTCCTGATAGAAGGAGATGATACCCACGGCCTCTTATCGAGGTCATTACTCAGGAGTCTCTAGCTAGAGCAGATATGCGTCATGAAGAGTGCCTTCAATGATACATAGAGTAATGAGATCCTCAGGACAAGATCTAATATCACTTGGACTAGATGTGACATAGTCAGTTTAGTGGGAGTTGACACTTTAACCATACTCTGAACCAAATGGGATATAGATAGTGAAAGGATGAATTACATGGTAACATTGCATATAGAAGGATTCGTAGTCAAACCACTGAATTTTCAATCAATTGTGAGTGATGATGTGTTGCTAGATACCACTCTTGACTTACTTGAATTAATTGTTAATTCAAGTGGCCAACATAGTCAGGAACCTAATGGGTTACACACATAGGAGATTTGAAGGATGAGTAAAATGGTTTTGAATGGTGATTCAAGATATGAGAAAGTGTTTCGGGATTGTATCGCGATGTGATCAGGGTAGAAAATTTTACATTGAATGGATTAAAAACAAGTGTTGTTGGCTGCCAATTTGGTTATTAACTTTCCAAAACTTCCATTAACTTTCTATAACTTCCATTAATGCATGTTATTCATGGTCATTAATTTCCATAACTTCCATTAATGCATGCTATTCATAACCATTAACTTCCCATAACTCTCCATTGGTAATGGGGGTTATGGACGGCCAAATGGTGTAGAAAATAGAGATCATTTTTGTGCATCTTGTGTAAAACACAAGTGAAAGAAAGGTTGTTTCTAACACACACACTATTTTTCTCTCTAACTCTCACAAGAGTTCTTATCTTTGCTAGCACAAAGAAAGAATTCTAGCCATCTTCTAATGAGGTTTCATCCTTCAATCTTTGTGTGGGCTTTCATTAGAGATGGTCTATATTGATCGTTGTGGTTTACGACAACCCAACGAATAGAAGATTAAAAAATGAAGGATATCATCGGAAAGGTATGTAAACATCTTACATTTCATGTTTTTGTTTTCTATATCTATATGCTCGAGTAGATCTGGTTTTTGAGGTTCCGTTTTATTTTCCGCTATGTATATTTGATATATATTATATATGAGATGTATGACCGAAACTTTACACATATACCCATTTAGGTTCATCTTGGCCCTAATCAACTCCAAAGACACCAAATTAGAGTGACTTATCATCATTTTGTTCAATAATTGCACAAAACTAAGCTCATCATTTCAAAACACTACCCACGGTCATGGGGGACCTTCCCACAATTGTGACAGAAACCAAACATCCAAGCCATGATCATGCAATGAGGGCCACGATCGTGGGCAGAAAACCACAATCGTGCCTTGCAGTATTTTCCCACAATCTTGCACAATCACTCAACCCTGACACATATCAAACACTTCCACTTTTTTAGATTTCATGCTCTTTTATGCAACCTCAACTCATGCAAATTCAACTAGCAGATAGCTGAATAAATCTCACTAAAACTCTGCTTATTTGATTCTTCACATTCACCACATCATCATACAAATAACCCTAACTTTGTTAAATTCAAGGACACTTCAATAACATCCCTCTTTAATATAACTTCACCCTCATTTACACTTCAAATCTCAACCTAAGTCATCCATATAACCTCCTATTTCCATGTATCAAACAAAACCAATTCATCTATCAAATTTCAACACAACTCATCATCAATCCTACATAAATTCCATCTCAATTTAATCATCATGAATGTTATGCTAACATATATCACAATTGGGCAAGAAATCACTTACTTGTTTAACTCTAATTTCACCTCAATCCACAAGATATCCTAGCCCTCCAAGCTTGTAAACATAAAGCATATTTCAAGAACAAGATGAAAACATAAAGGGACTTTAACAACAAGATGAAGACAGCTAGATTTTGGAGTGATAAGGTGTAGGATTTTAGCAAAAACTTAAGGTCATGGAATGGTGTGGGTGTGTCAACAAGAAGAAAAGGAAGGAGAAGAGATCATATACCCAAAAACAAAAGAAAGAAGGTCTTTCAAGCGTGTGAATTGTGTGTGAGAGTGTATGGTGAGAAAATGGACACTTGGTATGACACTTGTCATGCTAAGGTCCAAGACATATGTCTCCTCCTTCTTCTCCTAATTGTTTCTTTAAGTTTAGTCATTTGTCACTTATCTACACCATCATTTGCCACTCACCATTTGTCACCCAATTAACTAGTCATTTGTCACTCACTCTTAGTGCGACGTGTTACCATTTCATTAGTCTAATCACCCTAAATTTCCATATATCAATTTATTTTTCCATTCAACATTTTTCCTACACTAGATGCACATATCACTTCATCAATCACTCAATTGTAACAATAAAGTCCAAATTACTAATTATAATCCACCAAAACAAGATTCAAGATACAATCAACACACAAATTACATCATAATCATTTAAGATCTTTCATACCTTGGGATAAGTCAATTGAGTGCATATACTATTTATGGAACATTTCTAAATCAAAATTCATATGTGTATGCAATTATGGTGCACGTGAACGGAATGCATGTCCTTAATTCTCATTTGAAATGACGCATGTGACTCAATCTAATAGTGAAATCCCTAAGCATCGAAATAGGTTATTACACAATCATTGGATAGTTGTATTCTAATAGTTATGTTCATGAATTGGATGGTTTATATCATTTTGTTCCATAAGTTTTCATTATTTATGGATTATTCGAGTTAAGGACTCAAATTGTAAAACTCTGTAATGGAAAATAATGATTACTCTAAAATATTGCTAATCTTGGTAATTAACATGGAATATTAACCACTAAAAGATTAGTGTGTGGATTAAATGAAGGTGATGTTCCACAAACCATTCGATAAGGAGTTATTAGTTTAATCACACAGATACATAATGGAGATTATGATATTCAACAGATGAAACATTATTAGGATTATCGACAGACCTTAAATGAAACATTATTAGGATTGTGTTTATGTCATTAATGTTTCATACGTGTCGTGAATTCTATGGTATGAGATGTTCATTTCTTATATGAGAAATGTGTATTTGTTGGTATTGTCCAATGCTAACTGTAACAGGTAACTATATAGATAATGCCACAATATGCGTGACTTGTATGGAGGATAAAAACTTATCAAGAATATTATTGTCCCTCATATACGATATGAGCGATAATATCTATGGGTCCTTGATAAAGTAATATTGTATGCATGCAATATGATTAAGGAGTTAATCATATTTATGATTTACTTTGGAAATCAAGAAAGAATAAATTGGCAAGAATGACATATTCCAATCTTATAGTTATTCAAGATATTATGAGACAAGATAATAGACAATGGAAATTATTGCTTTGGGATTATGATTTATGTATGATACTTATCATCTATGTCATTTAAGTAATTATAATGTATTTTGTTAGATACCGCTTATGATTTATAGAATTAAAAGGAGTTTTAATTCTATTGTCAACATGACATAGATCCTAATGGGTCACACCAAAAAAGATTTAATTAGAAAAGGGAAATTATTCTAGTATCTCATATGTAGATATGAATATGACGATAAAATTAACTATAATGTTATAATTAATTTGGCCGTCATATAATATTAGAACAAATGTTATTAGATAACAAATTTAATTCTAGATAAATTTATTTGTTATGTATGACATGTCATATAAATTTATTGCTCATATAGTATAGTTATATAAAAATTGGGTCAAATGTTTAATTATTTTAAAGTATGAGATTACATAGCAAAGTGGCAGTTAAAAGAAATTTACAGTGCCAAACATGTTAGGACGTGGGCTATCCATGCAAAAAGCATAAGGATGTGTTTAAAGCCTAGTAAATTTTATCCTTATACTTTATTCCTTAGCTTTATTTAGACAAGGAGCAGTTGAGAATTTTTAAGAGACTTTATTAGCCCTAGTTTTATGAAAAAGATGGATTGATTTTAGCCACTTTTCTCTCCCTCCCAGCTGCTGATGTTTCTCTTTTTTTCTCTGTTTTTCCAGCTACTGTTTTCTTTTGTCTTCCTCTTAGTTGTCCATTATCTCCATCTTTCTCACAAGGTTGAAATAGCTTTTCCATTTAGCTCATATGTTGAGCAATTAATCACCCATTAAATAGATTATTTTAGGGATTTTCTAGGATAAAAGGTAAAGCCATTAAAGGATAATCCGGCTTTGAGAACCATTAGGCTTTCTAATCAATCTTTAGTGAAAACCTTCGAGTACATCTCATTTGGTGCAAAGGAGACACAACTATGAGCAAGGAGGTGAAGTCATGAGCAAGGAGGTGAAGCCGTGAGATCTTTTATTTGGTTTGGAGACCAAGTTCTAGGTATAATGGTTTCTATGTTTTAATTTGTGTTATTTTGATTTTAAATTGGTTATAAGACAAAATCGCAGACTTCTTATTGGTTAAATTTTTTTTAACTCTCTCTAGCCTTCACATAACTAACACAACTATCTGCGGTATTATTTAATTGTCAAATGATTTTTATTATATTTTATTAAAATTTTAAGTAATAAAGAAATTTCTTTTATAGGAATTAACATAATGGTAAATGTAATATATCATACAACTATTTACGATATTATTTAATTGTCAAATAATTTTTATTATATTTTATTAAAAATTAAATAAATTTTATATTATGTTAGTTTAAATAAATATAAGTAAAATGAAAAAGAATACATTTTTGACACTTAAATAATAATATACAAATAAATAACACTTTTTTTAGAATACAATAATTAAAATAACAAAGTCAAGAACTAATGTATTTAATTATATATTTTCTGAATTGGGTTATTCTTTTAGTGGAATTTATTCAAGGACCTAAATAGTGCTAAATTGTAAATTTAAAAAATCAATTTCATATATAATAATTTTAAGGATTTAACAATAATATCATATGAGAAAAGGAAAAGAGTTGCATGCAAGTAGGTGAATGTCGCAAACCCCTCTCCAGGCTTGCTATTATTAAGAGCACAATTCATCTTTCCTTGCATGACTGACCCCTCTCTCTAGAATCCCTCACTGGCTTTGAACCCTTTTCCCGCCTCCGACCATGACTGACCCACCTTCGGCCCCACTTGCTGCTTTTCCCCCTCTTTCTTCTGCACTTTCCCAGCCCTCTCCTAATCCCCTTCCCGCTGCTGACCCCATTCCCGCTGCTACCCCTACTCGCAAATCTTGGAAGCAGGTCGTCGATGATTCCATTCCGAGTACTCTAAGCTATACCCCCCAGTGAAATCGACGGGAAGCTCGTTGTTTCCCCTGATCTGGCCACTCTTCAAGCGGGCGCCAGCTCCTGGACCTCCACCCTCGTTGGTTT
>JAOTIZ010000202.1:32967078-32987468 GCA_027123425.1 Erythroxylum panamense
TATAGTTAAAATTAATAAAAGTGCTTTTTATTTTTATGTTGCCAAACAGTCTACTGTATGAAGCTCTTTTAAAAAAGTTATTTTTTTAGTTGACAGCTAAACAGTAAATTGACTTTTAAAAAAAACTTTTCTCAGAAAAGCTCTACTGATAAAAGCTCAACCAAACGAGCCCTTAAAGGTTTAACCGTTATTAAATCGCTATAAAACTGTTATATGTTAAATAAGAACTAAAAATTATAATTTATAAGAGTAAGTAAAAATAAAAACTAAAATAAAAAATACATCATTGTCTATTATTATATAATGAAATAATAATAAATCAAATCTAATAATTCAAAATAAATTTGAATCTAATATAAAACTTAAAATAACAATAAAAATTAAAATTATATTTATGAAAAAGGTTGTGTTTGACCATCGCTAAAATAAATTACTAATTAATTTATTTGAGTAGAGTTATATGTAAAGAATTGGTTAAAGGCTTACGCACATCATAAACAACCAACATATTATCAGAAGCCAAAATAAAATGAAGCTGGTCAGAAATTGCCCTAGAAAAAGTGATTAACTCTTTTCTTTTCAACTGGAGCATACACTCCAATCATATCAATATTTGCTAAACATGTCAAATTACATTTCGCAATGCAATTTTATATATCAACATATCTCTCTTACATATATTACGTCTTTGATTGATGTAATCGATGACTTCAAGCCATTCATTCTAAGGGCATACTAGGTTACAATATCTGTAACCATATGCTTGAAGCGAAGCTATATTAAAAGAATAGGTGTTTCTATAGTTTCAGTCTATTGCTTGAATAATTTGCAGCAAAGAGAAAGTCATTATTTCCTTAGATTTATCAAACGTGCAACAACAAAAATCTTGGGATGCCAAGTGAACTCACAACTCAACCATTCACAATTACTTGAATTTGCATTATAGCGCCCCCTTACCGTAGGGTATACACCGGGATATTACTTCCACTTTTTTATTGCTGTGAACCATCAGTTTCTCCTTCTCTTTTTTTTGACTTTATCTTGGAGATGAACCCCTACATTATAGAAGCACCTTGATCAAATGCTCCACTAAATAGCCACCATATACTTAATGCGACTATCGCAAATTAGATTCACAAATTGACAAACCAAAGAGTAATTTGATGGTCTCATTCTTTTCCTTTTAACCTCATACTATTGGTTTCTTTATGTTCCTAGGACCTTTACCAGCACTGGTTTGACCAACATTAGCATGTGGAGATGATTTGAACTTAGCGGGTTTCATCTTTGTCTTCCCTTAAGTTGCTTCGAGGGCTGTAAAAGTAGCAAACTTGAGTTTCTCCTCCTTAACAATGCAATGGGATACTAAACATTGAAGTCCCAACATCTTCAATCTACTGTGAAGATGAATCATTCTCCACTCCATTACTCCCTTTTTTCTCATATATATAACTCATGGAGAATAATTCTTTCATCAAGGCACTTGTCTCAATATTAGGTGAGACTGTATACCTCTGGGAGACATCATTAAGAAACACCTTCATTATGTCTGTGTCCGGAAGTCCACTTAGCAGATGGTTAAGTATGGAACTCTTAATGGTCATCAAATATAATCTATTAGACCGATCCTAGGCTTCATAGACTGCTTTATGAGCTCTCGAGCTTATGGATGTAGGTAGAGATAGTCTATCCGTCCGTATTGTCATAGCAACAACAGCTATCTCCATAGCATTCAATACATCCTTGTCCACTTCTTTGTATTAAAACCGATCAGGGTTTTAATGGCGACACTAATTTTGTTGACTAAAAAGATGACTTCAAGATGCTTCTTTTTAATTCAACACAAATATAGGATAACAACGATACTCAAAGTCATTGAATAGTATCTTTACTGAAAATCTGGTAACTCATATTTGAAACACTTGTGGGATGAATACAAAATATATGCAACTAAACCTCTACATAAAAGCGATAAGAGTACAAATCGTCAACTCTCATGACACTACCACCTGTGAGCAAATAGATCATTCAAATAATGAATTTCCTCTATCCAATGCCTTTATGAACATCTTAAAATCTGATGTAAGGCTAACACCTGTGGGTAGAATAACCAAACATGAGACCAAAGGCATCCATTAATGTGTAAGCAGAACAATTCAAAATACTAACTTGAAAGGCTACTATGGTGACTACATTCACATCAGCACTCAAAAAATGCACAAACACAAGAGGTATATCTTTATATTATCCTCACATTCTTGATGGGCATATCGTATGTGACAATGCAACATCAAAAAACGTAAAAAACTGAATGCACAGTCTCATTGTCACATACTCGTGCTGAAGAGATTCTTTGAAAACTTCATTTGAGACTTTCGTAAAAGAAAAATCTTAGTGGAGTGACTATCGTGCATCATCAGACATTGAATTGACCACCCGAGATATAAGAACCTCATGTATCTCCCTTATGGCAAGTTCGTTGCACAAAAATTTACTCAAAAATAGCTTTAGAATGTCTTAATTCCTTTTTCGATCGACTATTATGTAATCCCGAACACTGAACATGAGGCTCAAGATGCAAAAGCTTAAAGTATCTCCCTTATGTGATGTCCGAAGCATAAAAATTCACTCGAAATCGAATTCATAATACCTTAATTCCTTTTCTGGAGTAAAACTTTAATTTATTACTAATGTAATAAATCTAGAAAAATGGAAAAACTTACTTTATGAATTTTTCGAACCCGAAAACTGACTCAAAATATCCCAGGGCACCCTTATGGGAAATCTAAATTTTGTGTTTGTGTTTTTTTGAAAAATATTGTAGAAATTTGTACGGTTGATGTCAGCGTACTGTAGCCCTTGCGATGTGTGTGCGACATGCCCTAACAGAGCATGCGCCCACATGCTCTTATCTGATGGATTGTACATTTCACGGGTCAACATGTGGCGCAACACGGGCCACCAATGTGTCAACCCGTGACTAATGTGTGCGTTGCACGCGCTAGACATACTGCCCTAAGGGCGGTACTATGTGTTGTCAAGTGCATGTGCCACATGCACCCAACGGTCTTCGTTGAACTGCTAGAAATTGACAATTTTTTTCGAGTTTTGGGACTTTTTCGCACTCCTAGGCTTGTTTTCACCCCGTTTCTCAAGGCTATACATATGTATGCTACTTTCATGCAATAAAAAGCAAGAAAAAATCGAGAAAAAAAGTTAAATATTTGAAAACCTTATGGAGAGAGAACCAAAAAATCTTCGTTTTTAACCGCCTGGTCACGTTATTGCTCTAATACCACGTGTATTACATAATAGCACCTTAGTTATGTATCTCGAATAGAACATGAAAGGGCAAGAAATGAAGAAATGCAAAAATACCTTATTTCAATCTCCATAACTTCAAGCGAGCTTTCTAAAGCTGAAACGAGCGTGAATCTACCACCGTCTTTATGGGAACTCCTCTCTAGGACACGAGCAAGGTCTTTCTACAATTTTCTCAAAGCGTAAGCTCTGTTAACGAGTCTGAGAATCCTTATGCTTACGATTGATATGAGCAACTGTAGGAGATCTTAACCTTTATATGTAGCTTCTATATCGGGCTTCCCTATCACAAGGCTGATATGAGTCCGGTCCATTCTAATTGGATTCTATTTTTTACCTAGACTTTGACCCAATAATTTAGATCATTTATTAGACCACTTTATTATCTTTATCTGGATCAAATTATGTAACTTAACTGATAATTTATTAAAAAACTGTTAAATGCAATTAATAGTTGTCCAATTTTATAGAAAAGGACAAAATTATCCAACAGCTTCTAGTTAGAAAGAACACAATAACAGAATTCCCATTTGGGAACACAATAACAGAATTCCCATTTGGGTATAAAAGGAGTTGTAGGCGATTATGGTAAAACATCGAAGTTGCTTCGTTGAGTTGTTGGGGGCCAAGTAATGAATCATTTGAAAAGGAAAGATAGGGGGAACGTGAAAATCTAAAGCAGAAAGGAACCAAGAGAGAGAAAAGTGGGGAGGAGGATTGAGGAGAAGATGAAGTTATCAAAGAGAAGATGCAGTTAAAAATGAAAATTGAGGAGAGAGAGGTAGAAAGCCAAAAAACTAGGAGAGAGAGGAAGAAAGGCATAACTTGATTCGGTTTACAATTTTATGGTTCATGGTTTTAACCAGTCGGTTTTTACTTTCTATAGTTAAAACTGAAAACCGAACTAGAAAGCAGTCCAATTCATCCCTAATCCAGTCAAATCGGCTAGTCCGTTCTGATTTTTATATCATTGCTTTCAACTGGACAAGAGAAATTAATATTGATGCTAGCCAACAAAAACGGACCATATAGCGAGAGATTTGAAAAAAATTATTACAATTTAATTCAATTTGATTCAATTTAATAAAATTATTTTTCACTTATTAAAAAAATCAATTGTGTGTGATATTTAAAACTTAATATATTATTACAATTTATAAATCTAATATTTAATTATTAAATTTTGAAAAGATTTTAAACATAGTATAAAAGATTATAGAATAATTAAGGACTGATACTTAAAAATTATAATAAAACAATATCTAGAAAAAAATTATATATATTGTAACCAACAATAATTATTGATGATTATAATTAAAGGTAACCACTATGAATATAATAACTTGTATAAATAAAATATTATTAAATTATATATTTATCATAATATATCTATAGTTACATATATGTCACTTTCATAAAGTTGGGACAGTCACTCTACTTTAATTATATAATAACTCTAATTTATTTATTAAAAAACTAAAGTCATTATTTTTGTGGCATTTATAATTATTAAAATTAATTAAATTAAATTATTTTTGTACATCTTAAATTATTTCTTAACCTGTAAATAAATTAATTGAATGGTGTGCATATAATTTATACTCGATACGGGCGCGCTGTCACGTTGAGTGAGTGAGAGAAGAGTTCCGCAGTCCCCACTAGGCATTCGAGCGAACGAGACCATGGCAGGTTGAATGGCAAGGAAAGCAAATAAATGAGAGCACAACCTCAGAAGCGTACATGGAATCAAGGACCGAGTTGTAGGAAAATCTGGAAAGATAACTTAAAGAGTGGCTAGTGGACCCTTGTGTTCTGTACTTGTGGCGACGTCTTTTGTCAAAGGCCACCTGCTCCTGAAAGATAACTGAAAGACCGACGGTATAAATGCAACCACCACGAGGCCTAACCAGCTATTGCTTATTTTTTAAGTTTAAAACTCTACCTTTAGCTCGAAGAATACTGCAATATCATGGCACTTTAACCCACATGAAAAGATTGGTCTTCTGACCAAATGTTTTCTTACCATAACTTTGTCTATTCCTATTTTTTGTTTCAAACAGGCTTTTACGCAATAGCAGTATCCATTACCAAAACTTTGGTTACAAGTAAACCATAACTGTTTTGTTTTTGGGTACTCCATTTATGACTAATCCCTTGCCTGAACCCATACTAGTTGGTTTGGACGACTCCAGGTAAATCTTTATTTTGTATTAGTTAGAACTGATCTTCTCTCAAATGCATGCTTTCCTCTAGAGTTTCAAAGCAATCATGGAACAGGACTTGTGGTCCTAGTCATGTAGTTTTACATAACAACCAATGCATCTGTTATCTGAGGAAGTTTTATCAGGAAAATCATTGATCTCTCGAGTATGGAATACAACCCCAGTGTTCTCTTTGATTGTTATTCAACTGTCAGTATCTGACGCTGAAAAAGATACATGAGAGAAGCCGTCGGTGTAAATTATTATCAGAAGTTGACAGGAAAATTGTCATATATCACCAAGTAACTATTTGCCTCCCATGTTCTATAACTCATGATTGGTTGCGACACGATACTATTTTAAGATGAGTTGTTCTTATTTATCGTGAAAAAATGGATACTGGAGTTATTTTTTTCTTTCTAAAATTTAAATAGTCATAACTGCACGTAGATTTCACAGAAGAACGAATTCATTCCATCAAATTAACACAACTTGGAACAAAACTATCAAATTATTAATTGTTGGAACGGTGGACAAGCCTTATGATGCCGTAACATGTTCTCCACTTCTGCAAATATTACTTTGCCCGTATAAACTCTTGACCCTATCCGAGGGTCCCAAAGAGTCAAATCATGTAGCAACACCACCAACATTAGTTGTCCTAATCATTAAATATAAGCAACCTAATATGAAAAAATAAAAGAGAGGAGAAAAGAAAGAAATTGTAACATATGATCTTTAAGTCTCGTGTAGAATATGACAGAGCCTGATAGTTAGTACATTTAATCAAGAACTTAGAAAAAATGGAAAAAAAAACAGTAGTTATCTCATTAGGTTGACACCAGGGACGGAGCCAGACTCAACTCTAAGGGGGGGCCTGGGGTCAACATCTAAATACAAAAAAAAAATTTAAGGGGGGCCACTTATATTTATAATTTTAAAAATATTAATTATATAAGTAATTTTTATAAAAAAAAATTTGAAAGGGGGCATGCCCCCCTACCTAACAACGTAACTCCGTCCCTGGTTGACACGCTAGCAAATGCATAGGACAACATCTTCACTCTTATTGTCCATATTTTTTTCGTTTACTAGATTGTTTCTGGTAATTGAACTCGGATCTGTTTCTTAAAAACTACTTCTTGGTAATTAATTTTTTATATGAAATTTAAACAGAAGTGGTTATTAATATAAAAGAACTTACAATCAGTATTATATTGTTAAACTGAGTTTATATTATTAATTATATAACGTTTAAAACGATAGTTAAACCACAAGAGGTAAAAGGACAATCAAAATCTCATTCTAATCTGCACTCAACTCAATTCACCTTGACAACAACATCCAAGGATCGGTCAGCCTACACTCTGGACCTTGTCTATAAGATTGCTCTTTCTTCACAGAGAACAGAAACAGAAAGAGAACAGAGAGATAAGAGAAATGGAAGTTTCATCCTTCAGGCATATTGTAATAGCCCTTCTCATCTTCCAATTGTCCACCTATGTAAAATCAGGCTCAGCCACCAAAGCCTCACCAATCAACACAAGCGCAGATTATATTAAAACTTCATGCAACGTTACCCTCTACCCTAAACTATGTTACCGTACCCTCTCATATTATGCAAGCAAGATCAAAACCGACCCCGTACTACTAGCCAACACAGCACTGAACGTCAGTGTAATGGCCACAAAATCGACTTTTAGGTTGACGAGGAAGATGTCTAGACTCCATGGATTGAGTCCCAGAGAAGCTGCAGCTATGCAAGATTGTGTGGAGGTGGTCGGAGACTCTGTGTACGAATTACAGAGGTCTATGGGAGACATGGGCCATGTGAATGGAACGGACTTTGAGCGAATAATAAGTGATATCAAAACATGGGTGAGTGCTGCGTTAACTGATGATGACACCTGCATGGATGGACTTAACGAGCTGGTCGTGAATGGATATGTGAAGATCATAGTTAGGAAGCATATTGTAAGAATTGCTCATTTGACCAGTAATGCCTTGGCTATCATCTGTACATATGCCTCGTCCTTTGTCAATCTTCACTAGTTCGTGTTTGCTTTGCGTTTCTGAGAATCTTATTTCCGGTAATTTAGGTATGACAGATTAAAGTCTGTGTATAGCATATGGTTTGTAGTATCTGCCTTAAGGTTATACCAAGTTCTTAATTTCCAAAGGAGTATAGCTGGGAATTGTAAAAGCTGCAAATTTGCGGGAGTGAAACCATGGTGTTCTTCAGGGCAGGTGATTGGAAATTTAATTTCAGTTCAGCTTATCCCGTGTGTACTATGTTTGTATGGACTATTAAATGAGGAAATTACTTACAACAGAAATATTATTTAAGCAAAGATGTACATTAAACATGTGTTTCCATTAAACTTTTGCAGCTTTGTTTATATTAAGTTTTAGTTACTCCTGCTACCGTTTTGGTTCATCTATATCGTTATTGCTGCTTCAGACTACAGTGGAGTGTAAAAGGAGTAACATATTTATGGTTTAGCTGTTAGCCAAAGCCAGTATCCACCGCTTCGAGGCCATTTAAGACAAGGATCTTATCTTAAGTCTACATAAATTGACAAAACTTTCTTTTAGCAAAACTTTCGCACTTTTAGAATTCTTGCGAAGAATATGTCATTTAATTATTAAGTCAAATTTATCAAAATTATTGATTTATAATATTTTTTTATTTTTTAATACTTTATCTTCTTGAATGAGGGTGGAAGAAGATAACTGTGCTGTCATGAAATACAATAATTGCAGAGGGTTAGACAAACAACAGTGCTAAAGTGATCATTAGAAAAACAGGCTTTTAAGTCGATAAGACTTGCCTTTGAAGTTTGAAATGAGCCAAAAGCAACAGAATTAAATGTTTTCTGTGCCAAAACTCCGAAAAGTTATTGTTCTGCTCGTTTTATGTATGTTAATATCTAAACTGACGTGGCTTTGACACAAAACAGAGTTGGAACAAGGTGTTAGGTACATATCTGATGTTGAAAAGTTTTGTAACCGAGAGAAAATAATTCTGGCGATTACCGAATCGGCATAAATGATAAATGAGTATACAGAACCGTAGTACATTGATAGATAAAGCACAGCCAGTGACACTTATCATGCCTGTCTTGACTTTGATAGTTGCTGTTTCCGAGTGTTTGATTGGCCTTTAATTGAAAATTTTTGCACAAATATTCGAGTCTATATACAGTCACTAAAATCTATGAATATTTATTTACAAGTCTACGGAATCTTTTTAATGTGAATAGGATTAGAAAACATAATAGTTTGTTTCGAATTCGAAGTCATCATCTCTTCATATAATATACATCAGAAGTTTTTTAAAAGGTGTGCAATTTTTGTTTTGTTCTAATTGAATAATAGTTTGGTATATGTAGTACAAGTATGGCTTGGTGGCTAAGCCAAGAGGTACACAATCGTATAAAAGGTCATATACAATAAACGTAGAATCTTACAAAGAATAAATATCCAAATCTTAACACTCCCCAAGTTAGAGCGTGGGGATCATGAACGCCCGACTTGCCTTTAAAGAAATGAAACTATTGATTACCAAAGGCTTTAATGAAGACATCAACTTTCTCAAGATTGGAAGGAACATAAGCAGTAGCAAGTTGACCAGAAGAAATATCATCCCGGATAAAGCGGCAATCAATCTCAATGTGTTTTGTGCGCTTATGAAAACCCAAATTAGCAACAATGTGAAAATCTACTTGATTATCATAGCAAAGGTTTATGGGAGTAGAATGAAGAATAGACAAATCTCGAAGTAACGCTTCGAGCTAGAAGATCTCACTGATGGTGGAGGCATATTTGGCCTCGGCAGATGAACAAGAAACAATGGGCTGCTTCTTGGATTTCCATGATATGGGAGAATCACCAAGCTGTACAAACCAACCAGTGGTCAAACGATGTTTGGTTTTGCAACTAGCCCAAACAGAATCATAATAGACACAAAGATGAAGAGAGTTATTGTGAGGAAAGAACAACCCTGACCAGGAGAGCCCTTGATGTAGTGTAGAATTTTTTAAGCAACCTCATAATGAGCTTTGAGAGATTCTTGCATAAGTTCACTAAGGGACTGAACAACAAATGTAATATTTGATCGGGTGAGCTGAAGATAAAGCAGTCAACCAATAAGACGACGATACTGATTGGGGTCATGAAAAGGAACATCCTTAACAAGGGACAAATTTGTCTGAAGAAAATGTGGGAAGAGAGAAAGGCTTGCAACCCAATAAACCTTCTTCTTCCAAAAGATCTAACACATATTTACGTTATATTCAAGAAAATGCCTATACGAGAGTGAGCTACCTCTATAACAAGAAAGTACCTAACTTTTCCAAGGCCTTTTAATTTGAAATGAGCCTGTAAAAAAGATTTCACAATAGAACAAGCATCTAGACAATTGCCTGTCACTAGTAGGTCATCCACATAAACCAAAATGATAGTAGAAGTAGAGCCCATGAAGTGGAAAGAAAAGAAGAGTTACATTTGGATTTTGTGAAGCCAAGAGAAACAATAACAGAGGATACTCGAGCAAACCATTGCCGAGAAACATGTTTGAGACATAGATGGACTTATGTAGTCTGTAGATTCGAGAATCACCATGAGAAAGATAGCCAAGTGGAGGTTGCATATAAACTTCTTCATCAAGAAATCCATGAAAAAAGGCATTGCTAATGTCAAGTTATAGAATCTCCCAATTTTTAGCAGAGGCAACAGAAAAAAGATAGCGGATAGTAGTCAATTTGTCGACAAGAGCAAAAGTGTCAATGTAGTCCACCTCCTCTATCTGCGTGTAACCTTAAGCCATAAGGCGTGCTTTGTAGTACACAACACTACCATCACACTTCAACTTGATTTTATACACCCATTTAGAACCAACAACTTTTTTATCAACCGGTAAATCAACAAAAGACTAAGTGTGATTTTCTTCTAAAGCTATTATTTCCTCCTGCATAGCGAGTCGCAATTTGGAGTCCTAAGAAGCCTGTTTAAAATTTTTGGATTCTCGATGGGTGGTAAGTTTAGATAGAAAGCAAAGTGTGAAGGTGAAAATTTTGAATAACTCAAATAACAAGAAATTGAATGTACCTATCCTACTTTGACATATCCACAAAAGAGAGTATTGGAAGAAGTGGGAAGCGTATGCTCAGTCGTGGTGGATGCAACTTGAACAAATCACGAAGCCAAGACAGAGGATTAGAAGCTCATTTTTGTCGAAGTTCGGGAAGAGGCAAGATTTTGTTGGAGTATTTAATGGTTGGTTGTAGCCTTTGAATTGGGCTAGGCCAAATTCAACACAAGAGTAGTTGGAGTAGGCAAGTTAAGAGGGTTTTCAACAGTGTTGGGAGCAGGAAGTAGTGTGGGCAGGGGATTTAGTTCAGGTAGAGGGAGAACGGTCAGATAAAAATTGGGTGTAGCAAGTGCTGGATCGGTAAAAATGGGTTGGGCTAAGGAAGGAGACGGGTCAACTGGTGTAATGGCATTGGAGACAAAAGGAAGTTGGTCTCCATAAAATTGTATATCTGTAGAAATCTGAATTTTTTTGGGCTAAGATTATACACCCAATAAGCTTTTTGACTGATGGGATATCCCAAAAAAACACAAGTTGAAGCATAAGGGTGAAATTTATCTGAATGGGGTTCACTATGATGAATGTAACAAAGGCATCCAATGACGTGAAGTTGATTATAAGAAGGCATTTTTAAATAAAATTTCAAATGGAGATTTATTATCAAGAATGAATGATGGGGTAATGTTAATCAAATAGGCGACGGTTAAAACACATTCTCCCAAAAATATATAGGTAGGTTTGCATGGAAATAAAGGGCACACGTGATATTTAAAGGATGATGGTATTTATATTCAACAACCATATTTTGTTGTGGGGTATAAGACATCATCTTTTGATGAACTATACCTTTTTGTAGAAAAAATTGTGCTAAGTTTCCATGAGTAAATTCTAGGGCATTATCAGATTGCACCTTTTTAATGGGGAGTTGAAACTGTGTGAGAATCATGTTGTAGAAATCTATGAATGTAGAAGTTGAATCTAATTTTTGTTTCAACAAAAAAAACCCAAATAGCTTGTGAAAAATAATCAACAATGGTAAGAAAAAAAACAAGCCTAGATAAAGACAAGGTATTATAAGGCCCCCAAATATCAATATAGACAAGATCAAAAGCAACCAAAGATATATTTGAACTTAAAGAAAATGAATTTCGTGTCTGCTTAGCTCTATGGCAAACATCATAACAAAAATTTTTATCAAAAAGAAAATTTGCTTGAGTGAGAAAGATGGGATAGATTTTTGAATAAAGTGTGACCAAGTTTATCGTGCCAAAGAAGGGAATTGGCATGGATATGGTATACAACCAACTTTGGAATGGTTAAAGCAGCCTCCATCACATGTAAGCCATGCTCTTCCCTACCTTAACCAATCATCTGTTTCATGGCTAAGTCTTGCAAAACACAATACGAAGGAAAAGAATAGGCAGAACATTTTCGGTCTTTAGTTAATTTGATTATGGACAATAGATTGCTATTAAAATTGGGCACAAAAAAGGTACTAAAGAGAGACACTTAATCATTTAAACAGGTTATCCTAGTCTTTGATGCTTTGACCTTTCTACCATCAGCTATTTGATAGGTAAACTATGCTCCACAAGTTCACAATTTGCAAGTAAATTCTTATCACCAGTAAAATGTTTAGATGCTTCTGTATCTAAAATCCATTTAATAAAATTAAATGAAGATGTGGACACTTTACCAACGAAGTTTGCCTCAGTTAATTTTTTTCTTGATAAAGAAGATTAATAAGCTTAGCATACTGTTTATAAGTGATAGGAGGTGGTGCAGTGGCAAGTGTGGTAGCAACTAAATGAGCTTGAGCCAATGATATTCCCTTAGTTTTATTTTCTCGGTTCCTCCCTCTTTCCTCCCTCCAAGTAGGATAACCAATGAATTCAAAACACCTATCTTTTATATGTCCCAACTTCTTACAGTGATCACACCTGGGTTTGGAAGCATTGTCGTTGTTGCAAGCACCAAGTTTAGAATCTGAATTTGTTTTAGCCATGAAGGTATCAGCTTTTGATTGAGCTATGGTTTGGGAGCGTGTATGAGCATTGGCTTAGGAGCGCTCATCTTGGGGGACGATCCCATAGGCACAACTAAGATTAGGCAATAACTCGATGGAAAGAATTTGAGACCTCACAATACTAAAGGCGTCACTTAATCCCATAAAAAAGCAGTGAACCTAATCCTTATCTCTATGATTCATGATGGTTTTCAAAATTTTGCAATTAGTAGAATCATATGTAGGTAGCGCATAATAGGAATTTAATTCATCAAGCAGGTCTTGAAGTTTGGAACGAAAACAGACATTATTGAAGAGTAATTTGAAAGTTGATCTAGATACATGAATGTTTATAGACTAGATACATAGATGTTTAAGTTCATTGTTAGGAGTTTAATTATGTTCATGTATTAGTTACATAATTAAATATTGGTCCATGTATGGTTTTGAGTTCATGTATGGTTTATTTATTTGGGTCCATTAATGAGTTCATGTACTTAGATATAAAGAGTCATTTTTGTACCTATAAATACCTCTTTGCACTTGAACTAATTAATTCAAGTGAAATACAACTTCTTAACATATTCACCATTAGATAGTCTAAAGTACATGCAATGAAAGATATGATCAAAGCTATATTTATGGGAACAGCACTACTACATATAATAGTTCAAAGATTAAATGATCATCAACTTTCATACTCAATTTGTAAGCATTAAGTCACTTGTGCCCCTCCAGCAGTCACTCTACTGAATACCATTACCATATTTCCCTCCTACAAAAATATGAAAATAGATACGAAAAAGCGGACAAAAAAAAAAGATAAAGATAAAAACTCTTAAAAACATAGATAAATATATGATATAAGAAAAATTTGTGGTGTTAAATGATAATACCAAAAAAAAACAATTAAAACTTATTTGGTAGTTAAGATTCTATACATAAAATTGTGCATAAAAGACTTTCCACTTTTGTATGAGTGAAGTTACATGAACTTCATTTTATGTAGCAAAAAAAAAGAAGGCAATTATCTCATCTTAAGTGGCAAACCAGAAAGCAACAAAATCATAGAGATATCTGCAAAATCAGAGTTTACATTACGAAGCAGAGAAGGGAGCACAGCGGAGATAAATCAAAGCTTACATTTTGAGGATGATACTAGGCAAAAAAGGAAGGCGTAACGATGGCAGGGCAGGAAAGCGTAACGATGACGGGGCAATGAGGTGTGATGATGGCGAAGATATATCTATGACAAAGCACATAAAGAGGGTGATGACTGAAACACATTACAGCTGAAGAAAGATTCTAGGGTTATTAGCTTAGATTTTTGGATATTTAAAATTTTTATATTTTTAATTTATGAAATGATTAATTTTATGCATGACAAAATTAGATTATCTCTCAACCATGTAGCAAAAACTAGTCTAACATGACTAGCCAAGTCATCAAAGTTAAGAGAGAACTTAATATGAGTTATTTAATGTAAATTAAAAATTGAAACATTTTAGTATCGCTTCTTAAAGTTTAGGTTCGTATTGTAGAACTAAATAAAATTTGAAACTTTTTTTAGTTAACCCTATTGATAATAAAAAATCTTAATCATTTAAACTTTAAGAATTTATGTTTAGGTTATGTGATTCGTTATTTTTTAGATATTTTATTTATTGTAATAAAAGAAGTAATAAAAGAAGTGAATTTTCTAATCCTGTTATATCGAATTTTCAGTACAATACATAATAAAGCTTTTATTTTCAATACGATTATAAATATTCAATTTTCAATCTTTGGAATAGTTTTGATTTAAATCTCTAAAATGGACTAAACCATGTAAAACCCTAATTTTATCCATATTCCACAAAAATCAACCCAATTTCAGCAAACTAACTAATAAAATTTCGAATAAAAATTTTCATAGGGTTTCAACAATATTTCACAATCATCAACCCTTTCTCAGCAAACTCAACTAATAGAATTTCAATGACATGATATCAACCTCCAATTATTTAATTTTTTCTTTTTCACTTCTCAATTACTCATTTTCATATATTTCGAATCCGACTTACAATAAATCCAAATTTGAGGCTTATTATTGTTGTTAGTCATGTTTGAAGAAAGAATGAAGGAAACACATACGATAAAGGCCACCTAAGTGGCAGTGGCAGTGATCACTCTAGGTCGTGCTGGTGATGTCTTTTGGCCAGTGGCGGCGGGGCGATGGTATTGCTTTTCTAGAAAGTGTCAAAACATCGTTATTGTTGCCCTAATTAGGTTGTAAGCCTCATGGTCTAATGGATTTTGGATACATTAACCCAATAAATAATATCGTGAAGATATTTTTTTATTTTTTTCCCAAAATTAGAGTTAGAACAAATATGAACATTTGAGGTCTCAATTGCATAAAAAAATTAAAGAGAGATTGTGATAAGTTTATACTTACCTACGTTGGGATCAGGAATAATGATATAATTCTAATTTTGATATAAAAATAAAAATATTTTTAAATGTTACAAGCAAGAGATTAAATTCTTTTACAAGATGATTGACAATCCAAATTAATCGAAATCAAGGGCTGTTTTACTAATGATGTAATTTTTTATTGGTCGTTTTAGTCATGCATCAACGTAATTAGGTCTCATACATTCCAAACAAAAACCTATTTTAGCTTACAGACGTGATCTCAGAATTGTCATTAGCCAACTTTAAGACACAATACAAACTTGGAAGTTTGCCAAACTTTTCTTGATAATTTAACCCACGAAGAACAAAAAGCAACAGGTAGACATCATGAAGACAGGGCACATGACATCTTGCAACTTGTAATCTCAAAGATCATATATTCAGCTGAACCCAAAAGTCCTTTATATTGAAATTGCAGTGCAATTTAATTTGTTACATTTCTTAATTTTAAGTAAGCTTACATACCAGTAAAATTGAATAGTTTAGTCCATATTTGAGTGTACTATTAATAATGTAAAAATTTTAATATTAAAAATATCATCCGAGTGATATAAGTTATATGAATTTATTTAAACTCACAAAGCATTCACACCAATTTTTTTAAAGTTAGTTTTGTTTGACAAACTAATTTATAAAAATTAGTTTTAAAAATTATGATTTATAAATCTAAACAAAATCTAGTTGTTTTTATTAATGTAATATCGGCAATGAACTTTCAACATCTAATGAGCCTTCATTTTCTTCTAAAATCATGTATGTTAATGTTGTGTAATATTTAGTTGATCTTTTTTCTTTAGTTAAAGTGACCTAGAGCTTATAAAGAGATGGATGTACATCATATTATTCACACATACAAATACAAAGAATATTTCTACATTTTTTTTCTCAAGTTCTCTATTTTTACATAATATTAGAGCCTCGTTTGTAGCAAAAAGAGTCAAAATTCTAGATTCTTCTTCATTCTTCTTAAAGCGTTTTGGTTTTCCAAATTTGCTCCGAAAATAATTTTCTATATAACCAATTGTTACTCTTCTTAATAAGATTAAAACATAACAAAAATCATCATCAGAAGCCTTCCCACTCTCCATCATGCGCTGTCCAAAGCCACTCGAACCCTAATTGTAGGTGTTTGGAGGAAGAAGAAGACCTAAATGACATCGTTTTTTTCCTGAAAGTTAAACAACTTTGTTTAGACGAAGGAGGTCGGAAACACGTCAGCCGCCACGTAACATATACTTACACATCATTTACATACATGTCTTTACATTATTTGTCCATGTGTCCTCTCCTTCTCAAATCCGCTCAGACCCGTCAGTTTGGTTTAGTTTGAAAAAGAGTTGACTGATAATTTGATCGCCTAATTTAGTATATTTTAATTTAGGGTTCTTTGCAAACTAAATTGGTCTTTAAGGTTTTTTGACGTTCTAAATCCAATTTTGAGGTTAGAATATTCAAATTCCATCTCTGCAAGTACTTTTTCTCCTATTTTATTTTCTTTTTCACTATAGACGCCTTTAAATTTTCCCAATACATTCTCAGCCCTATTAATATCATCTTTGATGGCTCTAACTATGATCTTTGTGCTGAGGAAATGTGCAAGTTTCTTAAAAGGAGACTCTGTTATGCATTGTTACTAGAGAAACACCTAAACCCTTTCAATAGAAAGATGAAGATGTTGACTTATTCACTAAATGATTGGTGGGGTGGGATGGAATAAACTATCAAATCTTGGCATGGTTTTAAAATACATGCATGTGTCAAAACGATCAAACTTGACTTTCAACGTTTTGGCATAACCCATAAGGTATGGAGTTTTCTGAAAAATTGTTATTTTATGTTGGATGAAGTCTATCGATTTCAACTATATAAAAGACTTCATTGCATACAACAACAACCTGGACAAACAATACACAATTATATGTCTGAATTGTAAGAATTTCAGGATCAACTAGCACTTGGTGATCTTTTTAGTCTTGATACTGCTACAATCTACACAAATCTTCGAGATCGTCAACATATATCACATTTACTTATGACTCTTAAGGGAGAATTTAAACTCATTCACAACTCTCTTCTTTAAAAAGGAACTCTATCCAATCTTGAAACAATCATTGAGGAGCTCATCTCAGAGGAAAGTCGCCTTAATATGCTTTGTATAAAGAAATTTATCCTATCTACTATTGTTGTATTTACAACTTGTACATCATTTGTTCTCACAACTTAAGTAAGAAATTTTATAAAGGATCTTGTAGCTATTGCAAAAATGTTAAGCACCGTTTCCGGAACCCAACTCTTGAAACCATAAGACGTGAGCTTATTCCAATGAAATCTCCTTAACTATTTTTAAGTCAATATGGACATACACAATCGAAACTACTTCAATCTATTATTTTATTACTAAAGCAACAGAGTTTGAAAAAAAACTTTATTTACATATCAAAAGTCACACCATTGGCTTATTACAAAATACAAAATAGCAAATTTGAAGAAATTCCCTTAAGCTCTTGATCATTTGATCTCTTAGCTATCACCTGAAGATGAGATAGAAAGAGGGTGAGCTTGAAAGCTCGTGGGTAACATTTTATAACAGAAAGTAAGCAAAAATTATTGAAAACGTTCACTTGTCATAGAAAATTCTCATTGAGTTCATAAAGCACTTGTTTCTAAAAATTCTCATCATGCAGTCAAAATCTCAAACTACAAAATATGAATGCATCAAACTTGTTCACATAACATAAACACATAAGCACATCAAAATGGTTTGGGTATATTCATAAACATGACGCACTACATATTTTCACATAATGGTCCTATGTAGCTGTAAACTTATGGGAGTCCATGAAGGAGCTCCGTGCTACTAGCGGGCAGGTGGGAGAAGCCTATAACTTGGTCAACATGTACGTGACATTCTTGAGGGACGACCACAACCCACATAACACATATTTAATAACTTGTAAACTTGTTGCCCAACATGACACTTTTTGAAAACTTGCTTTTCATATACTTGATATATTTTGGAAATCATTCTCGAAAACATGATTTCATAAACATGTATCTTTTCAAAGAGAAATCTTTTTCAGAGTCTTTTCATCAATCATCAACACAATTAATTTAGCAAAAATATAACAATTTCACAATTTATTAAAGAAGCAATAAATGCAACACTTATGATACAACTGAAATCATTCAACTTTCTTGATTCAAAGAAAACATTTAGTGGCTTATTTATTCTATTATAAACATGTATCCACCTTGATTTCTTTGCTTATAGACTTGCTCAAAAATGCCTCTTCTCTTGTTCCTCTTGCCTCTTTTGATCCCTTCATTCTTCACCAAATGAAGGGATCTTTAGCTCAAAGGGAAGCTTTTCTCTTCCTCTACTTGTTTCCCTTCTTGAACAACTTCAAAATCTCTCTTGAAGGCTAACACAATTGAAACCCTAGCTTGTTTTATCTTCTTTCTCTCCTTCTCTTCTTCTCTTTGTATTTCTCTCTCTTCTTCACGACACTATCTCTTTTTCTCTTCAATTTTCGTTCTTCTCTCTTCTTAAAATGCAAGACAAAACTTCTTCTTCCAATTATGCCCTTAATGATCGAGAAATGTCCTATTTGCCCTTCCATTTATGCCTTATATCTTTTATGCTTAGGTGTCTTACCAAAAGTACCCTTGAACATTCTGACATAACACTTTCTTCAAGAAAAATGTTTCCCATTGTCTTAAGTTTCTAATGATATCAAAATCAATCCATTTGGTTCAGAACTCTAAAAGTATTGCCCCAAATATTTTCGAACTGTTCTTATATTGAAACAGGACACTATACTTAAATTCCTTCCAGAAATTGAAAGTCTTAGAGACTGAATTATATTTCGATTTCTTCGTACCATTTTTAGCTCTATGTCTCTAGTTTATCTTGAAATAAGGATCATCTTATTCAGAGCTATACCGATGAAGACATCATCAAAATACCGAAGTATGTTCAGTAAAACATCTCATTCATACTCTTCCAATCGATACTCTTACTTTGATTCAATCCATCTTTTTGAATTCCCACAAAAAGCTATCAAATTCTATGAAGGGACAGCAAAATGTGTTAAGAAGTTATTGATTCAATAATCGCTGCATTTGGAGGTCGGATAACAAAGTTATGGCTGAAAGAATCAAACTTGATTTTGCCCTCAATTATATTGAACTTGTCATGGGACAAATGACATAACTCTCTCTACAGATGTCGGATTAAGATCATCTTAGGATGGTTTGATAAAAGATTTCGACATCTACAACTTTCATGAGAACTTTGAAGACGGATTCTATCGTCTAGAGTGTCAAATTTAGACTAGAAAATGTTCTAGTCAACATATGACGAAGCAAAAAGTCAACTTAAGACGAAGAGTGAGACGAATTAAGAAAAACAGATGAAGCATAAAGAGCAGATGAAGCGAAAAGCAGACGAAACAAAGAGCAAGTGAAGCAAAAAGCAGGCGAAGCAAAAAACAGATGAAGCAAAAAGCAAATAAAGTAAAAAGCAGCCGAAACAAAGTCAACTTAAGATGAAGCAAAGTCAACTTAAGACGATGCAATTCTTAAGAAAAAGTAGAGTCAACTTAAGATGACGCAACGTCAACTTAAAACGATACAACTCTTAAGACGAAGCGGAGTTAACTTCAGATGAAGCAAAGTTAGCTTAAGACGATGCAACTCTTAAGACGAATGACATCATCACAGACGATACAATTTTATAGACAATATGGCGTCATCACAGACAATACGTCTTTACAGACGATACCACTTTATACTCCTAAGCATCTCCCCTTCTAAGGATCATATGTTTCTACCCAGATGTACAAAAATTACATACTGTATACCGTTAGAAAGCTAAAAGAAAGACCTACAACTTTCTAGAAGACACTTTCTCTAATTCATCCTTAATCAATCTACAATTTCCATCGAATTTAGAACACAAATTTTACATTCATCCATCAATGTACTACACCCAGTTCTCAACTTCATGACAAATTTTGATATTCTTAAAGATAGAATTTAAATTGGATGTCTTCATGAGAAATGTAGCCATATGCCTTTGGTTTAATGCAAATTAATAATCATCTCATTTGGATAACTAAAGAAAAAGTTATGGCTAAAAGACTGAAACAAACTTAGTGAACATTTTTCAGATCAACTACCCATTTTGTTTCAAAAACTTTCCTTAACATAACTCATACTAAGATCACATTTTCTAATTCATTTACTCCTCATTCTTAACTCAATATCATCCATAAAGAAATTATAATCCATGATTAATCATGAACACCAATAA
>JAOTIZ010000202.1:33029947-33041170 GCA_027123425.1 Erythroxylum panamense
AATTTTAAACTATATGAAACATAAATGAAAATATATCTAACCAAATATTTTATATAAATTATAACAAAAGTAAAACTAATATCAAAAATAAATATTAAAATATATAAAAAAATCAAATAATATTATATAAATCTCAAATTAAACGTGAAGATGTGTTTGTAGATATTGTGGGAATTATGTGTAAAATATAAGAACAAAAGGAACTTAAAAATAGGCTCATTAATTGATATGAAAAATCTACCTAAAAACATGGTTTTTTTAGATTCTCCAAATTTGAGTTTCTTAAAAATGCTGTATTTTAGTTATAAAAAAAACTATATCTATCAAAAAGTACTTTTCATTTTATAATCAAACACTCATTTTAAAAATAAATGCAATAAAAAAAAGTGTTTATTTATCCTCAAAAGGTTTAACTAAACGGGCACTCAGTAGTGAAAGTGTGTATAATTCTCTTGAAAAGGGCGCGAACAAAGACAAGACTAACTCGTATGCAATGTTTGTTAGAGGTACTTTCGTTTCTATTCATCTAGGGAAGTTCATGACAATTTATGCTTCGTAGTTTAATTAAAAGGTAATATTTAAAATATGCATCACATGGGGTATCATCTTCAACTGTAGGTCATTAATCATCTAACGATATAAAGAACTTGGAAGAGCAGCATGGATTAAAGAGACGAGATAAGCCAGTAAGAGGGAAAAGAATAAAAAAGAACGAGCAAGAAGAGAGAGAAAGATCATAATGGCAATAGGTTAGGTTAAGTTCGCACACCCGACCTCTGTTCGCTCGGACTTAGTGTCAATCAGAGGCCCAATTGGATCCTAGGCTAGCCGACCTAGCCCGGCTTGACTTTTTTTTTTGCCACAAATTTGTTTAAAACAATATCATTTTGCTTATTATTGCCTGCCGATCCTCAAGTCTAACTGGGCTTAGGCAGCCCTACTCAGCTTAAGTCTAGCCTATTAAGTTTAACCAAGCCAAACTCGAGCTCAATTGTCAAAGGTGGCATTCCCGAAAAGAAAGCAAAGAAAAAAAAAAAGGTCATCCATAGCCTAGAAATTAGCCGGTGAACTGAAAACACCTATGTTAGAGGACAATTGAAAAACGGACAAATCATGCCACTTGATTAAACAAAGGCGATCAGTTAAGGACAACTTATAGAAATGTCAAACTAGAATTCCAAGAAACGAACAAGTTCGATGCTACATATTAGCTACCAAAATTACTTGTTAACACTTTACTGGAACTTAGCAGGTAAACTCTTTCTACAATCTCAACACTATCAAAGAGAGATTCTGCCCTTTGCAAGACAGTTGGACGATGAAAACCCTGTGCTTACCATTGAGGTTTTCTTTTTCAACCCCAACAAAGGTCTAGTTGGTGTGTATTTAGAAAAGCTCATAGGGGCGAGACGACGATTGTGTGAAAGTTCACATAAAACAAGTATCTTAAAAGTTTTCCAACTCAAAATAAATAAGTTTTCAGTTAACTAAGACACCCAAACTCACACTGAAGATTATATCTCAGTAATGTAGCTGATTATTGGTCTTCTTTATCTATCTGATCTGCACGATTCCAGCATTTATAAGTTTCTGGATCTTGTTCATCACCATGGGATTCTTCATGTGTTGCTGAGCTGCCTTTGGATTTTCTTGTAAGTCAACCAGAACCTGCAAACTCATCCATGAATTATGTAAGACATGAAAGAAAATAAGGTTCGTACATTCAAGTAAGCCGTTAGTGGCCAAAATTTCAGCGCAGACAATGTTACTCACTTGTCTCATGACAGGATCTGAAAGAATATTTTGAACCTCTGGGTCTTGCATTCCCTTGGCCTGCAATTGGAATGAGCTTATAAGCACATGTACCAGACAATCGCTTTGCTAAATTAAAAACTGAAACTGGAATTAAACATGTATAACCTGTCTCTCTTTCAGCTCCTCGGGGGTCAGATCACCACGACTTGCCTTGTTAAGTTGCTCCACACATCTGCGGTATAATCAACATCATGATTTAATAACTCTCAGCAACCACCAGATTACCATTACATCCTATAATCGATCTTACCTTCTCACGCCATCCAGCAATTCCTGGTTCTGAGGGTCATGCTTCAAGCCCTCCTGGTAGGTCTCCAGAGCTTTGTCATACTCTTTCATCAAAAATTGGACAGCACCTTTTCTTGTATAGCCTTTTGAAAATGATGGATCAAGCTCAATACATTTTTCTGCATCCTTCAATCCTTCAGGCAGAGCCCCAAGCTTGGAATAGCAGGCAGCCCTATTACTGTACGCCTGAGGGTAACAACCACCTTTACATCAGGGTCTTGCCAATTAAGTAATATAAACAAAGATTTAGATGGTTTTTAATTTTTACTTTTGGATCTTTTGGGTTTCTTCTCAACGATTCTGTATAATGCTTGATAGCCTCTGGATACTTCTGCTGCTTGAAGTATTCATTACCTGCAAAGCAAGTTGTATGCGATATGCATGAAGTTTATAGTTTACATAAAGGAACTCGCCAATTGGACACTTATCAGGTGTTCTCTAATAAACCAGTTTCCTTTTAACATAGAAAGAGAAAAACTTGTACAACGTTCAAAATATTCAATGATCTGTAGAAAAAGCAGAATGGAAAAATTACCTTTCTCTCGCTCTTCATCAGCCAACTTTGGATCGAAATATTCTTGTTGTTCAAGATCCTTCTTCTCCTTTTCTGCATCATTCAGTTTCTTCAAAGTGTCTGGGTTCCGGTGTTCTGTGAGAGCTTTCTGAAAAGTCTCAATAGCAGGTTCATAATCCTTTGAGCATTTTGCCAATTTTACCAAGGCAGTTCCCTTCCTTGTCAAAGCTCTTGCTATCATTTTGAAGTCTGACCTGAGCTCCCTTCCCCTTTCAACTGCTCTGTCACAATCCTTGATGCATTCTTCGTACTGAAAATGAAATAATTTTAGAAATTTAAATATAATGGGATGATCACCACGAAAAGAGCTTAATTGCAAAAGCAGACAACCCACTATTGCTGTAATGGTTACCGAAAAATGATAACAGAACAAACTGGTGGAACAAAACAAAAACCAAAATAACAAAGTACAAATCAAGATTATGAAGTTCAATACTTGCTCTACTAGTCATGTAATCCCTCTCCATTAGCAGCATTGAAGTCAAATTGGTTCTCATTCAAACTCTATTAACCTGACTGATCCTATCCCAATCAAAATAAAAAATACTGCGTTTATGCTTATGATTTGCATGGAACACACAATATGTGTTTTCATAAATGGTAAACATAGCTAGACTCGGCAATTTGAATGTTCTAAGTGGCTTAAGAGCAATAGATTTAGGAAACCAGGGGGAAGAAAACAAAATCTCTCCATATTCATTCAACACTCCAAAACCTCTCATATTTCATTCTTCCATGGGGATATAAGCATCAGAGCACTATTAACAAAAACATAAATTAATTCGTTAAACACTTGTATAACACCTACCCCATCATCATCACCATCACCATTGTGAATGGCAAAGAACATATACATTCCCAATTTTCTGATTATATCATAGATGATCAACTATTTAGTACAATAGTATCTCAAGCGCAAAGGTCACAAGCACAGAGAATTGCCTTGTTAAATTTTGTCTGTAACTATCTATTAATGAAAGAAGAAAGGAAAGAACAAAAGAATTTAAGAATGCCCTTCAAATGCGGTCAATGAGACAAATAGCCAAAACCAACGCATAGGCATCAAAACAACTAGTCCAGAACATAATGAAATTATATAATTACGTTTAGTTTCAGTACTTGGTTGAAGTTTTAAAAGTTTCAATCAATAAGAGCAGCACTTACCTTGCCCATCTCCAAGTAAACAGCAGCACGATTAGTCAAGTAAGAAATGTCCTCATCATCAAGCTCCAACGCCTTTGTATAATGCTCAATCGCAGTCCCAAAATCTTTCTTTTTATAAGCTGCATTGCCCAACTCTTTTTCTTTCACTGCTTTGGCTTTTCTCTCTTTTGCTTCTTTCTCTTCCTCCGTCACCTCCATTGGCTCCGGCTCAGGCTCCGGCTCCACTTTCTTCTCCGTGGCAGGAGGAGGAGGCGGCGGCGACTCAGCCTCCGGCACCTCCATATCCTCCGCCGCACTCGGCGCTCTGAACTTCACATTCAGTAATACTCCGAACGCTTGCATCACTCGCTGATCCTTCAGATACAGATTCAAATTGCTAGGATTCTTTTGAATCTCTTGCATCATCTTCACGAAATCAGGTTGTTGTAGAAAAGCCCTCGTCGACGGATCGGCAGTAAGTTTCGTCCACATCTCCGGTCCGGAGAATGCGTCGCCGAACGGACTGGGCGGAGGAGCCGCCCTGGACCTGGAAGCGGTGGCTTGAGCGTCAGCCAAGCCAGACTTGAGAGCCTCGTTGCTAGGATCAAACTCGAGCCCCTTCTTGTAGGCGGCTATGGCGTCTTGCACTTGGTGGAGACCAAGGTGAGCAGCGCCGAGTCGAGAGTAGCCTTTGGACCAGTCGGGCTTGAGCTCTACCGTCTTCTTGGCGTCGGTGAGGGCGTCGGCGTAGTTCTGGAGCGAGGCGTGAGCGGCGGATCGATTGGAATAAAGAACATGATTCTGAGGGGAAAGCGAAATAGCGTCAGAGAAGTGTTTGATGGCGGCGGAGTAATCACCGGAGGAGAAAGCGGCGTTACCTCTGGCCTTAGCTTCGTCGGCCATGGATTGTCTGCTGTCGTATGTGGGATGAGTGGAGGTTTGTAGGAGTTTCGGTCCTTTCGGAGCAGCAGAACGGAGATAATGAAGAGGAGATAAGGGTATTATCGGAAAGGTGAATGTGAGACGAGAGAGTTCTGGTGATTCTGGAATGTTCTTTTCTTCCAAGTTCGATAGAGAAATGGGTTCGTTTGGTCTTCGCCAGACCAGTTCGCCTTGTAAGACATGAGGAATAGGCCGAAATGCTCAGCAAAGCCCAGTAAACTGATTATAGGTTTTTGTGCTGTGGAAACCCAAATAACATGTACCCATTGTTAAGCCCACCTAGGCCTAACGCTTGTCGGTTTCTGTTTCTCCATCTTCCATCTTCATCTGAGTTAAGCAGTGTCTCGGATATATCAGTTGTTCTCTACATAAATACTAGACGTATCTGTGACCTCTCTGTCTCCCTCGGGTAAATATCGCTTATTTTAGTAATCATTCTTTATATTTATTAGTTTTGTTGCTTCTCTTTTATATGCTGGTATTAGTTTAAACAAGAAGGTACTGATGCTGTTCGATGAAATGCCTCCGAGAAGACAACATGAAAATATATTCTGCTATTTATTTTTATATTTTGTTTTTGTTTCCATTCCCTCACTATAATTCTTCTGTTTAATTAGTGTTATTCAACTAAATAAAAGGTGTTATTCTCGAGGGATTCTTTCTGACCAAAGTAATAGAACCGTTGAGCATTTCTCATCCGCTTTGGAATGTTGTTCTATGTTTGGGGACAACGGTTGATCTGTTCTCTCATTGATTCATGCATGAAAAAGGACGCATTCGATATCATGGAACTTCTCATAGTAACAAAATTCCATCGCGATTTGATGTATTCTCTTTTTATTAACTATTGTTCTAGGGGTCGTAAGTTCACTTTGACTCATGATGCCTATAAGCAGCCTCCACACTTATTGCATCTATGAAACTGCTTTTAGCTTTTACTGTTAAAATACACTGAGCTTGCGTTTGAATTAGTGGGATTAACAAAGTTTGATGTCCCTTGTTGATCTCTCTCACAAAGGTCATTTCTTTACTCAGAAAGCAATTACTGATTTGAGTGGGCAAATTAAGTATGTACTTACCCATAGAGTAGCGTTAGTTGTTGGAAAATTTTCAATTATCTTTTTTTTTTTTGGGGTCTATTGAGATGTTGTCCTTAGGCTGGGATTTAATCCCGAGTTGTTTCAAAGTAAAGGAAAATGAGAGGATAAGATTATTGAAGTCATATATTCTCGCATTTCTGGTACTGCGTTAGAGTTCTTACTGCCTTTTACTTATAATTTCTGCAATTAACCATTTAAATGATTCTAATGTATTTGTAGGAAGAATCACATTGAAGTTTTTAATGCAAGGTGCTTCTGGTGGCTTGCGGGCAGCTTTCTCATACTGCGTTCATCAAGTGCGAAGTTATGATTACCATCACTATCTTTGCCTTCTTGACCTACCCCCTAGCATGCGCAAGGCTGCATTTGCACTTCGTGCTCTGAATGTTGAAACTTCCAGAGCTATGGACGTTGCTTCTGATCCTAGAATTGGTCTTATGCGTCTTTTGTGGTGGCAAGAAGCTATAGATAAGATCTATGCCAACAAGTTAATTGAGCATCCAACAGCTCAGGCCCTGTCATCAGTGGTATCTGAATATCGAATCAGCAAGGGATGGCTAAAGAGGTCTATTGAAGCTCGAATAAAAGATGCAAGGAGAGAGGACACTGACATTCCAGAAACTATTGAAGAGCTGGAAATGTATGCCGAGGACACTGCATCAACCCTTCTTTATTTGACACTTCAAGCTGGTGGTATTAAGTCCACTGCGGCTGATCATGCAGCATCTCATGTTGGGAAGGCAAGTGGCCTTCTCTTGCTTCTAAGGTCACTGCCATATCATGCAACTCGCAACCGTCACTTTTCTTATATACCAAAAGCGGTAGCAGAAAAACACAGTTTGCTGGTTAAGGAAGGTGGTAGGACAGAAATCTGCTTGGATTCACGTGAAGGCCTATCTGATGCTGTCTTTGAGATGGCATCAGTGGCTAACAGCCATTTGCGGAAGGCTCGAGAGCTGGCTGGAACTGTTCCTGCCGAGGCTCGTCCGGTGCTCCTACCAGCTGTGCCAGCCCAAGTTCTCCTGGATACCTTGAGTCGGGTACAGTTTGATGTGTTTGATCCAAGGTTAGCACGGGGAGTTTTGGGGATTCCCCATCTGTTGTATCAGTTGAAACTGAAGTGGTATTCATGGAGGAGGAAATACTGAAATATAATTCAAATTCTTGACAGATAATAGAATTTTGTAACGGTTTGCAATATGTTGGAGAGTTGAGATAGCTTGTTAGTTTTCCCATTTCTAGAATATCTGGTTGCTTTCATTCAAAGAAAAGAAGGAATCACGATCAGAAGAGACTTTCTTAGTCATGAACACGAGCTGGACAGGAAGCTTTATGTAATTTCTTGGCAAGGCATGTTATCCTAATTATATGATGAATTGGGAGACGAAAAGTTGCGGGCGCTTGGCCTGGCGTTGCACGACACTCAAACGTTGTAAGCATTCATGGGCAAAAACACAAATCTGGACAAGAGTTTTCATTTCTCAGGCCACTACTTTGGTACCAAAGTTAATTGTCTTCACATTTTAGAGTGCCTTTTGCTTTCGAAGTTCTTTTTCCCAAAATTTTTGGAGTTTTGCCTTAAATTTTAAGTAGTTTATGTACTATTTATTGTCAACAAGACAACAATTCCCGCTAATTTGCAAGGAAAATTGGCTCTCATGAGTACGTGTACTCTGCTGAAGCATGTGCGAGAGGTTTGTCTGATTTCTGCGTTCTTGGTGGGTGAGTGGTACATAGTGAGTACGGCTGTTTGTTCAATCAGGTGGAATGTATATTTGTTTTTAAATAAATTAAATGATTGACATGGAGAAGCTGGAGTAGCTCAGTCGGTTAGAGCGTATGGCTGTTAACCATAAGGTCGAAGGTTCGACCCCTTCCTCTAGCGTTTTTGTTCATATCTTTTACAATGCGACATCAATATTTTACCTTCTAAAAGTGCTTATTTACCCTCTAAAAGTTGAAACAAAAAGGCACTCAATATTTTCAAAAAAAATTTCCCAAAATTCACTAAAATTCTAAATCAGTACATACATTCTCTACATCGATTTTCAATACAATTAATTCACAATTCTCACATAATCACATTTACAATCAATTATACCTAGCAATTGTCAATGAATGCATTTACAGTCATTTTAATGTGTGCAAAAATTCAAATTTACATGCTTGTATGCTAACAATATGCATGAGCATGAAATTCATTTTTCTTAAATCTCTTTTGGATCTCTCATGTATTGTATTTTAGGTTTCTAACCCTTAGTATAGGAACGGGATGTTACATTTCTCCTCTCCTTAAATAAATTTTGTCCTCAAAATTCTTATCTAATTGATTAAGAAGGCAAGGTTATTATTTCTTCATATGCTCCTCTGTTTCTAATCTAATTTCATCAGTCAAATAATTTCTCCCAATTGACCATTGTCAATGTAATCAATCAATCATCTAATTATTTCTTCAGATATCACACTATCTTAATTGTTTCTTCAATATAGTTAAGGTTACTCAAAATTTTCACTTTGTAAGTCGACAATACATCTTTGTTAGATCGTATCATTATTTCTTAGCATACTTACATATTACACATTATAATTCTGAGACCTCTTTATTGATAATATAACTCATAAGTTACTATTCCTATGCTTTTAATAACTTTATATGGACCAATATAATTCGAGCTTAGTTATGAGTTACTATTCCTATGCTTTTAATAACTTTATATGGACCAATATAATTCGAGCTTAGTTTATCCTTTTTCCTAATATGAGCACACCCTACTAAGGTGGTACTCACAAAAACAATTCCTCTTTCCTTTGATAATTCACATCTCTTCTGTGTTAATACGCTCGACTCTTATGTCTATCGCATTATATTCCATAACTTTGATGTTGTTCCACCAAATTCATTTGTCTTTCTTGCATCACTTACTTTTTAACGCAGATCAATTTCACTTCTCAACAGTATCTATATCAATTTTGTCCTTCAAACATTTTTTTGACCCTCTACATTTTAATGTAAGGGTGAACGACTCTTTTTGTCATATAACACCTCATACAGTATTCTAATGATATTATTATAATAACGATTGCTATGCCTGTAGTCAATTAGAACTATACATTGATCTTATATTCCTATGAATCCTAAACATATAAGCTTTAAGCATATCTCCAATAGTTAAGACTGTTGGTAATTCAAACATTCAGTCACTTGTTTCTACATCCTTAGTAGTTTAAGTACTATTTCGGCATATTCCTACTAGGATGTCTAGCTTAGGTTGTTACTTGTACTTTTTCTGGTAATCTCTTGGCTCAATCTTCTTTATTGAGTACACATCTTTCTTATTTCAATCACAAAGTAACATTTTTCCTACTCTAACGCAAAATTCATATTCATTTTCAACCCCTCACTAAGATTCACAATTCTAGATCCTCTATTTGGGCTTTGCTAATCTTTTCACACAAACTCAATTTCTTTTTTTTTTCCAAAGTAGCTAATATTACTTCATTTTGCCCCAAATTTGACTTGACATTCTATGCCCTTTATTGCATTAGGTTTGGAAACCTCACTATCTAAATTGTAATACAATGCTATTGGATTTCCTTTTCAATGCATCTGATTACATCATTAGTTTTAATGGGAAGTACTCATTTGCACACTCAAAATCTTCAAATAACTCTATTTATTGTCTCAGCCTTATATTCAGTTCTTTTGAACTTCATAATTACCTCAGACTTTATTGACCTGAATATTTATATATATATATATCCAAAATGTTTCTGTACATATATATCTCCAAATTTTCAAAACAATTACTATTGCAACAAGTTTTAATTTATATATCAAATAATCAACTCATGAGACTTTAATTGTCTCTATTGATATAATATCACTTTATAATGTTATAACAAATTGCATCTTAATCTCTAATGGGGAACTTCATTATATACTACGAAATCTCCAAATCCAAATGGCATAATTAACATTGGGGTTATAGTTCCTAAAAAACTCTTCTTACATTCATCACTCATAAGGTTTACACATTTTTCCTCAAACATATTTGTCAAGGGATAAGATCAGTAAAAACCTCTTAATAGTCTCTGGTAGTATCCAACATACAGCTAGTTATATAGAACTATGAATCTCTTATATATTCTGTGTAGTTTCTCACTTCATCATTACCTCTACTTTCTTTAGGTCTCCAAATATGCCATGTTTAGATATTATACAACCCACATTTTATTTGGTCAAGCTAAGATTAACTCTTATTAAACTTGACATATAATTGTTTCTACCTCCATGATATGTAAGATTAATCTCAAATGTTAAAAAATATTCTCTTCACTTTTTGAATATACTCCAAATATCCTCTATGATCACAATCACTAATTGATCCAACTTTGCTTGGATCACTTTAATCTTCAATACCATAATACTATCGGGGGCATTGTTAACTCCAACAAATATAAGCCAAAACTCCTTGTGCCCATGATTTGTTCTCGTAATTCTTTAAATATCTAATTCCTCAATGAGGTAATATTATCTCGTGCTATTTTCGGTTTCACAATTGACTTCTTTTCTCAAATGATTTCTTAATTCTTTCGATTTTCTCTGATTTCACATTAACTTATTCAAATGTTTGTTCATTCATACTAGTTTCTCCACATATTTCAATTTATTTGTAATCTTTACTTCATGTGTTGGTAAAACATTCTTAAGATCTAATTTGTATCTCCTATACATATTTGTATAGAATATAATGTGAACCTAAGTGCTCCTCACATTAGCAATATTGTCATCTCAAATTCAAGAATCCAATCACATAGTTGGATATTTTACATGAAACATAATGCATACAGTCTCAGTAGCATATTCTACATTTTATGCTTGTGTCTCCGTTAGGAATAGGGCTCCAATACTCACTTTTGAATCGTTACATATTTATTTATGATTTGTTCCTTCATTGATCATTCTTAATATAAAATATCTTGTCTGCCTAATTCGGTGAAATTATTCTTCAAAAGAAGATTTCTTGTTTCTATCATCTATATTATTCTTGTAACCTTTATCAATCCACTTTTTCCATCACTACTTATCAGACATTCTTAGTACCTCAAAAAGATCAATATCTATTATTTCTTACCAGGTTATAATGTTTTGGTTACCAAAACTTGATGAAGTAGTAGACATCATTATTGTCACATATACTTAGATGTGTATCATCAAGGTCATCCCATTCTATCTAGAGATTTATTTCTGACAGATCACCAATTATCTTACAATAGTAATACTTTGATCTCAATTGATCCTAAACAATATTTCTCTCTTTATCTTTGCCACGATCAGGGTTTCCTCGCATTAACACATAC
>JAOTIZ010000202.1:33084314-33094902 GCA_027123425.1 Erythroxylum panamense
ACCCCCTTCCTGTCCCCACCTCCAGGTGATGAGCAAGAGATGGAGTGAAAGAGAGTCAAGGCATCACTCCAAATTTGTTTATTTTGTATTTGGCGTTTTCGGATTATGTTGTAAGGTGGCTTGAAAGGTCATTATAGCTTTGTAAAATCCTTTTGTTTTGAGGGTATTGAAATATAAATGATGTCAATTATTTGTATGTAATGTATTAAAGAGTATGATGCAGTAAAGATACACTCAAGTCTTATGATATTTGCAAGAGGTTGGGTTCCAGAATCGGTGCCTAACATTTCCTCTCTCCTAGTTTTCATAATAAATCAATACACTTACAATAATAAAAATACCAATAGTTTTTTCCTCTTCACCAAATCTCTTATTCTCATGTTTTACCATTTAGTTCTTTTTAGATTTAGGTTTTTCTAATTATCTTTTCCATAATAAAATCAAGATTGAAACATTTTGTTGGAGCTTTATAGCATAGGATTAGGAACATAGAAGAATCATTAGAAAGGAGATGAAGTAATGCATGTGCCACCTCATGCATAACCAAAAGTACTAATAGAGACGTCTAAAGAAAAATCTTATAAGATTTTGTGTATCTCTAGGTTCAATTTAAGGTTTAAGGTACGGGTTCCATTGATCCAATTTTTTTTCTATGATTTTACTTGTTTTTGGTTTTTGTTTTTTCGATTTATATAATAATGTGTTACTTGTCTTCACCTGTTATTCTCTTATTTATGAAGATTACTGGTCATTTTGTGATATACATTTTGAAGATTAGTTTATGTATATTTGTTATTACTACTAAATGTATTTTGCTTAAGGGTTCACAAGGGGTATAACTAAGGGCTTTATAAAGTTATTATATGGAGATTCATTTTTAATTGGTGTCTAATCCCCATTAAAGTGATTTAGTCATTTTTTCTTTATTCTATCTCCAACTCAATTATTGTGCTTGTGAGATTTCTGTTCTTACTTATATAGAAGTGTGAGAAATCATCATTTGTAGCTTTTTATTTGTTTTGTATATTTAAGATTTTTGTAGTTTATTGTTTGATACTATATTCTTTTGGTTATAGAAACTAGATTCTCTTCTAGGTCTTTTAAATTTTAGCACTTGAGTTGTTTTTAAACGTTTTAATATTTTTTTATTATTGTGGGATTTCTAAGCTTACATCTTATAAATGGTCATTTCAAACTTTTTAAGCTCAAACAAGCTTGAGCTTAGGCTCAAACTAAAATAAAAGAACTCGCTTGTTCTTTGTCATATGCAAAGAGGAAACCTAGCAATTTGATTTCTCTTTTAAATGATTTCTCTCGCTTATATATAATTCAAGAACTCCTTTATTGATCACAAAGCACTAAGAGTTCATATCATGCTTACAAACATATGAACATAATAATACTCTTTCCAAAGCCCCCTCTAGGCCTAAAGATCCTATATAACTAATATATAGTTTATTTACACCTAAATTAACTCAAATAATTGTGAGAAATGATTTCTAGCCACATTCAACTAGGAAAACAACTACCTTTGACTAGCCTATAATTTTTTGACTAGAAGTTTAGTTAACCTATCCCCTAATTTAACAAACTTCACCTGTTTGGTAAATTTTTATCCTTATGTTAGGCTAATTGAAACAAAACCCTTGAATTAGGCAAACCGTTACAAATACTAACTTTTAAAAATAATTTGTCATTAATTTTTAAAAGCATTAAAGCATCTTATTTGAAAAAAAATTGATTCAAAACTATTTCAAAAGTTTACTTAAGTTTGTTTGAAGATCAAGAGATTTTATTTAAAGTCTAAAAAAATCATCTTGAATGTGAAAAGATTTAGTTATTATGTCTTACATATAAATAATCATGTAATAACTGAGTTTCTAATTCATATAAATAACTAAGACAAGATTAAAATGTTTGTTACACATGTTGTGACTTCATTATTTCTTGTTCTCGGTTCTTTCATTTTAATTTCCTTGAAACTCTTGTAAATTGTAGTTGGTGTTCCATTTTGCTCATTTTTATTCTTTGATCACTTTATCCTTCATTGAATTTGTTCTTATTACCTTTTGCGTGAATTTTTGATAAACTGACTCACTAATATTACTAAAACTAAAAACATTAATAGTAATTTATTTTAAAATCATTAGAACTTTGTGTTAGAACTTTACTTGATATAATAGAATGGTTCAAAAAAATTGGCCATTTTTACCTTCTTAATACAACATTTGACAATCGATACATGTGAATAATTTGAAGTGATCAAATCTTGAACTTTGGGCTCTAGATTTAATTTGTTAAAAGGCTAGCAAAATAAAGGTATTATATATTTTATCATTAACTTAAAATGACGATTATCTATATACGTATATAAATGGGAGATTAAAGTCTAAACTTTAGATTCATATTGTTGTTTAAAAGTTTATAAATGACATTTTTAACTAAAAGAACATGTAAGTAACAATTTTACCTTATATCTTATAGAAAGCTTAAACTTTTACCTTTTTCAATTATCCCCCCATTTGACTTAAATTTTAGAATCTAAATGGTAATTCAACAGAGGAAGTTAAAGATATCCATATCAGGCCTAAAGCAAATAAACCAAACCTAAAGTTGTCAACATTCATGATTCACACACACACACACACAGATATATATATATATATATATATATACATATACATATGTGTGTATGTGTGTAAGTATGTATGTATATTACTAGTTTGAAATATGCCTTAGATGTTGCTAAAAAAATAGTTATAGATGCCCTGATCAAGTTTAGATGTTAAGGTAATTAAGTTGACTTGATAGATGTTAATTGTATTCAAAATAAAACTTATAGGAGAATGTTGAAGATAAAAGGACTCTAATTGAAGATATGGTCTACAATTAAAAACATATTTTCTAATAGTAGGTTCAACTTACTGGTGCATTAGTTTATGCAAGTCTTGTTGTTATCTTAGTTATTAATTCAAATATAACTAGTATCAAATCCCTCTTTTTAAAGGATCTGTATTGCAAATTGAGAGCTAACTATTAGTGTTTCAAATAAAATACAATTATTTTCTACCTCGTATTGCTAGAGTTTTGCATGAGTATTTTTCATTAACAATAAATAACTATATTACTAAAGTGAATGGCTTAAAAAAGTTTCACACTAATTATACCTCTAACATTCACAAGGGAAAATTATCAATTGACGGTTGTTAAGATTACTACTTCTTAGTAGTTTTGGGATCTTTCAGAAATAATAGTAGAGGAGATAGAAATCCTATCATTATCTGAAAATCATATAATACAAAAAATCAAGGATCATCAAAAGAGATCCTTAAAAAATTTTAAAGCTAAAATTTGCCTTTTTTAGCAATGTTTAAAATTTTATTTCTCAAGATCATAATTTTGGAAACATCTTTTCAAATATAGGAATATCTTATATATGAATTTTATGATAATGTAAGAATAAGAAATATGTGAATCTTAAAATCTTGAATCTCAAGGAAGAATTTAAGTTAAAAAAAGAAGAAAGACTTCTAACACTTCCAAAGAGTATGCAAATAGATTGCTAGAGGTTATCAACAAGCTTATTCTTTTTGGAGATGTTATGTCTATAGTAGTCAAGAAGCTTTTTACCATTCTACCTAAAACATTTAAAGTTAAGATTTATGTGTTAGAGAAATTTAAAGACGTTTTAGAAATTATATTGGCAAAGCTTCTTAATATTATGGAAGGTCATGAATAAAGAAGGAAAATTAAAGAAAATGGAACTTTTAAAGCTTCCATGCAAACCAAACTTGAAACTCGTGATTTTAGTAAAGAAAAAGGAAAAAGTGGAGGAAAACCAAGGCAATTTAGGTGTAGATGCTATCAATATTAGAACTTCTAGAGCAAACATCAGTGATGTAGGCAGCAGTAGAGCAAGCAAAGACAAAAGAGTTAATCATTCCCTTTGTCAACACTATAATTAGTTTCAATTTTAAAACAAACCTGATGTAAGTGAAATAAGTGCAACTAAATAGGTCACTTGGACATGATTTAAAGAAATAAAAGGAAGCAATAGGTTTGAAAAGAGGAGAAACAATTGTTTGTGGCTTCGTTTTATGCAAGTAGCAACCAAGGTGAAACGTGGCTAGTAGATAATAGTTACATAAATCAAATGACCAATTAAATAGAGTTTTTCAAAGAGTTTAATAAAACATAACTTTTTCCAAGATAAGAGTTATAAATAGAGAATATATATATATATATATATATATATTGCAATTCAAACTCTTTCTAAAGTCAAAGTGATTATTGATATACATTATGTTCCAAAAATTGATAATGTTGGTCAATTACTTGAGAAAGCTTTTAAACAACATTTTGAGTTGATGAAATGTATGATTAAAGATGAAAAAAGGCTAGAATTTTTTATTTTAAAACAAAGGAAAATAGCTTATCACTTGAACTAATAAAGAAAGAACAACCAGCATATTAAGCTCCTATAAAACCCACTATCCTTTGGCATAAAAGGTTGGGATTTTACTATCATTTTAGTATCCTTTCAAGATAAAAACTTGAATTAGTGAAAGGCATAGATCCATTGGAAGAAATCATCTCAAGTTGCAAAGCTTGTCAGCTTGACAAGTAGGCAAGGAAACTCTTTACACAACAAGCTTTGAGGGCCTCACATAAGCTTCATTTTGTATATACTAAGCTTCAAGGTCCTTATAATACATTATTTCTTAAAGGCAGTAAGTATTATATTGCCTTTATTGATGATTTATCAAAATGTGTTGGATTTTCTTTCTTATGTTCAAATCTAAAGTAGCTATTTTGTTTTGACGATTCAAAATTTGGGTAGAAAATCAAAGTTGTTGCTAGATAAAGGGGTTGAGGTTTAATAACAAAAATGAACATGCCTTAAAACAATTTAACAAATTTTATGAAGAGGCTAGAATTGATCATCAACTTATTGCTCCTTGCTCTTTGTAGCAAAGCAAACTTAGTGAAAGGAAAAATCCATCATAAAGATTTTGTGTATGAGAAGAATTTGCTGTTGCATAAGAAGAATTTACCTAAAAAATTTTAGGTAGAGATCACCAATGCTACTATCTTTTGTTGAACAAATTACCAATTATAGCACATCATAATCAGACACCTTATGAAGTATGGTTTGGTTAAAATTTTCCTATCCAATTTAAAAGTGTTTAACTATTTGTATTTCTTTTATATTCCTCAACTTAAGAGAGACAAATTAGATAAAAATTTTGATTCGTTATTTTAATAGGCTTTTAATAATACTCAAAGGGCTATAGAATATTTCATCCTTAAATATAAAAGACTAGAAGAAGTATTGTATTCTTTGAGGAAGAGTACTAAGATTGGAAAACGGATGGTGATGATCAATTTAGTGGACTATTCTCGATGATGAAGATGATGATGAGCAAGTAATCAAAGGTACTAGATTGCTTTATAATATTTATACAAGATTCAAATGTAATACTAAAACCAACAAATGCTGAAGAATCAATGCAAGAGCATAAATAGTTTGTTGCCACGGAGGAAGACCTTCCAACGATCGAAAAATATCAAAAATTAGTATCTTATTAAACCATCCCAAAATAAAATAGTTATTAGGATACAATGGTACTTAAGGAATAAGTTTAATATTGATAGATCAATAAATAAACATAAAGCAAGGCTTGTATGTAACCTTGTGACGAAAGGTTAAGTACAAGTCTTTCATGTGAATTTTTCTAAAACCTTCACTCTTTTGACAAGACTTGAAACTATCCATTTTTTCTATTTTTGCATAAAAGGTTAGAAAATATTTTAACTTGATGTAAAGTCAAGATTTTTGAATTGTTTCTCAAAAGAAGATATCTATATTAAGGCTTTATTATAAACAGATAAGAGGAGAACGTGCATTTGCTAAAAAAGACATTTTATAGCCTCAAGCAAGCCAAAAGGCCTGGTGTAGTTGTATGGATGAGCACCTATTGAGCTTAAAATTTGTTAAAGTCTAAGTGAAGCAACATTTTACGTGAAACAGGAAGGTGCTAGTACAATTTTTATCTCAGTTTATATTTATGATCTTTTGGTCGCAACAATTAAGAGCTTGGTGGTGTTTTTTAGTTCAAATGATGAAGGAATTTGATATGACTAACTTGAGATTAATGTCTTAATTTCTTAATTTGAAAGTAAGGCAATAAAAAAATTCTTAAGTAGTAAATACAAATAGAACAACAAAATCTTGAAAATTTTTCAAATAAAGGATTGTAAATATATTAACACTTTTATGCAGCCTATAGTCAAGAATTTCAAGGTTGAGAATCACAACAAAAGCTTAATTAGATGTTTCATATACTGCTTCCAATCTTAATATTGCATATGATGTAAACTTTTCTTTATCTAAGTTTATACATTTATGCATGTGAAAAACACATGCACATTTTTAAATGTGTAATCACAAGGAAACAATTGATTATGGTGTTAAGCATGTAAATTATCAAAATTTTAACTTAGTAGGTTTTTTTACAACAATTGAGCATGTTTGATTGAAGATATGAAAAGTACAATTTAGTGTTACTTCAATCTTTGGTTCATGTGTGTGTCTCAAAAAGTAAGAAATCATATTTTAAAGTATTATAGAAGTTTTTTTTTCGGTAACTACAACACCAAATTATGCAATAGGAAAAATTATGGAGGGTTTGAGTTTGGTGTAATAAGAATCAATATAGATTTTTGTTAATAATCAAGCAATCGTATTAACTTTTCCAATTCATTATTGTCTAAGGTTAAATTCAATTTTTTTTTTAGAAATTTAGAAAGAAGGAAAAGTTTCCTTATATATTTTGTACTACTTAGAAATAAGTAATTAACATTTTCACAAAAGCTAGGAATGTTCAAAATATGCTTTAGACGCTGTTAGAGAAATAGTTACAGCTCCCCAAATATTAAAGTAATTTAGTTGACTTAACAGATATGATCAATTGTGTTCAAAATAAAACTTGAAAGAGTCCAGAAACGTGGCTGATAGTAAGACTCTAGTTGAAAGCATAGTCTACAATAGCACCTATTTTTTTAGGAACAATTAAATTATGTTTGCATTAGTTTATGCAATTCTCTTTTGTTATCTTAGTTGATAATTTGTTATGATCCCTGAATTTGTGAATTTTTATTATGTTTTTCTGTATATATATATAAATCAGTTTGATCAATGAAATATGTAAACTTGTTTAGTCAAACTCAACAATAGCAGATCATCAATATAACAAGCATATAATATTATCACTTATCTGCTGCATGCAATATGATGGCAGTAAACTCATTTGGTGTGCATCAAGTGTTTTGACGACTCATTAGTGTTTTCTATGCACGAGGGAGTAGTTCATCTCCGATTGCAAATGCTCTTTCTAATAATGCAAGTATTGAGAAAGGGAAGTGCCCCTTCTAATTTGATGAATGCGACCGTCTGTGGTGGGAGATGTCCTGCCACTTGTTTATATTGAATGTTTATATTGAACCATAATAGCGCTTGTGTTGTTTTATGATATCATATAACTTGTAAAGCGTTTCGGTAGTTAATATAGTTAAGGTGATCAGATACTGGCTTGCCTAAATAGCCAGTGTGGATCGATTTTCATTGAGTCATCATGTTTGGATGGTAACTTTGGTGGTCTTAGATAGGATCAATTTTCAACCAAAGAAAAATTTTGAAACCTTGAATCAGGTGGTTTTCAAAGCATTAGTTATTTTTGTTGCAGCAAATTAGGAAACAAAAAGAATTAGTTAGGACTTTCCTGAGAGAAAATTAGTAGCTTACAGTCCTTAAGTAATGAAGACCCCTTCTGCAAGTGGGCCATCTATATTCGAACCTGAGCTTGAGTCTAGCACAGCCGACCCGACCAGGTGAAAAATGTATTAATAAAATAGGAAAAACGAAGACATATTATAGCCGACTCCTTAATTCGTACTCTAACCTCCATATCTTTACTGAAAGTAAACCATTTAAAAGCTTCTTCAGTCCCTGACTCTATGCATGCTTTTTTCTGATCAAATCCCCAAGTTACACCGGTGACTTTGACCAATGACCATACATGCTTGAAGAGAAGATCCACCAACCCAGACAAGACAAGAAGAAGACAAGAAAGAAATCGAGCAATAGACACCGTGAAAGTTTCAGATTTCAACCCATACTTTCAAACCGTGACGCCAATTGGGCTCTAACGTAAAGTATAAATTGGAGCTTTTGCTTTGGGAGATCAACCAACAAGAATGCTCACGTGCTTAAAAGTATAAGTACTCTAGTGAAGAAGTAATGATGACCTTAGAGAAGGCGACAGGCATTTATGATATCTTCATTTGACGAAGCCTTGTCTGCCGGGTGGCACTGCGCATGTACTTTTATCTATGTAAATAGAAACCCCCCCAACTCCATTTCCTCTATTTCTTTCTTTTTGGTTCAGACTTCCAAATAATGCCAGTTTTTTGTTTCAAGTTCACTTCATTCACTGGCAGGTACAGTTTAGGAAAGTAAGAAAAATCAAGTCATTAACGAAAAATTAGGTTTCACTATTGCAGATTACTGCAGTAAAAACACCTCCTCAATGTTGGCTAATTTTTGTCACCTACTTGGCCTGATATCGCCCAAGTTTCACTCCATGCCAATGTAGGTGCATATACATTCTGGGAAATACTCATACGAACAAGTTCTACTGAAAATTTGTATAGAGTGAAACAAAGTCTGCATCTATAATTTATCCCAAGAAGAACAATGAAAGGCAAAAGCAACGTATTACAGAATCAACTAGCTAGACGATGGTGAGTAGCTTTCTCAAAACACAATATTGTATACTGCAGTACTATAACCGAAAATGTTGAATCAGAAACAAGATAAAAATATTATTTTTAAATTAAACAGAAGTTTTATTGAGGACACATACAAAAGAGAATATTGCTTCAGCTGTACTTTCCTCCTTCCATGTACCACATATGGAGCTCCAAAACCCTGCGCCTGCTCTTTCCCAAACAACCGATTCGTAGCACTAATTGGATTGGTCACTTCCATAGTGTTGTTAATTTACTTGAGAAATAATATAAGTTTAAATATAAAATGGTGATGGTAATTAAGACCTATTTATTTTTCTTTATCTTTTTATTTTATTTTCAAATTTAGTAAAAATTTATTTATTTGACATTCTTCCAGATTTTATAATTTACAAAAATCATGAAAGTGGTTTTATATTTCTATTTTTCACAATATTTATTATTATTATTATTATTAAAAATTATAAATAATTTAATTCGATATTATATATTTAATTATTTAAAGAATTACAAAATAATTTAATTAAAATTTTGTAATTAATTTAAATATAAAGTATAATTTTTAATAATATCATTTAAAATTTAAAACATCTTCAAAATATATAAAACTTAAATAAAATTTACTTTAATGATTAAAAGCATATATTAAAATAAATATTAATTTTCAAAAATGTTAATTATTGAATTATTTATATTAAAATATAATATTTTTACTAATAATTTATCAATAAATATTATATGAGATATTAAATTAAATTAAATTTATATATTTATAGAAAAATTTATCTTTAAGTTTCTATTTAATAGGTAATTATTAGACATTAACAATCAAAAAAATTTTTGCTTTATTAAATTTACATTAAAAATTACAAATTACAATAAAAATAGAATTGAAATTAAACGATTCTCAATTTTATATTGTTGGAGTTTCAAAATTAATTTGAGGTAACATATGCCGTGATAATTAATTTATATTCTGAAAAGTTTTTGTTACCCAAGCATCAATCAGTTGACCTTTCAATGCATAACCAACTGTAATTCACTAAGGTCACCTGCAGATTATAAAAACCTATATATATATATATATTTATTTTTGTAAAATGTATATACATAGGTCTTTAGGAACACACTTGAGCGTGAACAGTGGATAGTGCAACCTTTATTTTACTTCGAATTTTGTTTTCCCTGAGCTGCCCTCCACATCCATGGGTCGAATAACGTGGTGAAACAAAATAATACTGGGGTACATTTCGGCAATGATTAGTGCATTACCCCACCGTTTGTTGCGTTTCAGCTCACCACACGATCTCTATTCTCTGGACGACTCACTCCATCATGCTTAACTTACATGCCCTTGATCATAAACCTGCGATTGATGAGATCACAGGTTCACTCATGTTTATTGGGGTGCATTCTTTATAAAAATGCACGACTTTTTTTAGAGATGATAGAAAACTATTAGTGATATAATAGACTAAACCTCTATGAGAAACTTACGATAGACAAATGAAAAATATATCATAAACAAGAAAAACCCAATGCAGCAAATTTAACAAATATAGAAGCCAACAGTACAAAAATAAGAAGTCATGGTTAGCTGTGGACAATGATTAGCTAGTTTATTAATGATAAAATTTTGAACCATTCAACTTTTTTATTTGATTTATTTTAATATTTTTTATTTTTAGTACTTATCAATTTATTAATTAATTGATCAATTTTTTAATCAATAAATTCTTATAAATTAAAAAAATTAATTAATTTTTATTTATCAATCTTT
>JAOTIZ010000202.1:33095002-33109801 GCA_027123425.1 Erythroxylum panamense
AAAATATATCATAAACTAGAAAAACCCAATGCAGCAAATTTAACAAATATAGAAGCCAACAATACAAAAATAAGAAGTCATGGTTAGCTGTGGATAATGATTAGCTAATTTATTAATGATAAAATTTTGAACCATTCAATTTTTTGATTTGATTTATTTTAATATTTTTTATTTTTAACATCTATCAATTTATTAATTAATCGATAATTTTTTCAATCAATAAATTCTTATAAATTAAAAAAAAAATAATTTTTATTTATCTCTTTTTTCAGTTAAACTTTAAATTCTTCGATGGGTAAGGACAACATCTTTCAATTATATTTTAAATTCTTTAATTTTATTCAAATTTAGCTAATTTTATAATATTATCGATTAAATTTTTTGAACTTCTTATTTTACCAATTTATGTTCCTCTTTGATTTGTAAAACATTAGTTATGGATGTCCATAATATAAATATTGTTAACAAGAGGCTTTTTTTTTAACTCTTCTTTCCAATCCAATATTTTAAGATATATGGCCATTATTAAAAAGAGAATGATCTTTCCTTTCTCTTTTTCTATTATTTTGATTGCTTTAACTGGCTTTTATTTTTCATTTTAACCAAATAGAGTTCACACTCATTTAACAAAATCTTTTTATTTTCTATAATCTATAATTTTGGAATTGACCTGAAGCCTACTCTTAGCGTTATGAAAATTATTTTTGGTGTGAAATATAACTATTAGTATGAAACTTTACAATCAAATTGGTGGGATCAATCAAAAGAATAAGAACAAATGAAGCCAATTAATTACAAAATTGACCGTGTTAATAGTTTTTATCCCAATCTTTTTTTTAATTCATCCTAATTGTATTGAAGGGATCAATTATGGTTTTTTGTTTATTTACAAATAAGAACATCGAAATATCATAACATTAACACATAACATATGCACATACATACTCCCAAAAGGACCAAAGATGGTATTAATTGATGATTAGGTTTGAAACTTTTAAAAATTAATACTAGTATAAATAATTTTCATACACAATATGAAGAACATAATAATACGATATACTAAATAGACAATATAAAAATGTAAGGAAGTAAATAGAAAATACGAAAAATAAAAATTTTATCTAATGAGAAGGATATATTAACAGTAATTACAACAATTAACCCTACCTGATCTTCCAACATAAAATGTCAATATTCTAGTGAAAGGTGGCACACAAGCTTTAGGAGAGGGGACCAAAAGATGACACTTTGGATCACGTGTGAGACTTTTGCTTCACTTCTTTACTTCTTGCGAGAATGCTTATCTGGCCACCCACTTTTCAAAATGCTAACTTACAGTAATAAATAGTTACATTAATGTCACAGCCTACCATATCTTAGTCCTCAAGTCCAAAACACTGGCCGATTATCCGGAAACAGTAATTTGAAGTTATAGCTTAACTTATCGGTACGCATAAGCACCCCACCTTGAGTGTCCATATTTAGATTACAAAAAAAAAATCTTAATTATAAAAATCCAAAAAGTTTACAAGTGTCCTTACAGGAGGAAGCAAGTTGGCTTCAGGGAAAGTGGGGTCCACTGTACAGGGAAATTCTATGGGTGGGGCCCAACGATGTTGTGAGCTTAATGATAAGCGTTTAACATCATTCGATTTGGGTGGGTCCCACGTGAATTTTGGAAACCATCATTCTTTGCTTGTTCTAATCAGCTACTGTGGTTCGGCTTGTTGGCTGAGCAGAGCAGCTGAGTAAATTTGGAGAAGTGTCACTATCTGGATGTATTGAGTCGGTTTGTGGGGTCCGTCGTAGAAACAGCTTTTTAGGAAAAAAATGATTAAATAAACTAAATAGGTTGGTGTGAGTGATTCAGCATTCTCGTTTCTTAACTAGAGATCTCGAATTCGAATCTTAGAAATTGAGAAATCTGTTTGGCCAGCACTTTATCCCTTACGGGCTGATCCGATGTGAGCAGGAATTAGTTTGAAAGTGGATAGCTTAAAGACATCTTCTTACAATTGAGACCCTCCTAAAATATGTCGTGAGTTAAAAAAAATTAAATAAACACCTGTATTTTTGTAATCCACAGTCCAACCAACCAGATGTCGCGTGCAGTTGTTGCTGGTGACTGGTGAGGCCTATCGGAGATTAATCACTTTTTTGGAATGCCACCAAACCTTAAAAAATACAACTTTTTCTCAGAATTTAATATTTGCACTTTTCAAGTACTTAGTTCCCTCTTTTGGGGTCTTTGTTCATTTTGTTTGTCTGTTTAAGGAGCTTTCTGAGAACCGGCGAGTGACTTAAGATAACAAAATGCTTATGCTTGAGGTTTCCCATGTATTATAAAATGTGTCGGATGCAATTACCTCTTCTCGACTCATTTTAATAAAATAAATATCTTATCATTGATCCCACCATTCAATATGGAAATGGAACTTGAAATCTCAATATGATATTCAACCCCAAAAAAAGAGGATAAATTTCAATAAGTAGACAAATAAATGCCATTTTGATTAATGTGGCTCTTAAGGTCGATTGAAGTGATAAAGGTACACATTAGCTTTTGATGGGTGATAGTTATGCTTCATTTTTCATATTATGCACAACTTCTTTTTCATTAGACTTTAGAGGTTCTTATCACAGCTCTATAGATAAGATTGCAGTTTAAACTTATTTTGGCAGATTTATGAATTATCAAATGCTAATGAGTAAGCTTGAATTTGTTAATAAGTGAGTTTGTATACGACTAAATCCACTCCTACGGGCTATTGGATGAGATTTCCTAAACATGAAGTCTATAATCAAAGGAATCCACTAATTTGTTAAAAAAAAAAGTTTCACTTGATTAAGTTGTAATTTTTTAACTTTAATGTTAGTTAATATTTGGATTAACTTGAAATACTTATGTTAATTCATCTTTTTACAAGTGTTGAATAGTTATTTATGTTGAGTTCAATAGAATTATAGAGTGAAATAAATTTCTATCTTCCGCTTTACTTGGAATATAAATCTTACATATGTATTAACATGAATACCTAAATTAACCTCAGAATTTAACACCTTTATGTCTATATCATATCTTTCTTGGCCTCTATTTATATGCCAAGAAAACAATGCTACCCTTGAGAAGCTAAAAACAGGGCTCATAAGAAGACCAATTAATCCAACATGAAAACTGCAATCAACACTATAAGATGAAGACCCTTAAAGTAAAATCAATTGGGCGTCATGACCTTTGTAATTGTCAAACATCTAGAATACTAATTAATATTAGGCTGTGAAAAGGATCATGATTCGTCTGATCGTGTACACCACGCGGAAGTGGACAAACACACTACCCCATGGAAGTAGAATCTGGCGGTGAGGGTTCGAGTGCTTTACCGTCACCCCTTAAGATATAATCTATCTAATTGATTGCACCACCAACACAATATACAATGCCCCTTTTTGTCCCTTTTTCTTCCGCTGTTTTACATTTTACTTTCTTTCATGGTTTGCAACCTGGTGTAGAACATTTCGACGAGTCCAGATTTTTTATTCAATATTATCTTGTCTTATTCTGTCTAATAAATTTCAGTTATTTATTTATGTAGATTCTGTGTGGATCTTACGTAGATCCCGCGAAATAAATGATTGAGATTCTATAAGACAGAATAAGACAAAGTAATATTGGACAGAGATCTCATCTCTATTTTGAGCCCCAGGTCAATTAATTTGTAATTGACATCTTAATTCATTGCGACAGGAATTCATTTTAGTTAGAAAAGTATATGCAAAAACGTTTTAAGTGTCAACAATAAAATATGAAATTTTTTATAGAAAAAGAAATTTTGATATGAATATTATTTATTTAAAGCACAAAATTAAGATGATGATATAATACATTCATCCTATTTAATAAAATTTTCAATCTAGTTGTTGAATAAAAAGAATGTTAGAAGTATATGATAATAAGTTATTAGATTTTAAAAGGGTAACAATAAAAAGCCAACACTGCCCTCACTCACCGTATTATCATCTTCTAACATCATGAGCTCCTGTCTCTCTCTCGACCTCAAGAGGCAAGAGATGAAGCTGAACATATTCTTCTAGTCTTTATCAGTTGCTGGTGGAGGTTGACGCCTCTCTCTCTCTCTCTTTCTGTTTCTTTTTGATTGAATATCCATCTCTGTCTCTCTCTCTCTCGCTTTCTCTATCTCTCTGTCTGTGAAACTCATTCATATCTTTCTCATTCTAAAACCATATAGTAGAGAGGTTTGAGCCATTATCCATCTCCCTTTTAGCTCACAAAGCTTTTGCAGCAATCAAGCTCCCACTTAATAAAAGAATGATAAAGGACGATAGATAGATAGATAGACATTATTTATTAGGGTATGTGAGTGATTTTGCAGTTTCTCTTCGTCTATGCTTGCTTATTTAGCCATACCACCTTTCTTTTTCCCCATTCCTCAACTTTCCTTTTTCTCTCTTTAGCTTCTTCCTTTTTCATTCCTCGGGATCTGATCTCTCCTTCTCCTTTCTCTCGCTTTTGCATTCTTCGGACAATCACTGGACATTCCTTCAATCTTGACTTAGTACACGGGTGAAGGGTTTTGAGTTCAATTCCCGAGGATCACTTTGGCTATCCTACTCATATTTCTGGTTTCTTTTCTTTTCCTTTCTGAGTGGTTTTCGTTTTTGTCTGATTCAGTGTCGAAAGTCATAAAGAGTGTCGTCAAAAAGCTAGCTACTGTCCATCCAGTTTAGTTATAAGCTGATTGGTGAACGAAGTTGGGCTTCATATATATTCCATCAGATCTAAGAAGGTGCTTTATCATTCGGTTTAGGGTGTAGAGCACTATCAGGGTAATCAAGGTTGAGTACTTCAGCAATTCCGTTTACTAATTTTTCATATTCTCGTGTTCATAATCATATATGGGTTTGTTTTCTTTGATTTCGTGCTTAATCGATGCTATCTAATATGGAGTCTTCAATCTTAACTAATAAAGTATTTCAACATGATCGACTTAATTACTTTCTCTATGTTGTTCCAAACTATGGTCTCGTTGGACTAGAACAGATAATTTATGTATCAAGCTTTTCATTTTCTGATAATTTATGTATCAAGCGATTCATTGTCTGATGCTCTTCACTTCATACCCATCAAAATATTACTTTCTCTTTCCAAAGTATAGCATGTCGTCCTGTTTAATTTTGTTTGATGATCTTTTTGACCTCAATCTTTTCCTTTCAGGGTACTCGTATTGTCTTGAAATCTTTTGGTAGATCTTACCCTGCAACAGATCTTTAACCCTTTTTTTGGGATAGCCGCTTCGTCTTATTCTTACTTCGCTTTCAAATCTATTTCTTTTCAAATTAACATTCCATATACTAGTCTGTTTTGTACTTCAAATCCCCCAATTGTATTATGTGCTGTCTGTATTTCTTGTGAGTGGATTATGGTTATATATATATATGGTTGAGCCATTTTGCGTGTTCATTTTTCCTTTAATTCTGCTTATCCTTTGATGCAAATCTTCCAGTAACGTTTTGATTAACATTTGAGTGTATTTGTTTAAGTGTTCACTAAATTGTCTAATATAATGGGGATTGATTCATGGAGATGATACTATTATATCTATGCATAGGTGCCAGCTTTTGGATGATTTCCAAAAGCTGTAATATACATATCTTTTTCTTTTGGTTCCAAGTGATAAATAATTTTATAATGCTCTTGAGAGATTTAATTAGTGATGACAAGTCCACTATCTTTCGGTAACTCAAAATAATTTACCATTTACCTCATATTTCGTGTAAGTTTGTTCTTTTAATCTTCTTATTTATTCCTTTCTTGACCCATTGTAAGTTTGTTCTTTCTTGTTCAAGGCAGGTAGCTAGTTATTCAATTAAATGAAATTTCAATTCATAATGATGTTTAGACTTAATTATGATTGAAATACTTCGTTGATGTAATGACTGCTTTTTACCTATTAAACTTTATTGTTCAGTTTAGGGTGGAATGATCACTTTATGAAATTGTATACTATAATATGAGAATGTACATGAATTGTAATTTTTTCTTCCTAATGTAGGTTCCTTTCAAATTAGGAAAACATAATTCTAAGGGACACTTGTTTCATATTAATTTCATTTTCCATAAGTTACATACGATGTTGAGAAAAAAAAAACGTAGCAAAAGTCTAACATTCTATTTGAATTCTTATTATCCAAAAGTATAAACAAATATAGGGCATGTATGTGGTGTATAAGTATTGTCACAAAGTTATAAAATTGATAGTTGAATTGATCGTTTAAAGTTTAGGTTTAAATGTTCTTTGTTTATTTGTGAAGCATAATAGGTTGATTGTGGGATTGTAATCTGTGATGATCGGATCACTACTTTTCTATAGTTTCATTCAACTAGTTTAATTACCTGCTCCATTCCCATTATAATAGTTGAGCCATAATGTTTGTGAACTTATAGCTTTACATGGACAATTTGGATATTATCTAACATTTTGAGACTTGGAATGCAGACATCCATTGGTAAGTTTCTGAGGGAATCAAATAAAAAATAAAAGTTCAAATGCAGTTTGGTTCAGTGAGATTGAATGATTAGTACTGTTAGTATACATTCTTAGTTAGTATCAAATTTCGAACTTCTGAATGTTGCTTGATTTTATCCATACTCCACCGTAAACTTTGCTTGATCTAATCATATTTTTGATACTTTAAAATTTTAAATAGTAGTCTACAATTACGATTGTGATCATAATTATGATTGATATTCAAACTATTCATATTTATCGTAATTGAGTATATGTCATTCATAAGTACTATAATTATTGTAAGTATAGTATAACTTGTAATTTTAAATTCTTGAGACATACATCAACCTTTTATTCTTTTCCCTTCGACTAAAGTTTGCAATAGATAGGCTGATGTCTTGTCACCACATTCCGGCTGCAGGTTTTGAGTTTCTGCAAAAACATGAATAACTTTTCGCACGTCCCGCCAGGCTTCAGATTCCATCCAACAGACGAGGAACTTGTTGATTACTACCTAAGGAAAAAGGTTGCTTCAAAACGGATTGATCTTGATGTCATCAAAGACGTTGACCTTTATAAGATTGAGCCATGGGACCTTCAAGGTAGAAATCTTCCAATAAATACTGGTGTTTAACCAAAATTTCATCGGTACTCTCAATGTGTCTACTTTGTTAATCGTATTCCCTTGGTTGGTTAGAGTTATGCAAGATAGGAACAGAAGAACAGAACGACTGGTATTTCTTCAGCCATAAAGATAAGAAATACCCAACTGGAACACGCACTAATAGGGCAACAAAAGCTGGGTTTTGGAAAGCTACAGGAAGGGACAAGGCTATCTACTGTAGACATAGCTTGATTGGCATGAGAAAGACGCTGGTGTTTTACAAAGGACGAGCTCCAAACGGGCAAAAGTCTGATTGGATCATGCATGAATATCGACTAGAAACAAATGAAAATGGAACCCCTCAGGTAACTATTTATTTCATTACTCTTTGGACTTATTCTGTTTAAGTAATAGATTGTACCTTTTAGTACAAATTAAGTAGCATAATTACAAACTTCTGGACATTGTTTTTATTAATAACTATATTTTAAATTTTTTTTCTTTAGGTTCATTCACCTAATTATTCTATTATTTCTTATTTAGGGAACGTGTCTTCGTGTTTAGTATTTCTTCCCCACTTGATAACAAGGGAAAAAGACTCAACTTCTCCGTATGATAAGAATAAGTACATCCACAATATTATAGAGCGAAGTAAATCTTCTAATTATGCTTGGATATTCTTACGCAGAGTTTACAAAATACTATGTTTTAGAGAATAAATGAATTGGTTTCTCAAAAAAGGGAAAGAACCAAAACTTTCTAATGATAAAATCAGCTTAATTTGACTCTTAGCTACCTTTTACTTTCAGCGAGCTTCGTTTCATCAAATGTTCCATCTTCACATTTCGTTTCTTTTGTTCATAGTATCCACACACAAACACATTCACCAATGTGCAAACAGAACTATTGACGGTATCATCTCTAATATGAGAAGTCTGAATTGCAACAGGAAGAGGGATGGGTGGTGTGCAGGGTGTTCAAGAAGCGGATGCCTACATTGCGGAAAGTTGGCGACTATGATTCACCATGTTGGTATGATGACCAAGTTTCAATTTTCATGGCTGAAAACGATTCTCCAAGGCAATTTAATTCGCAACCTTACGTATCATACATTCATCAAAACTATCCATGCAAGCAAGAGATTGATCAGCTTCATCAATACAACATGCCTCATGATCTTTTCCTTCAGCTTCCTCAACTAGAAAGCCCTAAAGTTCCACAAGGACCAACTGCAAATTGCGGTTCATTATCTCGATATGGCTACGATAGAACCAATGGAAGCAACATTCACTCCTCTACTCTTACACAGGAAGAGCCATTGCCACAAGGCCATCAACAAAATTTGAATTCAATTTACATTAGCAACGGCGACCAATCTGTGGACCAAGTCACCGATTGGAGGGTACTTGACAAGTTTGTTGCCTCTCAACTTAGTCATGAGGATGCTTCCAAGGAACATAGTTATTCCAACCCCGCTGATTTTCATGTCACCGAGCAGATAAACATGTTTGTCGATGAATCCAGAAGGCATGAAATGGTGCAGGGATATGCCTCAACTTCAACATCTAGTTGCCAAATGGATCTATTGAAGTGAAAGCACGTATATGACAACTATACAAGATGAGGCATACTAATCATAGTAACCACAGTTTATAAGAAAGAAAAAACGAAGACGTCAACCAGGTTGCTGTATATAATAAAACCTAAATGTTTATTGTTTTAGCTATCATACTTGAAAAGTGTCAATCATGTCAATGGATACTAAACTACCGCTTAGGGTAGAGATGAAAACATTATTTAGTACGTACTTTCTGGTGGACTACAATGTTGAGCTTTGTTTGACATGACTCAGCTATTGAATGTTAAAATTAAACTTGAATCGTATCTCTTCCCTTCAATTTTCAGTTGATGGATTCTATTAATTATAGGTTGTAACTTTTTCCTTGCAGATCATCTGCATGTTGAAGATAAGGGAGCAAATTAAGCTAGGTCTTACGATTTATTCATTCCAGTTTTCTGATGACATTGAAAGCATTAGATATTTTTAGCTGCTCTCATTAAATCCGTTATAGGTTGTTTCGTTACGTTCCACGGTTTTGATGCATCATATGTTTTAATATCAACATGGGAATCTTTTGTGGAAGTTTTGATGAACAAAAGTGGTGAATACTTTTAACCTTTTATTGGTGATTAGAGATTTAATATTGTTGAAGGTACTTTCTAAAATTATACCGGTATCTCATTCTTAGATATGCTAGGATGTCTACTAATTATATTTACACACAAAAATTTACTTAGTAGAGGTTCAACGACATATTTGATAAACACATTTATTTTGGAAACTATCTAAATTTCTAAGCCTATGATGCTCAACAATGTATTCTCATTTAAGAATTAAATCATATAAGTTCTCTTAGCTTGATACTAATTAGGAGGATAGGGTTCAGCAAGAAAATAAATTAGATTCCAAAAGCTTGGTGTTCATATAAGACTAAGTTGAAGATTGTAAGTGTAATTTCTATCATAAGGAAATTTAAAAGCTCAATAACGGTTATGATGTTCCCAAAATACATTATACACTATGATAATTCCTGAAATTAAAGAAAAATCCTCTTTTCTACTTTCTCTGATTCATAATAAGAGTCGTTTTAAAAAAATACACGCTTATTAAGAAAGCTAATGAAATTATAGATATACCCTTATTAATACTCCTATAAAATTATCTCGTGACTCCGGTAATCAACATCTTAAATTAAGATGAGAGAGAAATTGCCTTGAAATTGTGATCTGTATAATTAAGATGAGAGAGAAATGAAAGGTTAATTTTGAAAAAAAATTATAAACATGCATACAAAGTCAAGAATGATACTTATTTTGAATAATTAAAATGTATCTAAAACGACACTTGTTATGAATCGGAGGGAGTATTTGCATAGACAATTTACTGATAGGTTTAAATGGTTCGTTTTGGACATGATATTGTAGTTTGCGAGTATAAGGGAAAGTATATATAATGGATGGATTTCAGCTGAAGTAGCTAAAGCTATTAAATCCACTTTGGCATTTTAATGAATTATGAAGGTCACATGCTATTAAATTCACTTTGGCATTTTAATTTGATTTTAACGTATCTCTCAATGGATGCCTTTTTTTTTGTTTTCACCCTACAGGAGGTTTTTAGTTCCAGCTAGTTTGGTAGATGTTTTTCTCCTTAATTGCCTGCCTTGGCTACCTTACACCCGGAATCGACTAGCTTTCGTTATGGTTAATAAGGAAAAACATTATGGGTTGTCACCAAAACCGAGATATGAGCGGGCACCTATACACAGTTTCTTAATTAACATTTCATGTAGAATACACCAAGATCATCGATAGCGAGATGTTAAGTTGCAACAATATAATGCATATTGATAAACGAAATGAAGTTACTCAGTCACCTCAATTTATGCGAGGTTCAATTAAAATTTCAAGAGATGAGCTTGTCTCGTAACACGAGAAAAAAGCTGGTAATAAAGAGTAGTTTCACTTGTTTAATTATTATATTCCCTCATAAGCCTAAGTGTTTTGGCAGCTAGGTCTTAGTTCATACATACCTGATCGAGACATGAAAACAAAATTCACTTGCAGCTTGTCTACAAACATAAGACGACCAACTTGAGAAGAGATGTCAATGTGCCTGTTTCTTCTTTGCCGTAGTTAATCGACCCCTTGCGTGCCTATGAAACATTGAGATTTGAGATGATTAATCAAAGTTGAGAAGCACAAGAAACTATAGGTTTTCAGCAGTTCTCGAGGATATTGGGTGCTAGTAAAGCGAATGAAGATTATATATGCTATCTCCAGAAAATATTAGAGTGCAAATAAACAAAATGTTATTGGTAGGCTTCAGCACCATTATAAGCTTCTCAGGTCAAACAGCATGCAAGAACTAGCCATAGATTCTACAAATTTACCATGGTTTATATATCAGAAGCACGGGCACGTCTTCACTGGTCTAATAATTGGTAAGAGGACGAACAAGAAAGAAAAGTTAAGTTTGTTGATCAGATATTATTGACTTCAACTCAAGTAAGAGACTGACTCCCACTAGGGCTGAAGTCGAGCGCAAAAGGCCCTTTAAAGCAATGAAAGTTTTACAGGAGACATAATAATTGGGCGTGCTCTTCTGGACTTATCATGCATACATCAACTAGATAACTAGCTGTTACTTGAGAGAGAGGAACGAAGAAAGAGGCATGTGCTAAACCTAAGGACTCCTCAAGTAATGGAAACAAAAAAGAAAGCACTGGTTCTTGTCGACTAAGTTTGACATTCAGGTCTGTCCTTTCTAGCTTTAAGTTTTGGGTCGGCATCAATTTGATCCATCCTCATACACCACAAGTCTTTTGTCTTGCGTCACTTACCAAAAAAGGAAACACAAAACTAGCCTCTCATTATATCTCTGATTTCACAGCCAAGTTGAAGGCAAAATAACCAGCGCTTACTTTCCTTTCATTGCGAATCCCTAAACAAGCAAACCATGCGCATTGATGTCGATTGTTGGCTGTTGAGAGAATAAGTTTGCCATTTAAAATGTTGCTTGCTGACTAAGATAAGATAGCCCCATGTCGACTCGTGAAAATAAACCCGCTTTATATGAGACAGCATAAATAGCATGTTTCCTTGGCCACGCAGATCCAAATACTCCACACTTCCCGGAGCCTCCGGTCATTGATTTTGGACGGAAAAGTCGTGACATTAAACAACTCGGGTCTCACATTAACAATTCATTTTTCAGGTCAAATCATCCAAATTATTATGTTGAAGTGACCACTTTTTCACGTGCTTTGATGGTAATAAATGGATTGAGTCAGCCGATAAAGGACAGGACAGAATTAATTAAACTGTTTTTGTTTCGGTACTCCTCTCTTTGGATGGGATCTGTGCAACTGCTCTTACCCTTTTATAGATTTTATTGTTTAGTCTATGTTAACTATCTTTAATTTGTCTTTGTATATATATAAAAAACTTTATTTAGATAAAATTTTTAATAAAATGAAACAATTTATAATGAAATAGATTGAAGTAATTTATAATGGATTAGGATGTAAATGAATGTAATGTTAAAATTTTATTATTTGACAGGAATAAAAGGATCTATAATGTAATATAATAAAATGATGTTTATCATTTTACACTCTATCTTAAATTTTCTAAATAAGAGTTGACTTATTTTTAATGTTTAGAATAACATGAGACATAATGTGAAATTCTTCCTTTTTATCCTGCTTCATTCTATTGTATTATAAATTCTCATCTCAAAGGGTGAAAAAAATATTACATTTCTTTATCTTTCATTTATAATCATCCAACTAATCATAACTTTAGGCAATGTCATCAGACTTGGAATGATCTAGTTGAGTTGAGACGGAATTACGTCACTAATGCCTAGGCTAGGTTATGTAGGGTTAAGAATAGTACACTAATATGTAGTTGGATCTCATTCACATGAACTTACGGTTGGAATATGGCCATCATTTTTGTTAAATTTATAACTACTACATTTGACCAATATTAAAAATAAGGATTTATCATAACTCTTAGGTAAACTGCACAAGTGCTAGATCAATTTTTATTTCTGATACAATCAGGTTCGTCAGAGAGAATGACTAACGAAAGTAAACTTTTAGACACCTATCTTATTATTTTTACATCAAGTTTATACTAAAATGTTTTTTCTTTTGTCTTATACTATCCATCTCTGGATATAATACTAAGGAAGGTACAGAGGTTGTTTTGTCTGGAAATTCTAAGTTGAATTAGTTCAAGTTCCTCTAAAAAACGATGTCATTAAGAGTTGAATGCGGTTGAGAATGAAACTTTCTGCAAGTTTTGCAATGACCGCGGAGTTAAAAAGGGTTGAGGTTGAAGAAGACAGAAGGATTAGTATTGACAGGCTACGAGGGCACATTCCCTGGATGGCAATGCCTCAGGGACAGTTACAAAGGAGACAAGCATGCAAGATTCTGAACTTGATGATTGATGGGGTGCACTTCTTAGACCACATTTGAAAAAGTGAAAAGTGGACAACAAGCCAACTTGATTGATATATTTAACTAATGGTTTGGTCGATGCTTGACTTGAGAGTTGAGATAGATCTGGTGGAGACTGGAGAGCACTTTTTCTGCCATCATTTGACTTCCCAACAGCCAATGCCTATTGGGTTATGGATGCTTTCTATTTCTTAATTCTTAGAGCTCTTCTCGCCTCTCCTTGTCCGTAGGTGCTATATGTAGGTTGGTCCCTTGCAGCTCACGTATATTATGTGCTTGAAAAATGTTACTTCTTAAAATAGACTAGATAATTAATATAAAAACAATTAATGTAGAATATTTATGTAACTAATTATAAATAACTTTTAACAATGTCTTTTATTCATGTACTTATGTCTCTATTAATATTTTTTAAGTATATATTTCATCACTATAATAGTATACGAAATTTCTCTTATACTGTTCTACTTTTATACTATTAGAGCTACTCTCTTGTTAATTTTTTTTTATGTCACGATCATCCTACACTTATCATGTCTTTGCATTATGTACTTGCATCTGTCTTGCACATATCCTATCCTACCATGTACATGTTTTATCTTACATTATCTCACAACAAGAAAAGTAGAATTTTACGATAGAGATTACCGATGAAAAATAAATATATTTTGTTGGGAAATAAATTTGGCAGCAAAAATTACCGATAGAAAAAGAATCGATGAAATGGCCATTAGTAAATTTAGCGATGAAAGCTTTTGAAACCGACAATAACATTAGCAACAAAATTCTAGATTTTAGTTGGTAAGTTAAAGCAAATTTACCGATAGATTTACATTATTCTATCGCTACTTTGCAGATGGAATTTCAATATTCCGCTAGTGAATTTGTCGATGGTAAATCGTATGTCAGTCGCTAAAGTTACTGATGGATTTTTAACAATCCGTCTCTAAATTTACCGACAAAAATATGAACTATTACAAAATTTTTATCGACAGAACGATATATATCATCGGTAACTTATAGACGGATTTGTTTATTTCGTCGGCAGATTATTGATGAAAGTTATTATTCCATCGCTATATTGCTTTTTTGTCAGGAAATTTCACTTTGATAAATTTCTGCTATCATTTCTCACTTCCTACTTGAGTTTTCTATTCATAATCTTATAATTTTTTGTTTATTTCATTTGTGTAAATAATATAATATTGATTGATAAATATAAAGTAAACATTATCTTGATTGTTAATATAATTAAAAATTAAAATGTACACTAATAAACAATGTTTTAAAAACCAGATCAGACATCGAACCAGTTGAAAGAAAGGTTTAAGGTTTAGAGGTTCAACCGGTATTAAACCATTAAAAAACCAATATATAATAAATAAGAAGTAAAACTTATAAGAATAAGTAAAAATAAAACATTTTATTGAAATAAAAATACACCAATATCTATTATTATATAATGAATAAATAATAAATAAATATAAGTTTAATATATATATTAAAATAATAATAAAAATCAAAATTGTATTTCTGAAGGAGGTTGTGTCTCATCATCATCAAAAGCTCCAAATTCTCCAACGCTATTTAAAGATTCGTAAACTATGCTTTCATCTAAAGTATTTGCATCAACTTC
>JAOTIZ010000202.1:33128718-33145057 GCA_027123425.1 Erythroxylum panamense
TAATAATTATTCCAGGGATTTTATCTTTATGATTAATAATTAAATAATTAAAATGCACAAAGATAAAGAATGCCTTTATTGAATAAAACAAATTTTATACAATTAAAAGTACAACCAAAATTAGCTGCAAGGGCATAAACCAACAGCCTCACCAGCAGCTCTTCAAAATCAGTTGTTCTTCGCTGACTCCTTTGCCTAAGGCAGCTGTTGTGCTAGTTTGCATTATGCGTTTTAATTGTCTGATGCTCAATTAGGGCTTGAGTTTCTTGGCTAGCTGAGGAAGTTTTCTAGTTTATTGAGTTCTTTGTCAGCTTGGTAGTGTTTGGTGCTTAGGTTATTAGCGGAGGTATAGATTCTTTGGACTGCTGCATGTATCCTGAGCCTAGTAGTCCTTGTTCGCATAGGTGGAGCATAGCTTTTGCTTGAGATATTGTGCCTCCTTGCACTAGTTTAGTGAACTTTTTGTACATATTTTTTCTACTTTATAAATTCTACTGATTTATCCCAAAAAAAAAAAAATTCTGTCTCAGTTCAAAGTTTTAAGATAATATGTTATGAATTTTATCCCTTTTCTGGTATACTGTGCTTGATGAATTTCCAAACCCATATCCTTGGTTGATGTATTGCCGTTGTTCCATCTTTTACTATTAAAACTTTAAGAGATGCTCAACTTCTAATTCTTGAACCAAGCACAGTCAAGTGCAAGCACACTGAGATATCCAGTACATACCACTAGATAAATATGAATATCACCAAACTCAAAACTTTTCAGAAGAAATGGTATATTATTTGATTATATAATTCAATTCAATTGAGATAATTTTACAAAAAATAAACATGAAATAAAACATTAGGCCTTTTACTAAGAATACGATACTAATAGTCGATGTTTTCAAAAATGAATCAAAAGTTAAATCAGAAAGATAAAAAATTTAAGGTTTAAAAAATTCAATCAGTTTTATACTATCATCGAACTAATTAAATTAAAAAATATTATAATAGATTATTAAATAAAAATTAATTAATTTACGTTAGTTTATAAAAAATAACCTTTTTAACAATAAGAATTATTAAACTAAATCAAACCAAAATATTGAAAATCAACTTGAAAAGTTGACCAGTTAAAAAATGGTCGAATCAATTTAATTTTTAAAACATTGATAATAGTGATCTTATGATAAATTTAAGTTGATCTTATTAAGATGTATAAAAGATTTGTTCATTTAAACTTTGGCTTATAATAGACAAAGCGCATGATGATACAAAATTTGCCCACAAGACCAATGTAAAATTGCTAAAACAAGGATTTCGTCAACAACGTAAATCCATCTTAATAATTATCAGGGGGTTAGAAATTCTGAGACCATTAATAGCAGAAAAAGTAGGAAAGTAAATGATATGCTTGCTACTTCTTTAAACTTCTACAGTTTGGTGATTCATAAGAAACCAAAAAGCTGTTGATTCAATATTCTGTGCAGCCATGTACATGGGTATTTGATGTTTCTATCATCTCCGTATAACTATTTAGCATCACAAAGACCAGTTCCTTCATCGCAGAAGCCGTCACGATCAAGCAGCTTCTGAGGTGGGGCACTCAACAGAGGAGAAGATGGAGTACCATAAGCGTTTCTCCTCTTATTTCCACAACCTAAGCTTACTCTAGTGCTCACTCCAGTCATAGGATTTGTGCCATTTGCGTACTTGCAGAGAGCCTGAATACAACCTTAAAGTTAATATCATAGACCACAGAAAAAACCAACTTGTTTCCATAACGATAGGAAACATTTGCAGGCATATTCAAGATCCCAATTTGTAGTTTATATAACAGAAAATACCAAATAGTGCAAGTACCCTGAACCATTCTAAGCAACCTTGCCTGTTGAATTTGAAAGATTAATAGCCAGCAATCCAGAATGATCAACAAAGATACGCTTATGCAGAATTGTAATCATGAGGAATGGACAACTTCGTGATCTAGCAACTCGAGAGTTGCTCAGTTCAAGTTTTTAGTATTCAACAGCAAATTTAGAGGGTTACTTTCAAGGCCAGAACCAAGTAGTGCACAGAAAGGTAACTTCAAGGCTAGATACTTCCTAACGTATACATTCTGTCCACATTATTGAAGCTGCTTAATAAGCTCGTAACAGCAGATACAGTATTTTTTATGTAAACACAGCAATTTCTGTGTTGGGAAAATGTCCCATTAAAAGTTTTCCAGATATTTCATTGTTGCATTAGAAACAGAGTTTCGTAACAGTTGAACAACCAATATATGCCAATCACAAAAATAGGGCTACGCTGAAAACCATATAACTTCAGGAGAACCATAACCTTGCTCATGACAAATTTTGAGTTACCATTCCCATCTTTCCATAACGGTTACAAGTCTAGACCAATTTCCATGTTCCTAAAAAAATCATGGACTACCCAGAACAACCCAAAATTGAACCGCTTTAAGGTAGTCTCATAGTGGGAGTTCTTGTAGTCTCCAGGCACCCACAACATGGATCATCCCACATGTTTTTCACGAGGATATTCAACTCAAGGAGGCATTTTTCAGCTCCCAAGCCATACATATAATTATTCTTGCCAGCATATCTTGACTTCGCTCGTCATGGCCAACATCATAGATGAAAATATTTACTTTTGTTTGATGATCAGGGATCTAAATACGAAATTGATCCAGCTAAAAAGCTGAATTACAATGACAGAGCTAGAAAGCAAACAGGGGAGACAAGGGCAAATTCAAATTTAATTTCTTTATTGGGTCTCCAGGTCATATGTCAAAGTTACTCCAATTTGCCTTATCAATCTCAGCTCTCTTAAAATTAAATTTCCTCTTCTGCTGTGCCTAGGCCCATCATGCATATAAGTTGTTTTATATGGTAGAATGAGCATAGTATTGCCTTAACTACGAAAGGCAGCCAATGAAGCTTAATAGCATTTGCCATTGAGTGAATGTTAACACTCCAATTAGTTGGTCTAGTTCCTTTCCACTTTCCAAGCCATAGGTCAGAAGAATACAGACCAACTTGCCGAATAAGAGCAGTAGATATTACTCTAACGTTCAAAGCCTAATTCTCTCCGTTTCTGGCTGATGCTAGGGAACACTTAAATTAAATTGAACTAGCTAGTAACATATCACACTTACAAGAACCAAATAATGACTACAAGAACCAAATAATGACTCTTGAGTAGTATCATAGGAATTGAATGCGAGAAACACTTCTTATCAGATCATTGAGGTGAAACCTTAATGGATATATTATATAAAAGAACCTGTTTCTGGGGAAGGTCCAAAACCGCATCACTGAAATCAGCTCCTTCTATAACAGCACCTCCAAGATCACTTCGAGTAAGTACTGATCTAACAAGAACAGCATTGGTGAGGTTAGCGTCATTCAGGACCTGCAAATGTATTTCAGCATTTTGTCATCATAGATCTGTGCGCGCTTTTGTTAAAAGAATATATGTTATCGTACATTAAAACAAGTCATCTCAACCAATCTAAAAACACCAGATATAAGATGAAATTTTAGTTTTCCAACTGCCTTAAACCACATATGCATAAAAAACAGTTCAGTCATACCATGCGATCCATCAATGTGTCACTCAAATCTGCACCTGTTAATTGCCAAAAGAAAAAAAAAGTATTCATTTTCTCGCACCTTACTATAATTATGCATTACATCCGTGATGATAACATAGAGAACAAACCAAACAAAAGTTTAAACATTTATTTAGCCAAGAACTTATGTTTAGTTTCTCATGTTGTCATTGATTTACTCACAAATCAGAATCCTAATCCCAAAAGAATACAATTTCGGATTCCTTCAACTGCTACAGGGCCCAGATAAATCAGAATACCGATCCCAAAATAATACAATTTTAAACCTACATGTCTTTAGAACAAAAGACTGATATTTTGAAGAAAACACAAAATAGAAAAGGAAAAGAAAACAGTGGGCATCATCCACCGAACTGACAATGTGATATACAAAGATCAAGAAGATATTTAGCCTATTACTGGATAAGCACATAACCTTTTTTCACCATAAGCAAAAAGAAAGAGAATTTTTACTAGGGTTTCATAAATTCCTAGTATAAAGAAACTGAAGAATTTAAGCACTCTATTCTTGAAAGAGAACAAGGTCAATCCTTGAATTTTCCACTTTTTTTCGACAGGTTCCACTTATTTTAATGACTGCCAAGCTACTTGTTGCTTCTTCAATTTTATTGACTAACCTCCTGCAATCTTAACTGTTGCCAATGTTTTATTAGTGATGTAACCCAACATAACCTGATCAGTTGTCTATACAATCAGTTAATATTCCAGTTGTTTCATTGACACTACAGAATTTATTGTTGCAACCTAGATAACCCCATCTATAAAATTTTGAATCAAAAACATAATTCACACCATTGTTAGATCTAACATTACAACATGACATTAAATTTGTGTTGCTCCATATACCACTTGGGTTTGGTGCCTAAGCTATTAATAGATGAGAAACTATTTGTTGGGTTTTAGAACCAGAAATTAACCAAAAAAAATAGAGTAGAAAAGAGGTAATTTACTGATGGGTACAGTTTACATTGACGTTGAAGGCCTAAATATTTAGACAATGAAATAACAAACTAAGCTAATATCTCGGTAAAGATTAACAAAACAAATCAAAAGTTTAAAAGTTTAAACACCTAAAAGGAAACAATCAAAACAAACTTGGACAGCTCATAAAAAATAGGACCAAATTTTAAACAACTTTAAATCATTCTCCAACATTCCCTCTTATTCAAAGTTGTAAGATTTCTTGAACCTGATGATATACTTCCCATCATCCTTTAATGGTTGGAGCACTTCCTCTCCAAAAAGCTTCTTCTTGGTGCTCTTCTCACTAATATTAAACAAATAATTTCTTCAGCTACATGTGTCAAATTGACACTTTCTTTAGTCTTATTTTTGCAATTCCTTTATATATGCCTAAACTTCTTGCACTTGAAACACTGAGTCTTTCCTTTGTACCAACAATTGTCTTCATCATGATCAGACTTCTTGAAAATACCAAATTGAGATTGAGCTTTTCTTTTTAAACAAGAGGCCTTTGCTAAATAAGCCTCCTCAACTACCTACCGAGTTCCTTCTTTTCTCAACATCCTTCTTTGCTACCAAGCATGCAGCGCATTCATTAATTCAGTCAAGGTAATTTGATTAATATCTCTTGAATCCTCTCGAGATTAATTTTTGCCGCATATCTTTCAGACAAGCTTACAAGCACTTTTTCTACAATCCTGCTATCAGGTAGCTCTTGTTTCGTCAATCTAATTTTATTTACCACCACCATTAGCCTGTCAAAAAACTCTTGTACAGTCTCCTTTTCTTTCATCCTCTTTTGAAATTTAACACCTGCATCCGCCTTGCTTTATCAATACCGTGATAGAGTTCTTTCAGTGTGTCCCAAGCTTCCTTGGTTGTTTCACAACCCATAATTCTTGGGAAAAATGATTTATAGACAGCAACATGAATTTGAGACAAGGCTCTTGGAACTTTCGTTTCTTCATCTTCATGAGCCCTAATTCAATTGAGTGTTGGGCTATTTCCTATCGTAAGCCCTAATTTGATTGAGTGTTGCGTATTTCCTTGAAGTGACACTTGCCTTTCACCTTCAACCCACTACCACAAGCCAATACCTCTTAAGTGAGCTTTCATTTTGATTGCTCAAACTTGATAATTCTCACCATTAAAATTTGGAGATGAAAAAGCTTATGTATTATTGGATGTCATGTTGCTGCTGTCTCTCAAACACTCACAGGGACTTAAGATCATAAGGAGTTCTGATATCATGTTGGGTTTTAAAACCAAAAATTACCCCAAAAAAAGGGTAGAAAAGAGGTAATGCAAGAGGCAATTTGTTGATGGGTACAGTTTACATTGATGTTAAAGGCCTAAATATATAGGCAATGAAATAACAAACTTAGCTAATATCTCCATAAAAATTAATCAAACAAATCAAAAGTTTAAAATTTTAAATACCTAAGATATAGGAAACAATCTAAACAAACTTAGAAAACTCATAAAAAAATAGGACCACATTTTAAACATCTTTGAACCATTCTCCAACACTATTGCCTCAATTTAGTCATAGGAAACTATAACTTTCTAAGTAGGAAAAACTATGGAAGAACTAAGTGGCAAAACGTGGCTCATATTATTTTGTAATCATAGAATATATCAAGTAAATGTGCTGAATATTTCATGGATTCAGAAAAAGGCAAATACGACCCTATCTTGGAAATTCAAAAGACGTTACTAAATGTGAACAGTGCCTCTTGATATTTTGGAGGGCATAAAGAAGAGAAAGCTTGCTATCCGTGATTTTCCGAAAATTGTGGTCCTCACAAAGAAAATTCTGGTGAATTGCTTAAGAAACTGACTGATCTAGAGGTGACAATCTTTATAACATGATTCTGATGGAAAGGAGAAGATGACTTCCTTTGAGAAGAAGGTTGAGCTAAATCAATAGCAAATCCCACTTCAACACTAACAAGTTTGCCAAAGGATAATGTAGGATTGCTCTATCCATCAAAGATATCAGTCCATGAAGCTACCAGTGCTCCGAAGAAAGCCATGAAGGCTGTGACTAATCAACCTAGGAGAAGAATCTCAGCCATTCAAAACTTCCCTTAAGGTTGTGGGTTAGAGACTGAACTAGTTAATAAAGAAGTTCCTTTGGGACTGGAGACACTTCAACAGATATCTAACTTTGCAAGTACATCAGTGGAAAAGGAGGGAGGTGGAATTCTGAGTGAAAGGTGCCAAAGGACCTCAATAAATATTTGTGACCTGTTAGAAACTCTAGCTTAGAATGCTAGAGATCAGTATATTATTGAGTATAATCAGTGATAAACACTACTATTACAAGTAAATCCGAAGATCACTTCCTATACCAGAGCAGGAATTTGCTCCTCAAAGTGAATATTAGCTCTCTCTGTCTAAAATCTCACTTCTCACTAATTTCTTGATGAATGCCCTTTTCTCTCTCCTTAGTCCCTCTCTTAGCTACCCCTACGTACATTCTGTTATTTCCTTGCACCATTCAGCCCCCCATAATCCTAACTAACTCTGACATCATTCTCCCCTCAGCCCCCCCGTTTCTTTTTCCTTGAGTACACTCTCCATATCCTAGGCTTGTTGATATTGTCATTAGGCCTAACATTAATTCAGCCAATGACTCAGTGTGTGGAGTTTGGTGAGGACAACGAGAAAGAGAGAAAAGATGGCATAGGAAAAAGTATTGGGGAGATGTCACCAGGTCAATGTCCGAAAGTATGCCTGTCACACACAAAAAGGCCCCTGCTAAGTCAGAATTCCCATTTCTTCGGATAAAAGTGCAGGCTCTGATGGCTGCACCAAACTGTCCTTGGACAACAAGGACAACCTTTACAAGTATTCATGACCATAAAGCCATTCAACGAAAGACTAAATTCCTGGACTTTGATATGGACAAGAGAGAATAGCAGAAAGATCACATGGAAAAAAGCACAGGGAAGATGTTCTCAGGCCAATGTTTAAGCATATGCCAATCACAAGAGGAGAACCTTCCTAAGTTTGAGTTGCCTTCTTATAGGATGATAGTACAGGCATTGATGGCGGCTCCAAGTTGTCCATGGATACAAAAGAAAAGGGCATCCATCTCATGAAATAAATCCGAAAAGTTATCAAGCATCAAATTGGAAGGTTAACTAGATTTCATGCAGAAGTTTTTTTGCAGTGCTTAGATGTAAGTAAAGGAGCAAAAGTGCATAATACAATAGGAAGATGTCACCCATTGATTTTTTGTTATTACTATGTCATCAAGATGTGCAATGACAACTAGTTCATACCTGTAAAATTTGCCTTGTATGCCACAGCTTTCTCCAAGTAGGCACCATTGAAAGTTGAACCACTAAAATCTGATTCTCTCATATCAGCAGCTGTGAAATTGGCTCTTCTGTATCAGCCATGAGATTAATTAAGCACACACAAAAATGCACTTGAAACTTTTAAACAAAATGAAAAACTAAATGGATATAAGGCACAATTCAGAATAGATTATTCTCGTAGTTTACTTCCACTAGATCCCTTACATTTACAGCACAATTTCTGCTTTCTTCATGCATGATTTCAGATTACAATTCAATCAGTGAATAGCAAGAAAATCATTTAGAGACGACAGGAAAGTAAATCTATCTGTAATCATACGTTGTAACGAAAGGAGGAAAGGTATTACTTTCTTGATACTTACATCTTGAAATATTCTAACAGTTACATATTCTTATCTCTACAATTCTTATCTCTACAATCTGTTACATAGCTTTGTAAGCCAAAAGAGAATTGTTGAATATTTTTAGATCTGCAAATATTCAGATCTACTTGTTCCTGTTTCTTAGGAAGTTGTTAGTCAGTTTAGAAATTGTTAAGTTGTTCAGATTTTGTGATTTTTTAAACTCCTAGAATCTCTAGTTTTCCGTTATTCCAAGCATTATAAATGAAATGGCTGATTGATGAATAAAATTATCGAATTCCACTGCTGCTAATGATTTCATTCTTCTCTTAAAATTAATTACCTTTCCTTCAGTTTTGATTCTCAGTTATTTAAAAACCTTCAATCTGGTATCATAGTCTTTTCTTACAAGATATGTAAAATGGAAGCTGAAGCTAGTTTCTCACAAATTGCTCCTCCTATCTTTGATGGAGAAAACTATCAGCTTTGGGCTGTAAGAATGGAGACATATCTGGAGGATTTAGATCTCTGGGAAGCCATGGAAGAGGATTATGAAGTTTATCCACTGCCAGTCAATCCCACCATGGCCCAGATCAAAAATCATAAAGACAGAAAAACCAGAAAGTCAAAGGCCAAAGCATGCCTATTTGCTGGTGTTTCAACAACCATCTTTATGAGAATCATGACTCTCCAAACGGCAAAACAAGTTTGGGACTATCTGAAGGAAGAATATGCAGGAGATGAAAGGATACAAGGCATGCAGGTGCTAGATTTAATAAGAGAATTCGAGTTGCAAAGAATGAAAGAGTCTAAGATAGTTAAGGAATACTCAGACAGACTACTAGGCATTGTCAACAAGGTAAGGTTACTTAGCACTGAACTTTCTGATTCTAGAGTTGTTGAAAAAATTCTAGTAACGGTGCCTGAGAGATATGAAGCATCTATAACCACCTTGGAGAATACAAAGGATCTATCAAAGATCACTTTGGCAGAGTTGCTAAATGCTTTGCAGGCCCAAGAACAACAGAGGCTTATGAGACATGATCATGTAGTTGAAGGAGCATTGCCAGCCAAGCACCAGGAAGTAAGGAAGAACAAGAAGAAATTTTACAAGAAAAATCAGGCATCAAGTAGCAAAAGCAGTGCAGATAACCAGATCCAAAGCAAGGGGAAAAACTCAAAGAAAAGCTATCCACCTTGTCAGCACTGCAACAAAATGGGTCATTCACCATTCAAATGTTGGAGGCCAGACGCAAGATGCAGTAAGTGCAACCAGCTTGGAAATGAAACAGAAATTTGCAAAAGCAAATATCAAAACCACATGGCAGATGCTCAAATCGCAGAACAAGATGAAGTAGACCAGATGTTTGTGGCGACATGTTTTTCAACCAATTCTATGGAATGCTAGCTGATTGACAGTGGTTGTACAAACCACATGACCTATGATAGAACTCTCTTCGAAGATTTGCAGCCTACAAAAATCACAAAGGTAAAAATCGGGAATGGTGGCTACATTCAAGCCAAGGGAAAAGGGACAGTCACGATCATCCCAAGTTTAGGTACAAAAATGATTTCAGATGTTCTTTATGTACCTGATATTGATCAGAGTTTGCTCTGTTTTATCTATTATAGTGCTGGTCAGGAGGTTTGTCATGTTAAAATGAGGGGAAAAAGCTTCTCGCTTGATCCAATGGACGAGCAGGCAGCCTATCACAATGAGGTTAGCACCACAGAAATTTGGCACAAAAGGCTCGGCCATTGTCATCTTCAAAGATTGTTGAACATGCAGAAGGAGTATATAACAAGAGGATTATCGGATCTTGCTAATTATTTGCCAAATTGTAGCGCTTGTCAATTTCGAAAACAAAGCAGGATGTCATTCCCAAAATCAACTTGGAGAGCTTCTCGAAAGCTGCAACTTATTCACACGGATGTTACAGGACCTCAAAGAACGTCATCTTTGTGAGGTAGCCTATATTATGTTCTCTTCATAGATGATTTTACAACAATGTGTTGGATTTTTCTCTTGAAATTTAATTCTGAAGTGCCTAAAATATTTTGGAAATTCAAGAATACGGTGAGTGGCTGCAGGATTCAAACTCTAAGGTCTGACAACGGAAGGGAGTATACCTCAGTGCAATTTAACTCATATTGCGAAACATCAGCTTACTACTCCTTACACTCCAGAACAAAATGGAGTTAGTGAAAGAAAAAAATAGATCAATAATGAGATAGCTAGATGTACGTTGAATGAAAAGGAGTTGCCTAAAAAGTTTTAGGCAAAAGCAGCCAACACAGCAGTTTTTTTTGCAAAATCGACTTCCAACTAAGGCATTAGAAAATAAAACTCTATTTGAGGCTTGGTATGGGCATAAACCTTCACTAAGCTATCTTAAAGTGTTTGGTTGTGTGTGTTTCATTCATAGTCCACAAGTTAAGCGTGACAAGCTTGACAAGAAGGCAACTCCAGGAATCTTTGTTGGTTACAGTTCAGCCTCAAAAGCTTATAAGGCGTATCATCCACAAACAGAGAAAATGACAATCACTAGAGATCTAAACTTTAATGAAGAACAACAATGGGATTGGAAAAGCCTACAAGGAGCAACTGAGCTCTTGCAAAGAAACCTTCCTAAAGGAACAGAACAACGGAAGAACGAATTAGAAGATGATCCTCCAGTTAGAGGTAGGAGACTACTCTCTGACATTTATCAAAAGGGCAATGTAGCAATATGTGAATCTACTAGCCATGAAGAAGTATTCAAAGACTAGAAATGGAGGAAAGCAATAGAAGACGAAATTTGAATGATTCAGAAACATAAGACATGGGAGTTGGTTAACAGACCTGAAGACAGAAAAATCATTGGAGTAAAAAGGGTGTTCAAGAGGAAGCATAATGCAGACGGCTCCATCAACAAATACAAGGCTAGGCTCGTAGTTAAAGAGTATGCACAAATTTTTGGTGTTGATTATTTTGACACCTTCGCTCCTATTGCTAAGTTGGACACAATTAGACTGGTGCTAGCAATTGCTACACAAAGAGGCTGGAAAGTATTTCAATTAGACGTCAAATCAGCTTTTATAAACAGTGTATTGCAGGAAGAGATATATGTGGAGTAGCCAAAGGGATTTGTGAAGCAAGGTGAAGAAGATAAAGTATATTTACTGAAAAAGGCCCTCTAGGGGCTAAAACGAGAGTCCACTCTTTATGTGAAACATATGGCGAATGATTTTCTTATAGTATCCCTTTATGTTGACGATTTGTTGGTGACTGGAAATAATACCAAGATCATTGAGGAGTTCAAACAAGAAATGATGCAAGTTTTTGAGATGATAGATCTTGGTCTTTTGACCTATTTTCTTGGAGTTGAAGTTAAGCAAAGCAACAACGAAGTGTTCATCTACCAAAAGAAGTATGCAAAAGAAATACTAAAGAAATTTTAGATGGAGGAGTGCAAAGAAATCATCACACCAATCAATCAAAAAGAGAGGTTGTGTAAGGAAGATGGTGATGATAAAGTTAATGAAGGTCATTATAGAAGCTTGATTGGGTGCCTAATGTATCTCACTGCAACAAGACTTATTTGTTGTAGGTCTCTTATCTTGATTTATGCATTGTGCTAGTGAAATGAATATGAAAGCAACAAAAAGAATACTAAGGTTATCCAAGGCACTATCGATTATGGAGTCAAATATGAGAAGTGTCAACACTTCAATTTGTGTGATTTTCTGATAGTGACTGGGCTGGCTCCATTGATGATATGAAGAGTACTTCAATATATTGTTTTAGCTTAGGTTCGGGTGTTCTTTCGTGGTGCTTAAAGAAGCAGGAAATTGTTGCACAATCCACTGCAGAAGCTGAATTTATAGCAGCTACAGCAGCAATAAATCAAGTCTTATGGTTGAAGAAGCTTTTGTGTGATTTACTTATGGAGCAGCAGCAGAAAATAGAGATTTTTGTTAACAACCAGACAGGAATTGCAATCTCAAACAACCCACTGTTTCATGGGAAGACTAAACATTTCAATGCAAGTTCTACTTCTTAAGGGAGGTGCAGCAAAATGGAGAAATGACTTTAATTTACTGCAAATCTGAAGATCAGTTGGCAGACTTGTTCACAAAACCACTACCAGTAAGCAAGTTCGAGTCTTTAAGGAAGAAAATTGGGGTTTGCAGCTCTTAAAAGCAAGGAGTGTTGAATATTTGCTTTTAGAACTGCAAATATTCAGATCTACTTATTCCTGTTTCTCAGGAAGTTGCTAGTCAGTTTAGAAATTGTTAAGTTGCTCAGATTTTGTGATTTTTTAAACTCCTAGAATCTCTAGTTTTCTGTTATTCCAAGCATTATAAATGTAATGGCTGATTGATGAATAAAATTATCGAATTCCATTGCCGCTAACTATTTCTTTCTTCTCTCAAAATTAATTACCTTTCCTTCAGTTTTGATTCTCAGTTATTTAAAAACCTTCAAGAATCAATTCACTTACTTTTGTTTTAGTTAAATGCATTCTAAAGATCTTTTATTTTGTGAGTGAAATATCGTATACTAGGTGAAGTTAACGTTAGCTATACTCTCCATTTCTGTGTTATATATATATAGTATTAGGTGTTTCCAGATAGATTCTCAATCAGAATTAATAGAAAATGATTACCTGAAATTCTCATTCACATGAACTGCCTTCCTGCATAACCAATAAATAGCAATAAAAGGAGCTACTTTAGTCGTTCGCATTACAAATTTACTTAAGACAACACAAGTGTTGTTAAGGGTAAAACACACCTGAGATCCGCAGAACCGAACTGAGCTGCTGAACCAATACCAAACTCACCCCGAGTTTCTGCTTCGAACTTGTTAAGGTCCGCAGTAGCAGGAAAACCAGAGCCAAAAGTAACAACTGCAGCTGCCAATGCAGTAGAAACCACTGTCCTCCAGTTCACGGACGTTGAATTGCCCACCTCATCTGTGTCTCTACAATAGTCTACCTTTTCAAGGAAAATTCAGTTAGTTGGAAGCAAAATGAAGTACATGTATCAAACACTGTAAAAGAAAGTAGCAAATTTTTAGTTACCAAGAGAAAGGTTTTGTCTTTCCGAGTGAAATTGACAAACTATAGAAGAAGGCTTGGAGAGGGAGGAAAAATGGTATGGAGACATTGAAGACAAAGAAGTGGAGACGTTAAAGGCTTTAATGCTTAGGGGGGATATAGATGTTAAAGCCATTACAAGATAGCAGTTTTCGAGCGACTAAGAGGAGAGAACAGGGGGAAGTGTGAGGTTGGCAGGGAAATGGATAAGAGAGTTTTTTGTTGGCATTGTGAGATGGTCAGCATGGTTGACCTTACTCTGCCTCAACCACTTGTTTAGATTTTTGCTGGCAGTGTGAGGTGGTAAGCATGGTTGGCCTTCTCTGCTTCAGCCACTTGTTTTTTCCATCACCACCTGTTGCTGTATTTCTTCAGAAGATGGGCTTGGTTTGTGGGCATCGTCCCAATAAAAGTGTTGTTGGACTTAGGGCTATTGAGCTTTGATGGTCTTGCTCTCATGCTTTGGTTCTAGGCCTTTAATTATGCCATGGATGGAGCAAGCCAATTCAGGCCTGCTTCAACCACTTAGTTATGCTTCACCAGTTTGGTATTGATTCTCATTATGGTCTATTCGAGTAATTACCATTACCATTTCCGGTGGTTAATCTGTTATCTGATACCAGAATCAACTAACTACTATAATTCAATTGGGAAGAGTTCATTTCTCTTTTCTTTGCTTTAAACTCTCCATTTATGTATATAGCATGTGTTTTCTCATACTATTTGCTGACAAGAACCTAAGTGTAAGACTTGAAGATACAGTGCATACTCAAAAGGACAGATCTCAAGCAACAAGGAAACAGAGAAGAGTGGCATTTCGTGTGGTAGGGGTGGGAAGGGGTTTCATATCGTTTCTGGGGCATCCATGTCTGTAGATAAGTATTCAGTTTATTACAATGCCACTATAGCAGGTTGATAGATAATACAATAATTCAGCAACAGAAGTGAAAAAGCAGGTCTAAATGTCCCTTTACTGATAAGCTGTGTTCCTTGTCTTTATCTAACTTGAAACAAAGCGATCAGATCAGGCTGATGAATTAAAGGTGGAAAAGATATGCGTGTCCCCTGAAACCCATCCAATTCTGTGGGCCGCATGCATGTCATATATTGTGTGGTTCAAAGAGAACAACAAACCTTTTACAATCTCCATGCACCAGACAAATAGAGGTTTAGTTCTCGGAGGGTGGGGTTTCCTTAGCTCAAGATAAAATGCTAAGCCATCAGGAATATATCATGTATGACCAGCACAAGGGCCTCTTTTTTCTTGAAGTGGCACGAATATGGAACACCGGGGATCGGGGGAAGGTTAAGCCACAACCCACATTAATCAGTTGTGAAGGCCAAGTTGGTTCAAATGTAATTTTAAGTTTTATATTAATTAATAACAATATTTAAACAAAAAAATTAAAGTGGCAATCGACTATTAAGAATTATTTTCTATGTAGTACTAAAAGTTTTACATATAATTCTTACTTTTATTTTTAAGGCAAAAATACATTTATCCTTCTGTATTTTATCTCTTGGTACATTATGCCCCCTCTATTTTTTAAAAAAAACATTGCCTCCTTTAACTACTAGTCAAAAGAGTTTAGAATTTAAAAAAAAATTTCTACCCCTGTATTATGATGACATCACCATATCTATACATGTTGTATTTTTTTGGACAAAAATACCCTTTCAATCTTTTGTTAAATAAAATACATCAAACACTCATATATTTTGCTTTATGTCATTATACCCTCTATTTAAAAAATAAAAATTATTTTAAGTATGAATTACATTTTGACCGTTAATAAATAAAAAGGAAAAATTATTTAAAATAACAATATTTTTATAATTGTCCTTCATGACCGTTAATTTATGAAAAATTAAAAAAGAAAATTTATTTACGAAACATAATTTTAAAAAAAAGAAATTTTATTGAAGGTGCCTTTTTTTATAGTTGTACGTTCTAACTTTAATTGATGAAAATATTACAAACTTTTATTTATGTGTTACGTACCTTCTCACCATTACTTCAAAAACAGAAAAATATTAAAAAATAATTGAAAATTTCATTTTTCTTCAAAATTGTACATTATGAGATATTTTATCCTTAAAAAAAGATTTGGAATAAGAACTATTTTTTGTTCAAAGAAAAAATGCAAAAATCCATTCAAGGGATTAATTGAACCAATATTTTCATGATTAGTATGCTTAAGTTCAACATTTTCATTATACACAAGTTGAGACTCTTAATTTTCAACTCTTAGAGCATCCTACATAGATAAAGTAAAAGTAAAATAAATTAGAATTTTGTATAATACACATGTTTAGTAAAAGTAGATCCAACAATCATTACATAACAAAATACCTATTCTACAACATATTTTTTAAACTTTCTATCAGGATGAAGAGGGTTTTTGCAAGTCTTTAAATTGTGACCTTCTTGTAAACAATTACTGCACGTCTTGTTATATCCTTTTTACCCTTTCAATGTCTGCAATCTTTTCTCTCTACTCATCAACACTTTTCTTCCTAACCTTTTTAAGTTTTCCTAGTCTTCTTCTAACATGTGGCGGGTCAATTGGTTCTGAACCTAATTGTATCCACATATTTTTATCTAGAATTGGCATGATCACATGCTTGTAAGTTATCTTATATCTTGACACATGGTAGTAAGGATCCACCAAATCATCTGCTTCAATATTATTTGAATGAAGTAATGTCGAACATGAATGTGGACAAGGAACTCCAGTGATATCCCACTCCCTATAGGTGCATGTCCTACTACTTAAGTTAACCACATAGTTGTGATTATAAATTGTGACATCCCAAATCCCTTGCCCATCATACAAAGCATCATAATCCACTAATTTTTTGTAGTTTTCCTCTAGCTTTTCACTAATTCTAGGACAAATCTTTCCCTTCACCTTACTACTCCATTCTCTTTTTTCTTGGTATCTACACATAATCATCCTTCTAATGCTCTCCATCATAGTTAAAATTGGTTGATCT
>JAOTIZ010000202.1:33148871-33160618 GCA_027123425.1 Erythroxylum panamense
ACGAATATTATAGACCAAATAATCAGAACAATAGTCTCACGAGTCAAAGCATAACAATTGGAATTCCCCAACTAAAACAGATTAGCTACTCATAACGAAATTAAACAAAACAGAATTCCTAATTAACATAATCTAAATAATAAAGGAAAGAAGAAAAACTAGAAAAGAAATTCTGGAAAATAAATCCCCGATAATGCCTTGCGTCCTCCCCTTCGTCACTGTTGTTTTTCTTTCAAAGTCCAGCCGCCACTGTTCGTCTCACTCCAAATTAAAAGAGAAGTCTCTCTTCTGCGTTGCTATCCTCTTCTTTTTAATTGTCTAGGTTTTTGTTCCCTCTAAATTCTTCGTGGGCCCTCCTTCATGGCCTCTTTTGGTGAGCAACGTGGGCCCTCCTTGATGTTGATTCCCTTGGATGCGTGGTCGTTGTTCTCTTGTTGCTTCTCCTTTTTAATTAAAACTCCAGCACCTTTTATTTCCTTGCCACGTGTTGTCTCCTATACTTTAATTCCTTTTTGCTCCTGCGTCTGGCTTCCAGGCTTCTAATTGCTGGAACAATTTAAGTGTTGGGTCATCTTTGTTGCATCTTGCGTGACCCACCTGTCCGACGCTGAAGCTTCTGATATAATTTTTCTCTTCTAATTTAATTGCTTGCTGATTTACTCGTGATTTCTCGCATCATGCAAAAATTATAATTCCCTACAAGAAAATATTAAATCAAATTAAGTCCCAATAATTAAATCAATAAGAGGAATAAAAAGGGATAATTAAAACATAAGTATTAGGCAAATATGCACTTATCAGATTGATATTAAAATGTGCACCAATTAGAACATGCTTTTCTAATTTTTCAATCTTTTACTTCTGTTAATGTATTTAAAGAACAATTACACTTGCCTTCACTATAATATTTTAGTTCATAAAAATCAAAATTCATGGATTATATTAATCAAATTCTTCACTTTAGTTTATATAAATTAAACTTTTTAACCATTATTTTTTAAAAAAATTGAATGATAAATTTGGTAAATAAGTTTAAACATTACAATCCTTTTAATCAAATTATATAACTTTATATTTTATATTGTTTGATTTTGATTATAAAATCAAACTTGGTTTATTAATAATTTAATTTAAAAAAATTAAACTACCTATTACACACCCAATCATCAATGTATAGCCATGCATATAATAGCAAAAGTAATTAACCTAGAAAAATCCAAACAAAAATTTTTATTTTTTGAAAAGGCCCTTGCGTCAAGTTTTGGTCATACTCATATGTTCTCATTTTTCCTGTAAGATAAGCCCTAGGGTTTCATCTATCATTGTATCCTACCCATATACATATCAAATACGTAATTTGGAATATGTGGATATCATAACCATTCTCATCTCTTCCATTCCTTTTTGCCCATCATCACTGGTCCTCGTTTACGACCATAGCTAACTACTTATAGCTCATCTAAGGCTAGCTAGCTAATACTAATGTACTTTACCATTTATTTATCTAGCTAATTGGTATCAATTTGGGTGGTCACAATAGAACTAAAGTTTTTAACTTCTTTGGCCTTTTTATGTGAAGATCTAACTTGTTAAAGAATTTAAGTACTTTGCTATAAAGATTCACATGTGACTGCTTTACAATTTGTTGTTTAATAACTAGAATTAGTGTAGAGTTAATTAATTACAGATCATGAAAATATTTACCAGTCATGGCAATTTCATCTCTCATCAGTTACCACCTCAATAAACTTCAGTCATCCGTAATCATCGTCCCCATCTCATACCAACATCATCCATGTTTACTACCCATGCTTATATAGATTGAACTTCTTTTTTAAAGCTAAAGTGAGCAGGACTATCGCGTTAGTAAAAAACGGTAACAAAAAGTAGAACCTTCTATTATGATCTTGATGAAAGAAAATCATTGTGTACTGTTAGGCCCCTAATATCAAATTCTACGACAAGAACCACATGAACAACTATTGATGTGAAAAACATGATAATTTAAGTGCTTGTAGTGCAATCCAAGTTGTTGCTTTTTGGACATGAATCATATCTCTCAACTGCTATTTGGATAGTTGTTTTGGTTTTAAAGCCTTAAAAGTAGCTAATTCCTGAAATTTTATGGTTAGTGCTATGTATGACTTATATATACATAGAAGTAATTTTGAAATTTTTGGAAAAAATTATGGGAATTTTCATAAAAGTTATTAAATGAACAATTTAAGATGTGAACCTAGTTCAAGGCGTATTATAGTATAAAACTAGGAGGTGAAGACACGAGGTGAAGATGCGAGTATATTAATATGGCAAAGGTGTTCTCGTAGAAGGTAAAATATGAAACACAACAATGTTCAAATATGAGACAACGAAAGCGCTAGAGCTTGTGTCACGCTTTGGAGAGAGATAATGAGATTCACAATTTGCGACATAGTTATGGGTAAGTTGTATCCACGACAAACAACTTTATATGGAAACACGTTTTTGGTAGATTTTAAACTATAGAATAGTATTACTTAGAGTTTATAATTATAAACCTAGTTTATATATAGATATAATCTATAATATTTAAGTTATTGATCAACATAGTGAACTCAATTGCTTTTAACTTCTAAGAGCGTAGACATACTTAATTAGAATCATTCAACAATATATAGTGGAACTATATCTAGCAGACAAGATATAGGTAAGGCAATGGGCTAGAGCGGGCCTGAGGTAGCCTGAGCTTAACCTAGACAAATTCTTTTAAAACTAAAAATATAAAATGACATCGTTTTGCCTATAAGGGTCTAGCCTTAGACTGAATTGGACTTTTAGAAAGTTTGGGCCTGAGACTCCACCTGAGGGCCAATCAACTTGGTTTTAGTCTATTGACTTCGAGGTTAGCTAGGGCAGGGGCAACCCAATTGTCATCCCTAATAAGTTCATATATCACGTCATAGACATTCCCTATAAAGATATGAAAGAAGCTAAAGAATCAATGCATGTTAAAGTTTCTCAGGAATAAATTGCATATGAAAAAAAGACTATATAGACTTAAGTATAGGAGGGAATAAATCTAAAATAATGTATCTATGCCTTTCACCAATAGACAGTATCTTATTGGGACTTAAGATGACTATTGTGAATTATAACAAAGCAATTATTTTTAACTTCTTTATAGGGACCATGTTCACATTGGGGCATTATTGGCTAATAACCAACAGTGATTCAACATTGGTGAAAGCTCGCAAGTTCAATGGCTATATGTGAAAGAAAAACTAGCAATGTAAAAGATAGTAGGTGAAAGATTACTTGTCTAAATGAAGTTATAAGTCAAAACTCAAGGATGAAAAGACACTTTGATGCTAAAAGTGCTAGCAAATTGGATATATCAAGCGAGATTATTTAAACAAAAAGGAGTAAAAAGATAAAAGAAATTTAATGATTTGTCAAAGTTTGTAATATAGTGTAGAGTGAGGACTCGGATTGCAATAATAAGGATATGCTTTACATTTAAACCAAGCAATTATAGAACTTATAAATTGTAGATATATGATGCTCACATATCACATGACACTAAATAAGGATTGACTTGTTTCATATACTTCATGCAACTTTAGGATTGTTTGGTTAGGGATGATTGAGTTTGCAATTAGAATATGACAAGACAAAATTAATACTTGTTTCATATCACTACAAGAAAATAACAAAATAGCAACAAAATTTTACCGATCGGAAATAAACCGTCAGTAATTACCGACAGAAATACTATATGTGTCGGTAATGTCGTTTGGAAATTTTACTTTAGTGGTAATGACAACGACATTTACAAAATAGCGACAGAATTTTACCGACCGAAAATAAACTGTAGGTAATTACTGACGGAAATACTATATACGTTGGTAATGTCGTTTGGAAATTTTACTTTAGTAGTGGTATAAATTTTCGTTGCTAAATTATGTCGGTAAATGTCACTGTCATTCGTCAACTTTCAACTCTATGAAAATGACATCATTTGGTTTTCCCGACACAACGTCATTTTGGTTAACTTAAGAACCTCTTCGTTTCTTGAACAAATCGACATTATTTAGGATTAAACCAAAATACGTCATTTTTCAATGAAGGTTTAAACGTTTGAACCTTAATCAAAACAATGTCGTTTAGTTTAAAACTAAACGATGTCATTTATCGGTTGATGGTTTAACGTTTATAACTTAACGAAAATGATGTCGAATGATGTCATTTTGGTTAATTTGTAAGCATTTGAAACATAACCACAATGACGTCGTTTGCTTGTTAAACCAAACGACGTCGTTTACCAATTACTAGTTTAACGTTTATAACTTCACCAAAACAATGCTGTTTGGTTTAAATCCAATCGACATCATCTTCGTAAAGTTTGTAAATGTTTAAAACATAACCAAAACAACATTGTTTGGCTTTAGTAAATGTTTAAAACCAAATGACATCGTTTTGGTTATGTTTTAAACATTTACAAACTTTACAAAAATGACGTCGATCAAAAGATGTCGTTTTGGTTATGTTTTAAATCACCCGAAGCCCTCCCCCTACCTCGCGCCTATGTCGTCTTCCTCCTCCATCGATCTACCTCCTCTGTCTGCTTCCATTGTCATCATTTAGAGCCGTGTTTAGCCATAGATCTCCTGCGTCTCCAGCGTCGTCTTCTCTAGCGGGCTTAACCGAAGGTATTGTCCTCTTCTCCTTCCTCTCCTTTCTCCGATGATTAACAATCCGTGGTTGATATTTTTGCTTCATATTGAGTTTGTGTTTAGTTTTGTTTGTTAATTACTGATTGTTAATGATGGGCAGTATATTTGTTGGAGAATGATGGAAAAAGATTGAGAATTTATCTTGAATTAGGGATCAAGAGGTTTATGCATACCATGTGTTTGACAAAATATACAATGTTTGATATCCATTGTTTTTTTTGTAAATATTTTTTTTGTTCTTGTACTTATTTTTGGTGTGAGAAAACTTCATTTATAAAAATTGGATATCATTTGTGCTTTCACATACAATAAAACCTTAATTAATGTCAACAACTATTCCTATAAGTTCTCTAATGATAAATTCAATCTTAAAAGCTTTTCTTATTAATTCTCTAATTAAAAATAAATTATAAGGTCCAACATTGCAAATTGATTTAGAAGAACCATTTGTACCATTTTATTGTTAGTTTTGAGGATGCCTTACAAAAACTTTATGTAAAATAAAAAGAACACTTTTTTTAATCAAAAGTATTGCTTTAATCTTAGCACATTATGTTATTAAATTATAGAGTATTGTTTGAAAGTTAGTACACGATGTTATTAAATTAGAGACAATAACAAAGTCAATATCGAAGTAATCCTACTCTCTTTGAGCCAATACCCTTGTATTTTTTAGTATCCAATTAATATACCAAATTATACCTTAGCTACTAATCATCCAACCACAAGATATATAATAAAGACACTAATGAAAGAGATGAGCACTTATAGTGATTAATTCATCCTTGACTTAAGTCCACTTTTTAAGCTTCACTTAAGAATTTAGATTATGCTATCTCTTTTCTTCAGTTAGCGAAAGAAAAAACCTGCTGCAACATATCTTTTTCAAGGTTTAAGAAAAACTTTACAAGTTTTAGATGTTTAAGACTCTCTAGCACACTCTTAAGCTTTGTAATAACATAAGTTATTTCAAGAGTTATATAACTCACACTAGAATGAAAATTTCTCTCTCTAGAATATTGTAAGTCAATTGAAACTCAAAGTTTTGATCATTATATTGCTTAATTCTCTTTGTTACTCTTTCTTCTTTTAAGTTATTTGGCTTTGAAACCTTTTTATAGGAATTTTTAACCTTCTAGTCACTGCCAAGTTCTATGATTATTTAGGCTTGATTCTTATAAGTAATACAATTTTTAGTGTGCACTATTATGTCAATTGAAGATAATGCTCACCAAAGAGCATTTTCGATCCTTAATTTTATGCTTCCTTTTATACTCTTAACAACTTGGTACCTTCTCAGCTTAATATGAATCCTTTAAGCAAAACTTAATACACTTTAAGTAACTTATCCAAGCCTTAAATCACCTCTTAAACATCTCTAAACAAATATTCTAACTCTAGTCAAAGCTTGTTCATCTACTAAAAGCTTTAAATATTAATTATAAAGCTTTTTATAAGTTTTCTTGCAACATTACTCTTTAAGGTTACCTATCATCACTTAAAAATCTTTATTGACACTTTATTATTTTGTTATCATCAAGACTTTGTGTTTTAGCCAACTTAGTTTAACAAAGGAAATCCATATCAATACAAAAACCATAAAATCATAGTCTACATTCTCTTATTTAAAGTAGCTTTACTTTTACCTCTAAATTTTTAGCATATCTCTCATGAGTGAGTCCATTTATATCAAATTAATTAACTAATACATAAAAACTTATAATGATACGACCATCGTCATTATGATGAGTGGGATTCCATAATAATATGAGTAGGAATAAGTATCACTTTTTCGAGAAATTTGATTAAAGAACATATTCAAAGTGAACAAAAAGGAAGAATGGTATAAATTGCCAAACTAACAACAAAGATAGGAATGAGAGTGATAAAATCTTAGGATCTGATCATCGTTTGCAAAGTAGATAAGATCATAAGTTATTAAAGAACCTAAAACAAGAGTTTCCATTAGTGCGTTAGAACATGCCAGGAACTTTCTCGGGAATCCAGCCATCAGAGACTCATTTACGTTTACCGACTTTTATGTCACTTGGAATCTAACAAAATAATTATATCATTTTCATGTATCTCTGCAATACACTAAAGTTTGCTTTAAACTAATTATATTATTGTTCTATGACTATAACAATTATTCTCATAATTGAATTCAAAGTTTGTACTTCAATATGATATTCAAAAAAATCGCCTTATTTCCTTTTTCATATATTGTGTAAAATATAGGATTCAAATTCAAATTCTTATATTTTTACAAAATTTAATAAATAAGGAATTTCAAGTAGAAATATGGGACCAAAGAGGCAACGTGATTTCATATGGCATAGGCTCAGAGGCATGTTTGGAGGGACTTATTATAAAGGTGTCCCATCACAGTCTCCAGCTGCAATTAAATCACCACCTCCACCTCCAGAGCCTACAGTTGCAGATGAAGCATCAGCTCCAATTGTTGATGCTTCACAATCCACCACTCATACATCATCCATTACCCCTATAGCGGATGAAGGAGACGACCACCAGCTTGGAGCTGAGGGACCTGATGGAAGAAAGTTTATAAAAATTGTTAATAAGCTGTAAGTGAAATCACATGAAATACTATACATATTTAGAATTAAGTTATAGGTTTAAATTTTTGCAAATAGTATAAAATTATTTGTTCTTATATTAGGTTGATTCGGTCTAGACTGTGTTCCAGGCATATGACATCTACATTTAAAGAGAGGATTGATCCTAAGGGTTATGTATGGAAGATCTCTGAGGCCACAAAGGCATTTTACTTTCAGGAGTTTGAGGTACAGTATGAAAATAATGTTTTTTTTCATTTATTTATATACAATAATAACATAAATATTAAATTATAAGTTATTGGCTTTATTCCTTTTAATTTCAGAAATAAATTTATTAAAATTCTGGTATCAACGGGGTCATACATAATGTATAGGAGTCCCAAGCTTGTACATGTTATCGCGGCTTTATTGGTGTGATACGTAAGGCTAGTGTACGACCGCCTTATATTTTTGAGGATATATAGAGTCGTTGGCAAGAGTACTGGATATCACCTGAGGTAATATTCATCTTAGGGTATAACTCGACTAACAGACGTGGAGGCCTAAGGGAAATGGTCTTCCCGTTCATACGGGAGGATCAATTACCCACAACGAGCATGTGGAGAGACTTGTAAGTATCTAAATATTACACTTATATTCTCATTTTTTACTTTGCTATATTTCAGTTTAAATTAATGTGTGAATGTTGTGATGAAAATATGTGTAGTATGGATAATGATCATGGTATAAATGTTTGGTGCCATATATGTAAAACCCCATGTTAGGGGTTAGGAAGATTAAGGAATTTCAGTGCACTGTAGTTTGACACGTACAAATAATTGTACATGCATTCATGACATTTTTCTGGGTAAAAAGGATTGATAAATGAGATTAAATTGTGAATTATGGATTATTGGTGGCAAAAATTTATTTGGAGACTATAAGTATTATTTTTGGAATTTTTGGGAATTGTAGGAATTTTTATGAACATTTTGGGGTATTTTGGACAAAAAATATAGAATAAGAGACAATTGGGAAAATGAAAAGTGGCCCACATGCAACAAGGCCACCTATCAATGGGATATTAAAGCACATATCACAAGTTGTGTAAAGTAAAGTTATTGAAGCTCCTTGTTGTTTTCATTTTTGAATTTGTTTTGTGAAGAAGTTATTGAACCTTCATCATTGAAACCTTACTGCTAGTGATTTTCTGAAAATAAGGTAAGTGAAGTTTTAAGTTGTTGAGTTCATCTCTAATGTTGTGATAGTGTTGGGAATAAATACATGCATGAGTTGTGTATAAAGCCAATTCAGTGACAATGTTGAGAGAGATGAGTTGATATTATTGAGCAGTGGAAGTGTATTACCGATTGCTTGGAGTTTGTACATAAAGTGTTTATAGGATTTGGTGAGATCTTAGTATAGAAAGGAGTTAAATGGAGTGAAAGCATGAAGGATATTAAAAAGAAAAACATCAGATGAAAGATAAAAATTTACAGTAGAGAGAGAAAGTTAAAAATGATTTCACGTGCATGCATTGGTTTCTTTTAGTGTTTGAATATGACTTTGGATTTATTTGAAGGTTTGTAATGACCTTAATTCAGTCTAGTTCAAGTTTGGATCTAGTTGTATCAAGCTCAGTGTATTATGATGTATGTTTGCTTTGAATTGCTTCTGCTTTAAACATTTGGTTATGCACGATGAATGTTTTGTGTGTTTTGGTTTTGTCTCAGTTCTGTATGCATGAATGTTATGTTGTCTGCGTGGCGTCCCGTATGGAGCGGAGGAATTTACTGGGACATCTTTGGAGGAATCTGAAAGGGTTGAGTTCTAGATTGAGAAGGTGAAGAGGGTGTTGGATGAGATCAGTTGTCCAGTAGACCAAATGGTGCACTGTGATGTCTCCATTCTGTAGGGAGTAGCTTATGAATGGTGGAAGTTTGTTTTAAGGAGTCCTCAGCTGCCGATGCCTCTAACTCTGGAGCTCTTTGCCCAAGAATTTAAAACTAAGTATATGATGGAGGCTTACAGAAAGGATAGGTGGAAGCAATTTCTAAATTTGAAGTAGAGGAGTTTGTGAGTTGCTGAGTACAATCGAGAATTTAATCGGCTCAGTAAGTAAGCTCTGAAATTTGTACTTATTGAAGAGTTCCAATGCCATCAGTTTAAGGAGGGATTGCATGACTCCATCAAGGAGCATCTGGTAGCGTTTACTCTAATTTAACAAGTGACTTACCATCAGTTAGTACAAGCTGCGATGAAAATAGAAAGACAAGAGATGATCAGGAAAGAAAGGAGTCAGAGAAGAGGTTTTGTTAAAGAAGGTCAATCCTCAGGCAAACGAAGTAGGGAAGGTGCTTCCTCTACACTAGAAGTTACTCAGAGATCTGTAGCTCAGGAAAAGTCACAAAACTGTCCCTCTATGACTTTTTTTGGTTGAGGTTTGCCCAAAGGCCGAGGTTCTGGTGTCCTGGAGTGCTCTGATTGTTCTGCTCATCATTAGGGTGTTTGTTGTAAGGCTTCAGGTACATGTTTCCACTGTGGTAGTACTAAGCATCAGATAGCTAGTTGCCCTCTCAGACAGGCTCAGACAACATAAGCTAGTAGGGAGGTCTCTCATGCACCTGTTGGGAACAGAGGACGAAGTAGAAGTCGAGGAGGATATAATGAGGATGAACATAATTCGAGTTTCCACTCAGAAACTATGAATCGATCAGCTGTGCCTTTTGCTTCGGCTTAAGCTTATACAATGGTAGCTCACGAGGATCAGGAAGCACCAGAAGTCATTGTTGGTATTGTTTCTCCCCTTAAATTTTGAAATGCATGCATTGATTGACCCTAGATCCACTCATTCTTATATATGTGTTGGATAAATGATTGATAAGGAGTATGTTATGTTTAGTGATGCAGCTATGTGGATCAGGTATGAATTTTAAGGATGAAATTTCTTAAGGAGGGAAGAATTGTAACACCCCATGTTAGGGGTTAGGAAAATTGAGGAATTTTAGTGCATTGTATTTCGACATGTACAAATAATTGTATATGCATTCATGAAATTTTTCTGGGTAAAATGGACTGATAAAAGAGATTAAATTGTGAATTATGGATTATTGGTGGTAAAAATTTATTTGGAGACTATTAGTAATATTTTTAGAATTTTTGAGAATTGTAAGAATTTTTCTAAAAATTTTGGGGTATTTTCGATAAAAAAATAGAATGAAAGACAATTGGGAAAATGACAAATGGCCCACATGCAATGGGGCCACCTGCCAATGGGATATTAAAACACGTATCACACGTTATGTAAAGCAAAGTTACTAAAGCTCCTTGTTGTTTTAATTTTCAGATTTGTTTGGTCTTCACCAAAAGTTATTGAACCTTCATAACCGAAACCTCACTGCTGATGATTTTCTAAAAATAAGGTAAGTGAAGTTTTAAGTTGCTGAGTTCATCTCTGATGTTGTGATAGTGTGGGGAATAAATACATGCATGAGTTGCGTATAAAGTAAATTCAGTGACAATGATGAGAGAGATGAGTTGATATTATTGAGCAGTGGAAGTGTATTACCCATTGCATGGAGTTTGTGCAGAAAGTGTTTATAGGATTTGGTGAGATCTTAGTATAGAAAGGAGTTAAATGGAGTGAAAGCATGAAGGATATTAAAAAGAAAAACATAAGATGAAAGATAGAAATTTATAGTAGAGAGAGAAAGTTAAAAATAATTTCACATGCATGCATTGGTTTCTTTTAGTGTTTGAATATGACTTTGGATTTATTTGAAGGTTTGTAATAACCTTAATTTAGGCTGGTTCCAGTTTGGAACAAGTTGTATTAAGCTTAGTGTGTTATGATGTATGTTTGCTTTGAATTGCTTCTGCTTTGAGCATTTGGTTATGCATGATGAATGTTTTGTATGTTTTGGTTTTGTCTCGATTCTTTATGCATGTATGTTATGTTGTCTGCGTGGCGCTCTCGTATCCTCCCAGGAGGTATATGGGTGTCACAATATATGGCTATGTAAAGTTATTTTCTTTGTTCGACAGGTAATTGGTTTGTGGTTGAGTCTTTGGATTACTCTCTTGGAAATCAAATCAAAAATTTAATTCCAAGGGTTGCAATATAGAGTGTAACCTCGGGTCATCTCACTTAAACGGAACCTAGTGCAAATGCTCTAAGCTAGCCTAAATGTCATGAAATGTAAACTAATTGATTAAGAGTGGGGGTTTTGGATTGTTGATAAAACTAAGGAAATTGAACTAAATTGAACAAAAGTGCATAAAAAGGTATTTTAGGATTTTTGGGAAATGAAAAGTGAAAACTCAAACAATGATCAAATATGATAAAATCCTCTTGAAAATGAGCTTTGGCTATCATGGTTTAAAACAAATCTTTTGGGAGCGAAATTCACTAAGTTTTCGAATGATAAACCTTAAAGAACTCTTTAAGTCCAAGGTTTTAATCAATGAACTCCATTTC
>JAOTIZ010000202.1:33162574-33179342 GCA_027123425.1 Erythroxylum panamense
CGTCATGAATATGGATCTACCCAAACCATTTTGATGTGTTATGTGCTTATGACATGTGAACAAGTTGATGCATACATATTTTGTGATTTGCAAATGTGACTATATGATGAGAATTTGAGAAACAAGTGTTTTATGGATTTCAACAAGGATTTTTTCTATGACAATAAACATTTGGAAATGGTTTTGCTTATTTTTTTGTTATAAGCTGCTACCCACGAGCTTTCGAGCTCACCCCCCTTTCATCCCCATCTCCAGGTAACGAGCAGGAGATCGGATGAAAGAAAGTCAAAGCAACCGTTTATTTCTGTATTTGATGTGTTTTAAGGTAGATTGCTGTAAGAATAAGATTTGAGACTTTTGTTGAGAAATTATTTGGGTTTGTATCTTGTGTATTCTGGATTTTGGTATTTATGTTGTATGTGGCTTGGAAATGCCATTAACATGTTGTAAGCATGTATTTCATGATGTAAATGAATTATGGAATTGTGTTCGGATATGAAATGTGAAGTTGTTTATGGATGGGATAAGAATGAATATGAAGAAGAAAATGTATTGAGGTTGGGGTTGATGAATACCCTATTGGATATTGAATTTGCTTTGATTAAAGAACGAAAAAAAAATTTATACTGAATTGGATTGGTTTAGACTGGTTGTCCTATGGTTTCCAACGCGATGTTCTTCTAACATATTTGTTCTCAGATGTCGGCAATTTGTTTCATTTTGATTGAACCTTTTGTTTGCTTTGATTCCAAGCCAATTCGTTTCGCTTTCGATTTCTTTCGCTTTCGCCAAGTATAAGTTTGCTCACGTTTTGTACATGTGTTTGATTTATGATTCCGAGGTTGGGTTCTAGAAATGGGATCCAACATTTGTGGTTGATTGATCCGTTTTGTTTCCTTGTTACCGAAATTTTGTAAATCCGAGCCTTTCGATTTTTCTATGGCTCATTAAGAATTTGATTCGTTGTCGATATGTGATTCTGCTTTTCAGTTGGGGTCCGGTTCCAAAATTGGGGCCCAACACACTTGGGATATAGTATGTGTACATATATTATACATACCCTAATGTACTTACATATGATATAGTATGTAATACTATAGCATATGTAATACTATAGGAATGTAATATTAGTATAACATGGCTCTGGTGGTTCACAAATATAACCATGTACCATTTATACTAAATACTATAGTATGTATTGTATGCATATGTAATAAATGTAACTATACTAGTGTGATAGCTATGTAAAACACATGTACACAAGTCTAACATGGCTATATTCACTAGATTATTCACATGTACAATGCATGTGTACATGGTAGTTAATACCAAGGTATACCTAAATGTATACATACACTAATACATACCATGTGCATGCATAATAGTATAGTAATGGGTACATATCACATGCATAATTGGTACTATCATAGTGTAATAATTGGTAATATCACTATACATATACTCAGTGGCGGAGCCACAGTGGGGGCAAGTGGGGGCACTTGCCCCTACTAGCTCCAAAAGATTTTACTTGTAAAAATTATTATTTTAAATTTTGATGGTATAAAAAAAATAAAATTTGGCTATAATTAAAATTTTGCCCCCACTAAAAATAAAATTTTGCTCCCATTAAAATTTTGCCCCCACTTAAAAAATTTTCTGGATCCGCCCCTGAAAAGAAGACAGTGTTTTCTTATAAATCTTTGGATGAACATTGCTTAGGACACATGCATGGCCTAAGGTGTGTTTTGGATGGAAATCAAAGGTGAAGGAACAAGTTGAAGATATGATCATATTAGTGTGGCGGAGGTGTTTTTGTAAAAGATACAATTTAGGATATGATATTATTATAAATTGTATCTAAGTTTGTATAGAATGAGAATGATTAACGAACTCAGACATGAGTGCGTAGAAGCTTATGTCATATTTTGAAAAAAAAATTAAAATCCATGACCTAGAACACAAATCGTGGTTCGTAGTGTATAGATGACCTTATTTTAAAATATATTTTTGATGAATTTCAAATTTTAGAAGGATTCTATGACTTATTAGAGTCATGGTTAAGTTAAATTACAATTGGTAAATAAGCAATTGAATTGTACTAATTAAAGTTAGATTTAATCTATATATACAGAGAAAATATGCAATCTTTTCAGTGAGTTATTGATTAATATAGTAAAATTAGAAGTTGTCAATTGTCAAAAACATATACACACTCAAATAGCTAAATCTCATTAATTTTTTATTAATTCTTATGTTTTTATCAACAGTTAGTATTTCTAGAGAAATGTCACGTTTTTTTCCATAATTTGAACTATTTATCCTACCACATAAGTGCCGAGATCTGGTGAGCTAACGTCTTAAGAGTATACATTACTTTGGTGAGGGTTAGAGGATGGGTGGCTCGAGTTGGCACGATTCTTGAATCTCGACCTTCGCCTGTGGCTTGTCAAGAATATTGTTTAGAATGCCATGCCAGCTAATACCAACTATACTAGCAAAAAAGGTACCGTAATTAGGGCGGATTCAGAAGTTTTTTAAACTAGAGGTAAAATTTTATTTTTAATTGGGGCAAAATTTTAATGGGAGCAAAATTTTAGTTTTTTTATAGGATCAAAATTTAACATAATAAAATTTTTATGTGAAATTTTTTATAGGCAGCCTCCAGTGTAGCTCCGTCCATGACCATACCGGACAGTGGTATCTATCAATATTTGCTCTTTCGGTTAGAATTGACCAGTAACTAAAATATCGGCCAGAATTATAAATTTTTAAATTTTTTGACTAAATTGAAAAAGCTTAAATTTCTCCTATATAAAAAAATAATTACCTATATATAAAAAAGGAATATGATAAAATTGTCTATAATTTATTTTATAAAAAATAAAAATATAAATAAGAATTTATTAAATAATTTTTATTAGACTTATACAAAGTAATGATAGATTACATAACTAAATATATTAGTTTAATATAATCATATTTAATATTTTTAAATTTTGTATATTTATTTGATAATATATATAATTTTTTATACATGTAAAAATATTATAATAAAATTTGAAATATGTAAAATTAAAATTTGAAATTAAAATCTTTTAGTTTATAAGAAATATGTAAAAATAATGTTAATAAAAATAAAGAAGTATTTGTTATATCAAATTTATATTATTATAATTTTTAAGATATGGTTGAAGTAAAGTAAAAAATTGTATAACATAATATATTAAGGAATTATTTTGTAATTCTATAAAATTTATAAAATATTTTATAAATTTAAAAAGTTATCCAAAATAATATTCAGTATTTGTCGATACTAATCGTATTGCACCAAAACTAAATTTGGCGGTGTATTAGTAACATTATTCGAGAAAAATCAAGCTCAACTGAGAGCCAGCAGGTGGATGGCTCCGGTTGGCACGATTCTGGACCTTGTCTATGGAGTACGAACATCAAACATTAGTTAGCCTGCCCGCTACTGGTTAATTGATTAATCAACTTTAATTACCAAATGTCAAATATTATATATGTGAATTATAATCAAACAGTTAGGACCGTTCCTAATGTTTTATGAGTCTTGAACCAAAAAAAATTATTTTATCTCTTTTTTTTTCTATTTCAATGTTAAGAGTGGACTCTCGTAAAAAAACAAAATGAGATAAAATAAGATCAACTCAAGAGTAGACCCCAGGTAAGTACTCTTCAAAGTTGGGCCTGAATATAGTTCTCGTCCTCATTGAAGTTTTATTTTTCCTTAAATTGCATAATTTATTGATTTGACATTATTTATATGAGAACATCAACAAACAACATTAACTTGACTTTAGACACCAAGTTTTAGCTTGACAGCTTCTTTTCCTTCTATATTTAACAGTGTTCTTTGCTTTGGTTGTCCAAGAAATGAACCATTTGATCACTTTTCAACTTGAGTTTTTGGTAGGAGTCATTCAAGCATATGTCTCACATTCTTAGTCTTCTTTTGCCTTCCAACAGCTTAAATGGGTATGGTTCAAATTTTGAATAGGTCATGCGGTTGTATGTAAAAAGGCAAACAAAAACTTTGTGCACTTTTTATTGGTCACAACTGCATTGAATGCGTCGCACGTAAGTTATATGTGGCCATTCCTTTAGATACTGCATAGCATTAACGTTAACGTTTAGTACACTTTTTGAGACAAGCGATTCCTTGAGACTTAAATGAGTGTGAACGGAGACTGTTTCTTCAAAAGAAAAAACAAGTAATTAATAAACAACCAAATCTCCGGCTGTCTTTTTCGACCTAAGCCAGGGTTGCGTTGCCAAATTTGAAAATAAAACGTAAAGTAAGAAATCGTGGTGATAGACTAATTTAGCCAACGCAGGCAAGAAAGGGAAAAAGAAATTTAGCAAAGGACAGAGTTAGTGACACAGGGAAGCTCAGGCTCTGTGAGACTGAGACACTGAGATTGTTTTACGGACTTAAATATCTGTCTTGGTGTAAGACAAAAGAGAATGAGTGGTCAAATCACCACAAACAAAAAAGAAGAATCTCTTCATCAAATTTCAAATCATGCTAATCACAAACCAAATTCAGCATATTAAAGGTGATGATCATGCCATGATATGAGGTAACATGAGCTTGAGAAATGAGCAGATCTAGGGTGATGTGTGTGATTAGCAAATCATGGCTTGATTGCACCTGTAGCCCTTGGGAGACGGACGCTAGGCTATTCACGCACACAGTATAGTTGAGGCTTGAGGCTTATTGTCCGGGAGATACAAGGAGGGTGTTTTAGGTTTTGGTTCGGAAATTGAGGCCAATGGAAGGCTTTGGGAGTTTGAATCTCACCGCAAAAGGACACTATCCAGCGCACCCTCTTAACTACTGAAAACAACAGATGAGTAAGTGAAAGCTATATCACCCCATGCACACGTCCTTGTCCAGCACCTCTCCCCCACATCTGCCGCCTCTCTCTTACACACACAAACATAAACACAGAGGCCTTGAAAAGCCAACCACAAGTAATTGTCTTATAATCATCAATCAAACATGTATTGCCCTATCTATGGAGTTGCATGCATGTGACATGTATATGCATGCATGGATAATGGACATATATGTGGGTATCATACAAAATCACATGTGAATACATCCATTGACGCAGCTGACCTCCAATAACCAGAGGAAAGAGAAGGGTTTCCTCCCTTCCAGCCCTCTTATATCTAGCAGACCAAATTCATCAACTTTCTCTCACAGCTCTTCATAATCAAAGGGGGGGAAAAAAAAGCAGATCCAAGGTGTGTGGGTTGTTAAGCTGTCAATCTATCAATCAATCTATCAATCAATCAACCAACAGAGAGCTCAATCATCATCAATTTAAAAGAGTTGAAAAGGGAATCAAACGACCATGTCCGCCTCTTCTACGCCATCTTTGGACCACCTTCCGCCCACCGAGCAGCTCTGCTATGTCCATTGCAACATTTGCGACACTGTCCTTGCGGTATTACCATCACCAATCTTGATTTGCCTCCATTTTCAGTTGCCCTTTTGCCTTTATCTTAATCAGTTAGGTCTCTTTCCTATTCCTTGATCATTTTATGAGTATTTCCCTTAATATGCTCTTCTGGATTTCCTTTGATCTATGGTAGGTTAGCGTTCCCAGCACCAGTTTGTTCAAGACTGTCACGGTTAGATGTGGTCACTGCACCAGCCTCCTGCCTGTGAATATGCGTGGACTGATTTTACCATCAGCTAATCAGTTTAACTTGGGTCAATTCTTCTTTTCATCTTCTCATAGCCTTCTGGTATATAGATGGCACATTAACCTTGTCTTATCAGACGTAACTCGCTATATACTGATTTTAGATCAATGTGCTATGTTTTCTCTATGGATGAATATGTCGCAGGATGATATCCCGAACCCATCTCCAAACTTTTTGATCAATCAAACTACTGCCAGTGATTTGGGTGATCAAGCTCGAAGAGTGGCTAATGAGCTTCCAAGGCAACCTGCCATCAACAGACGTGAGACTATCGACATTTTACTTTGGTTCTTTTTCTCTCGCATCGCATCCGTCTTTTTTTCATTTTCCTTTTGTATGATCAAATGAATTATACCCTTTTTGTCTTCCTGAAATGGCAGAGAATTAATATTCCACATATTAGAATTGAGGTAAGAAAATTTAAACCAGAACCCATAAATACATCTCACTATGACAAACCAGCCTAAGTTTTTTGCAGTCTTTAAATTCATTTTCTTTTACCCTTTTCATTGTTCCCTCCGTATTCTTTTATGAACATATTGTGTTAATTTTCGGATCTAGAGACTGTTCACAATCTTTTTATGGTCAAGATTCAGTATTCTATTGGGAAATCAGGAAAAGAGAGTGGAAAAAGAAGCATGAATTTGTTTTTCGGCTTAAGTGCAACTTCTTGATTCTTGAAGATCTCTTGGTCTCTTTGAAGTTAATTATAAAGCAGAAAGACCCTTGTGTCTGCCATTTCAATCACCTCTAGGAAGGCCTAATTTAGCAATAACTTTTCATGTCTATTCACTTTTAACGTATCGTCCGTCAACAGAAACCTAATAACTGCATCTCCTGACTAGAATTAATATCATGAGCAGCTGCTGAGTAACACAGTGACCTACTAACTTTGAGAAACCATGCATTTCGGACAAGCTTAAAGGATTTATTATGCTTAGATAAAGCAACGTACATCATTTTAGGCATTTATTTTTCTTTTGATCTTCGGGACATCATTTCTTAATTTCGTGTACTTCTTTTCTATCTTTAGCATATGAAGCCAACAATATAAACAATAGAACATTGTTGATAGTTTTGGCATTTTCCTCACAGTAAAAATGTATAGATATAGAGAGAGGAGAAAGCACATTCCTCTCCCGAAAATGCAAAAGGTGAATGATTTTTTGTGTACTCCGGGAAATACTGTTAGTGAAGAATGTTTATTGAGCTAGTTATCATAGAGAGGGAAAGAAATGAGAGTAGAGAAGCAGATAAGAAAAGAAAAGCAGAATTAATGCGACTAAAAGTTAGCGGAAGTGATATTAATATGTCTGTGTCTCATGTCTGCTTGTCCCTCTCCAGCTCCGGAGAAGAGACAGAGAGTCCCCTCAGCGTACAATCGCTTCATCAAGTGAGTAATGATTTCGAAGCATTCACACCTTCTCTCTTACTGTCTGTCAATCTCTCAGCATGTGTAGGGTTGTAAATTAATGGGGCTTCTCTGTATTTATACACTTAGCTTTGCTAATTTTGAAGTAAAATTGTGAATGCTGCAGGAACGAGATCCAACGCATCAAAGCTGGTAATCCTGATATAAGCCACAGAGAAGCCTTTAGTGCGGCTGCTAAGAATGTAAGATCCAAGAAACTTGTTTAGGGTTTTCTAGTTAAGTTACCATATTGGAGTTCCTCTTTCATGATGTCCAATTAGGGTTTTTCATTCAATTGCTTTTGTGGGGTTTCTTTTCCTCTGAATCTATTTTGTCTTTACTATGTCAGTGGGCTCACTTCCCACACATTCACTTTGGTCTTTTGCCTGATCAATCAGAATAGACTAACGTGCGCCAGCAGGTAATCTATGCACACCTCTCCTCTAGATATTCTCTTTTTCACTTTCCAATAGTTGAAAGGCATGTTAGTTTCATGTTTATATAGACATCATGTCTTCTTACAACCTAATTTGTGGTTGAGTTTTTGTGTAGGAGAAGATCTTCTAATGAAAGATGGGCATCTAGCTTCAGCTAATGTTGGAGTTCCCACTTACTGAGATTTTGGAGCTTTTAGTTTCTTCTTCTATTTAATATCTCACCACTCTCATCTCTTTATGATCTTTGTTTCAACCAGCTTCACTACTTCTTAGTTATGAGAGAAAAGAACCAATGTTTAAGATGACTGGCGAGTTTAATTATAACTTTTTCCATCCTCTACTCTTAATTTCCATTAATGTGAAGCAAAAAGCTTATGCCGATTTAGGTTTAGCATGTAACTTTCTAGAAATGTCAAGTACATTTTGGTTGGAAGACCTTAAGTAATTCCAGTCTCTATGTTCAAACCTTTCTCAAGCACTGTAGCTGATGCTTTCTGATCAAAAGTTTCATTCATGATATGTGCTTCTTTTGGATTATCATCTTATATCTCACGATTATAAGACGTAATATTCATCACAATAACAAAGAATTGGAGGATTCACAAATCCCAACATTTTATGTTTAACATGCTTTGAGGTATTTATTGGCGGCCCTAATAACCCAAAAAAAGCTAAAAATAGGAAAATCTCACAAAGATGATTGTGTTCTCATTTTTTACATCATTGTTGATGATGTTATCGAGTAAGTGGTTATCTACTTTGCATGTACGTAAAGTGGAATTTTTCTGAATACTTTTCTTTTACAGCCCCTTAATCATGACATAACACTGTCTTTACGTAAATGATTATTCCCTCTGGTATTTGTGTACAAATTAATAATGCATCAACTCTATAAAAACTACTCTCTGCATTTTATTATTTCCCTAGGTAGAATTTGAATAATATCACCACCCACAGATGTTTTTCTAGACAAAAGATTTATTATTCCTTGGATATGTCAAAGATGATTGCAATGCCAATCTAGGCTCATCTAAGAAGAAACCTTAATGTTTGAATTTCTAAATCAAGCCACTTACGTACCTACAACTAGACGCCTTACATGCAGTTAGTCAGAAGCAACAAACCGCCGATGATAGGTAAGGTAGAGAGTATAAAATAAATTGTTATAATGCATGATCACTACTTCAGTTTGATAAGGTTAAAAATTTAGGTAAATATACATAACTTGATAGCAAATATAGAAACGCATTAATGTTCTAAACTATAGGAATTTGTACAGTTGAATTCCACAAACTTAAGATTACGTCTTGATTTGTTGATGAGTGATTTCAGCATCAGATAGATGGAGAGTGATTTGTTCTGATAGGCTTTGAATAGGAGCTAAAGTTGCTATAAGATCACCCCTCATATGCCCTCGCGAGATAAGTGTGCCATCAAGAACACCTATCTTGAACCGAAGAGTAGAAAAGACCAAGTAAGGGCTTGGCTAATAAATTTGTCATTTGATCTTGAGATAAAAAATGTGAAACTGCAACTTATCCTTTAGCAGTTTTATCATGAACAAAATGACAATCTATTGTTATGTGTTTCATTTTGAAGTGAAACGCCAGATTTGCACAAACATAGGTAGCATCTATATTATCACAATGGATTGTTGGTGTGGAAAGTAATGAAATGCCCAACTCAGATAGAAAGGATTGAACCCAAGCAAGCTTAGAAATAGTGGCTGTAACATCACAATAATAAGCTTTGATAGAGTTGTAAGTAACACCTTTTATTTTTGATAACACCAAAAAATTAGATTTTCACCCAAATAGATAATATAAGAGGTGGATGAAGTGTGATCATCACAATTCTCTACCTAATTGGCGTTAGAGAATGCCTATAGATGAGGAGACACCTGGCATCATAAAGACAAACCATGATAAAGAGAAATTTTAAGGTAACAAAAGACCTTTTTAAGAGCAGCAAGGTGAGAACCAATCATGTATAAATTACCATAATTTATTTATTCACAATGCAATGTCAAAACATCTTATAGAAATATATTGGAGACCACCAATATGCTGCCTATATATAATGGCATTAATTGCAGCTAAACCATTATAGAGTTTCAATGAGGTAGGAGTGGACATTGGTCTAGTAGCAATTTTAGCACTATCCATATTTGGTTTCTGAAGCAAATCTCGAATATATGTTGTTGACATGAGAGGATACCATCTTTGGATGAAACAACCTCCACTCTTATTTTTTTTTTTATGTTGGGATCTTTGCAAGGCTTTCTGTATCATATTTCTGAACTGAAGATGGTTAATGTATTAACTTGGTTTTTGCAGAAATGGAGAGTTGCTGAAAAGTAAAGAAGACACAAGAATTTACTTGGTTTGATAATACAAAGCTATCTATGTCCAAGGATCAATCTCATACTTTGGTTTTTCACTAGCTTTAAGAAAGGAATACAAGAGATTGGGTGTTTCACAAAACACCTGCAAGAGCTCCCTCACAAACTCCCTAATACTCTTTTGATAAGTATTCTAGCACTCTCTCAATATTTCTCTCTTGAATAAGAAGATTGTACATGTATTAGCTTGTAATGTGTTGTTGTATCTGAAGCTTGAAGTTTGTCCTATTTATAAGACTTGTTGGATGTGCATGTAGAAAAAGATGATTGTCATGTATCTTCCATATGCTTGACTAATGCTTATTATGCTTTGAATTCTGGTTTTCTACGACTGTGTTTTGTGAGGATTCTAATGTATGCTCTTCACGTTTGTCTCACATGTGTGTGACTTAAGCTTCAACACAAGTCTTCAAACATTATTAGAACATTCGAGAGTCCTTCTCTCTTCTCTTTGTAAGCTTCAGACACTTTCTTTCATCTTCTCTTTCGATTCTCCATCTGTGTCCGTTGTTGTTTGATGAGTTTGTGTGAGGATTTATGGAGAACGTTGTAATTTCCTTCACATTTAAGTTACTAAGATCCTTTAAAGAGAACTTATGAGGCAGTGTTGTAACAAAATATTTTATAAAAGAAGAATTATTTCCTGTAGGGATTAAATCATCTACATAAACCAAAAAATAAGCGATGATACTATTATGAGCATATATGAAAAGAGAGTTGTTAAATTTAGATTGGATAAAGCCATACTGTCAAACAGAATTACTCAATGCATTATACTAAACTCGAGGAGCCTGCCACAATCCACAAATCACCTTATTGAGGTGGCATTCATATGTAGGTAAAGATGGATCAATGACAAGATGGCCAATTAAAAATGCATTGTTCACATCTTGTCAATGCAATGACCAAGTTTTAACAAGTGCCAATCTGAGAACAAAATGAAGAGTAACTAGTTTTACTGTTAGACTAAACATTTCCTTATAATTACTCCTGGATGTTGATGCAAGATTTTGATAACAAACCTAGATTTGTAGTGAGAGATACTGCTATCACTCTTATGTTTGATGCAAAATACTCATTTGTATCCAATAACATATTGACCGTCTTTAGAGAGGACAAGTTACTATCTCCCATTACATATGAGTGTTATGCATTCATTGGAAATAACTTTAAGCAATTGAGGATCTTGCATTACATAAGACATACGCGTTGGTTCAATTGGGGATGACAATGGATAATTGTTGACTATAAATAGGCTTTTAGGTTTGAAAAATATTATTTTGAGAGCGTGAGTGATAATAGGATGAGTGCAATGAGGTAAAGAATTATGTGGGAGTTCTATAAAGGTGGAAAGGTATAATAATGAGTCAAGTAGGTTCTATAGAAGTAGGGGTAGAAAATTTTGAAAGGATAAACTTAGAAAGAGTTGAAAACTTACATGACAATCTTAAGGACCATAGCATGACATTTATGATGCCTCTAACATAGGTTCGTCTAAAGAACTTGTAGCTGGAATTACAAAGTGTGAATTTTAGTTAAAAGGAGATGATGGAATATACTAGAGGTGAGAGGAAGATGGTGGTTTTAGAGAGTTGCTAGGAGTATGTGGTTTAAAAGGAAAAGTTGACTCATTAAAGGTGACATATCGTGACATAAAAACTTTGCTAGTAGGGATCAAAACACTCATAGGTATTTTAGTGCAAAGAGTATCCAATAAACACATATAATCTAGATTCTAAAATTGGGGTCTAATTTTGCTTGGCATAAGGTTTTAACCGACGAAATTAAAGATAACCAAATAACTTGAGTTTCAAATAATTTGGTTATTCTTTAAACAATGCTTCATGTGGATATTTATGGATGAAGAAAGGTGATGAACAGTAGGAGGAAGACATAAAGACTTGATGTAAAAGAGTGAGACCTGTTCTATAATATGTTAATCGTGTTATTCAATTGAGTCATTGTAGTGTGGTATATAAGGGTGCTTGCAGGTGAAAATGCCTTATGTAGCAAAATACTTTTTTTAGATGTTCATATTCACTATCACCCTCAGAGCACATAGATATAATAGAAGTTTTAATACAATTTTCAATAATGGCTTTAAACTTTGGGAATAAAAAGAAGAGATGAGACCTTTTTTTAGTGGATAAAACCAAATATAATTTGTAAAGTGGAAAAGAAGAATAACATAGTATTGAAACTCATCAATAGATTTTACAAGAATTAATACCCAAAGATCATTGTATACGAGTTCAATAGGAACTTCATTAGTTAACGTGGATGCGCCAAATGGCAATTGATGACTCTTATTGCATTCACATGACTCGTAAAAGGTGGGTACACTAGAGTTTGATTTGCCTGGTAAAGAATTGGACATAATTATCTGTTGAAATACGCTAAAAGATGATTGGCCTAGTTATTGATGCCAAATATTTTAGGATGACTTAACACTTATCATAACCTGAGGTTGAGAGGGTTGGATATGCATTGAAGAAGGCATTACATAAACTTCATTCTCATTCTAGCCTCGAGTTAAGATTGCCTTCATTATTAAGTCCTTAACACAAAAATATGTAGGAAAAAATTCAACATATACATAAGAGTCAATGAACCAATTATGATTTTTAGATTGAGATGTAAAGGTTAAGTTAGTTTTAAGAGATAGTCCTAACAATTTTTTCATTTAGTAGCATTATGTTGGCAGCATGTCAAGTTTTGTCACAAATTTGAAAGACAACGTTGTTGAATTGATTATTTTGATGAGAGTAGTTGTTGGATTTCTTGTTATTTCTCCTACTAAATGATTCCTAACCATCGTTAAGGTGATTTGAATTTGAACCTCGGAATCTTGAAGAATGCCTTTTCGTTGGGTATGTGTTTGTAGATTTCTTGGTGAAATTTGTTGTCATAATAGGACTTTCACTATTTTCGATCTTGGACATACTCAGAAAGTTTATCATATAATTATTCAAAGGTAAAGGGACATTCCCGGTTCATATAATTGCAACAATCTCCTTATAATGTAGTCTAACGTCTTTTAATATGTAAAGAACTGAATCATCTTCATTAACTAGAGCATCCACTAAAGCAAATTCATCAGCTTTACACTTACGAGCTCTAAGTATTCTCTTATAAATTTGACATCATGCTTGGTACCAGTAAGATTGTATTTACAGCCACCAAACATCATTTGGATTGATTTGCATTGTAGAGACATTAGCAATAATTGGGATCATATATTTTGAATTAGAAGTTATGATATTGTGTAAGAGAAGTTTTCTTGTCTTTTTCATTAAAAATATGCTAGGTTAGCCACATCTTTATTGTTTTCAATAATTGTTTTTGAAGGACATGGTTTGGAACCATCAATGAATCCAAACAGATTATAGCCTCAAAGGAGAGCATGGAATTGAGTTCTCTATAAAAGGTAATTTTAAGGGGTAAGTTTCAAGAGTAGTTGAGTAATAACATTGATTGAAATAATTGAGTTTGAATTGATAGTATTTTGAGAGCAAGGGTTAACAACTTTGAATGTGATGCTAAAATTTTAATTGGCCATAGTGGGATTTAGAGCTTGTTTAAGCAAAAATGCTCTACTACCATACAAAACAAATTGATGTAATGCAATAATTGTATTTCATTGCTTCAATTTGATAAGGTTACAAACTTGGTTTAAACATATATAACTTGACAACAAATATGGAAAGCTATTTCTATCCTATACTATATTAATATGTACGATTGAATTCCATGATCTTAGGATTATGTTTTGATTCGTTGACGAGTAATTTTAGCATCACTGTGTTGACTATAAATGGAGAGGAATTTTGTTATAATAGGTTTTGATTTAGAAGTTGGAGTTACTATATGAATATTCTTAATAGAGATGTTGAAACTAGAACGAGAAAGAACTCACTTTAAAATAGACAAAAAATATATATAAATAGAGTTTTATACTTTTGAAAGAGCAAGTAGACTTAATAAGTCATGCTAGCAGATAAAGAAAAGAAAAAGGGGCATATAGATGAAATATAAATTTAAGAGTATGTGAGGAAAATCCTTAAACAATGAGGAAGAATGAAAATTGAATTTTGCTCTTTATTTACGTTTTTTGGAGAGCAATGTCTAATTAATTTTCTTATATTTTTAATCATAAGTCTAGTTCAGATAAGTATAGATAATCTTAACGCAACGCTTCGAATTTTCCCAAAAAGAATTTTAAATGTTCAAACATATATAAATATATTTGCTTTCAATAATCCATTCCCTCCGTAAAGTTTCCAAACCCGTCCAGATGTCGTGTTGGAATGATCGAAAAGCCCAAAACAGATCGAGCCCGCCCAGACAATCCCTTATCAAATAAAGATTACGTTAGTCAAAAGTCACGCACCAGATGCCACCCACGCTAGACAATAATCATCCCTTTGGAAAAAAAGGGATCAGATTAGACCAGACCAAATCACGTCCAATCAAATCGCAGTAATCAGACAGCAAATGACTTTTGTTTGCATGCTTCAAAACGATACCGAGTTTAATGTCAGAATGACGTGCCCGAGCCCCTGCCACTGCAGGGAAATTACGAAACTGAAGCTCCAAAATTCCCCCTTTGAAGACTCGGTCAATCTTGGACGATGAAATGAACATGGATAGAGGTTAAATATGTAAACAGTTGCAAATCGAAGATGGTTTATGTTGCCTGTCGCATGAAAGGAAAACATCCAAAATCCAATGAATTCTTAAGTTCTTTGTAAACTCTAATAAACATTTTCTTTTGTTATTTTTAAAAGCAACGGAAGGCCACATTTAATATTCTGTCCAATGTCTCGTACGTACAACTCAACTCAGGAGACTGTAAGAAAAAGAGAAGATGATAACCTCTGGTGTTGAGCCTGCATTTCCATCCTTTTGTCCTTGTTCAGTAGAAATTGTGGACATGAGACCGTTTAGAGTACATGTAGACCTACTTTGCAGCACCCAACAGTAATACTGTAGATTCTCAAGTTATCCGGAACAAAAGGCTTCATAAAGAATCCCCACAGGCCAGGCCACAACAATTGCTGTATATCTCCAGGATGTCATCTTCTTAAAAAATGCAGCTTTTTATAAAGCATGCATGCAGTTCAAACAGTAGTAGTTATAGCTTTTGAATTTGAGTGTGTGATCATCTCATGTTTGGAGTGGATTCAGAGTTTTTCAACAGTTGCATTGATATGATTTGAACAGTAAATCATGTCCCGCCTAGCATTTCAGATATATGTTTGCCAGTGTGTTTTCTGAATGCCTCGCCTTCTTTCTGGCCTCTGGACCAACTTTGCTGAGACAAGTTGGCTGAGAGGATGTTTGTGCTTCTTACATGTTCTGTTGTTGAAGTTTGAAGACGACCATTAACAATGAAGTATATGTATTCTACTGCCTATCACGATTAATACATTAATAGATATAAGGGGGGAGAGAGAGATGAATAGATGATAATATTGTAAAAACACATTCAAGACCATTTCAGTCTCATCATCTATCACAGAAGAATAGGTTTAGGAACGTAGCGTAGCACGAAGATGAGCTAATGGCACCTTGGATGTCCTAACGGCCAGGGGACACGATCCAGTTGGAACGGCAGTGCCTAAAGCAAATGGGCGAAAGGGACCGCATCGAATTCGAAAGAGACATGAATTCCAGCTATTCTAAACGTTTTCCACCTTATATTGGAAAAATAATTGGGCCACCCTCTTACATGAAATTTTCAGGTTTGTATGCCCCACCTCCTCGATTTATCAGTATCCATTGGGAGAAGAGTAAAAACTTGGGACCTAATGAATATTGTCACAGAGGTCAAAGTTGAACTTGAAATTTTACCATAAGTTGTGCCTGTTTTCATGCGACAATTTTACTCAGGTCTGCTTGAGTAAGGTTCAACCTTCTCACGTAAATGTCATCGAATAATTCCGTTAGCTCTCGAATATCTCACGCTTACACAAATGTCTAAAGTGTTTTTCTCACATATAAAATAACACAAGTGTAAAACAGAATAAAGAAAACAACAAGAGATTTATATATACCCGAAGCTATTCTTTCATTAACCCTTAACAAAATGTTAACAAAAGCACTACAAGGAAAATACCCAATTTGCGACGTTTTATAAACGTCGCAAATGTTGAAAAAACGTCGGGGAAACGTTTTTTCGACGTTTCTAAAAACGTCGCACCAAACGTCGTAGAAGGGGAGTAAGCAAAAGTTTTTATCGACGTTTTTTAGAAAACGTCGAGGAAGCCTGGGTTTTTTTCCGACGTTCAGGGAAACGTCGACAAAGCTTAAGAGAATGAGCGACGTTTAATCTAAACGTCGTGGAAACAGCATACCTTTCTACGACGTGTATTAGACGTCGTAGAAAGCATCACAATCTTCGACGTCTTCTAGACGTCATAGAAATCCTGACATTGTTCGACGTCTTGTAGACGACGTAGAAAGAGTGGAAAGCTGCGACGTCTTTTAGACGTCGTTGATAACCTGACGTTCTTCGACGTCTTCTAGACGGCGTAGAAACTATGGAAATCTGCGACGTCGTTTAGACGTCGTAGATAGAGGTACAATCTGCGACGTTTGCTGAAAAACGTCGCAGATGATAATTTATTTAAATATATTTTTAAATATATTGAAATAATTTTAATTTAATAAATTATAAATTAGTGAGAATTATATTCCATTAAAATAAAAACTTAATGGAATAATTATTCTAATTGAATAATTAATTATTGGGAAAAATATTAAATCTGATTTATTTAA
>JAOTIZ010000202.1:33180819-33191936 GCA_027123425.1 Erythroxylum panamense
AATGCATGCAGTGAAATCCTACCAGTCTATCCCAATATTACCGTAATACCCTTACTGACAGTAACGGGATGTTACAGAAACCTTCTCCGAGTCTGCCACCTTTGCCGCTGTCAAGTATTGCTCCATGTCCCACGGTAAATTTTCAAGCTCCTTGGCACTCCGTTTGCCATAAAAAACTTGTGGCTCTCGTACCTTCACTATAGGCTTTCCACTCAGACATCCGTCTCGTGCTTTTCCATCACACGTTTGAGCACCAACAGATCATAGTTAATCTCCTCACGAGCCTTCATCTGTTCCTCAAGCGCTCTCATAGTTGCTTGAAGCTCTCTCTCCAAGGCTGCAATACATTCCAACAAAGGAATTACACCCTCATCCGTCGGGGCTAGAGACTCAAGAATCGCCTTTATTCTAGTAACCCTTTCCATCAATTTACTTCCACCAACCATCGCCCTAGATTGGCTCTGATACCAGCTATCACAAAGGTTTGCTTTGGACTCGAACTTTTATCACAAGTCACGCCCACCTTCATGCAGCAATCCCGCTTAGGTCCACTAAAGCAAGATTCAGCGGTCTCACGTGAATGTCGTCGACCAATTCCGTTAACCCTAGAACACTTCACGTGAATACAAGTGTTTAAAGTATTTCGCTCACACTCAAAATAACAAGTGTAAAACAGAGTAAAGAAAGCAATAAACTATTGCATGTAAAGTAGGATTAGCGGTTCTAGAACCATCAATGATTGGTGAATCCGTAGATCCATTTGCAACTCCTTTGAAAATATTACCTGAATGGTATTTCTTTCCCGTATTTCAAATACTTCGTACAGTACCCAATAAGTTATTGGGTGTTCTTTTAATGGTTTCAGTACCTGTGGGATTATTAACAGTACCATTTTTGGAGAATGTTAAAGAAATTTATATATAGTCGAAGCTACTCTTTCATTAACCCTCATCAAAATGTTAACAAAATATACAAATACCTCCTTCTCGAAGCACTTACAAGGAACTCCCTCGAAGCCTTTACATTGAGAACTCTCCCAAAAACTTTCACCTCTCAAAGCTGTCTCCTCTAAGTGATTCCTCTCAATGAACGAGTCACTAATTGAATTACATAAATTAGCTCTCAACTCTAATAAACTATTTATAGGCTCCTCCAGATAACTAAGTTAGAGTCCTAATAGAACTCTACTAGTTAAGATCACAATCTTATCCTATATAGGATTAAGTTACATCACATTAACAAGATAAAAGATTACCTTATCTAGAAATAATTATCTTTATCCACGAAGATCTCTTCTATCTTCAGATGATCTTTTCACGTGATCTTTATCTCTTAAGTTGATGTTCATCTACTGTGATCTTATTCGCCACGTTATCATGTACCACATCATTTACAGTTGCCACATCACTACTAATGTGTTTTCACCACGACTTATCCACACATAAGTCCATCAATACACGTCTATGGACAAGTCCATCTTTCATGATCAAGCTCACTCATGGTACAGTCTTGTCGCTCCATAACTAAGTACAAGTCACAATTCGAGTTAGTATAAACCCTCGCACACTTTACGTATCTTCGACTTGCCTTGTCGAAGTTAAGTATTTATGCACTTTGTCGCGCTTGCATGCCTTCAAGCATCATCACGAGTCTCGCATATCTTTGCACATTCTCGTGCATCTTCGAGTCTCGCGTGATTTAATTCGCCAACTCCGCACGTCTTCGCACCCGAATCTCATGTCTCGTCAAAAATTTCCACCAATGCACGCCTACATGTGCCCACGTGTATCGAATCTCGCCTACTCCCAAATCTTCTCTGATACTTTTCGCATCTCTTTCCTACTTCGCAAGTTCTTTGGATTTTGCTTGCCAACTTGCAAAACGTCGCTTTGTTCCCTTGTTAACATACCTTCCTCATGCTGACCTGCATGCCAAGCATTGACTAAAGCTTGCTAACACTCGCACGATTCCGCAGTCTAAACTTGAAGGTCTAACAAACCATCATAACCCTAAGATTGGCTGGTGGAAAGTATCGAGGATCACATTTGAGAATAAAATTTTAAGGATTTATTTTACTGGCTTTGAAGAAAGTACGCATTACAAGGATACATGACACTAGAGCCTTGGGCAGTTACTTCTATTAGAAACTTGATGAATTGTCAGCGGTACATAAATTGCTGGCTTTAAAAGAATAATAATCCAATAAATAAAGTGGAACCTCCGAAGGTTCAAAATACATGTCAAAATCACCGGAAATTTCCTATCAACAGGATTACAAGAGCACACCTAGTTACAGCACTCGCACCAAGAAGACAGGCCCAAACAAGCAATGTGAAAAATCAACTGAAAACGGGCACCAGAGCACAGATCATCATCATCAATGTGAAGAAGAGCTTTGGCACATTCCCTCTTGGCGATGCATCTGTAGAGATATCCTGAGGCCTGAAAGAAGGAAGAAAACATATGTAATCAGATTTCCAGTGTTTCACCGGGACTGATGAGCTCAGTGTAGAAGAGTGTAACAGTGAAAATATCTATGTATACTTTTGTAGTTTGCCGAGAGCACCACAATAGAGGACATTATCTGGCGGAGCAAATTCAGTTTTGTTATTCTCTTCCGGATTCACAACTCTGATATAGGTTTCTTGCCCAAGGTACCATGAGTCGAGGTTCTCACTTCTGAGGTTCCATGCTCCAACGTTGTCAAGTGATGCTAAAATTGCAGTCCAAGCTCCAGGATACACCTATACACAGACAGATATGTAGGTGTCATCATTTCTTTTTCGTCAGTTACAACTCTAAAATTTAATTTAACTTCAAGATACAACTTTTGGAAACGGAAAGATTTCATTTCTTAGCATATTCGCAATCAGAACCAGTTAGTGGTCGAGTTCGTGAGTTTCCTAGTCAGACCAACCCTGTCCAGGTCTAGCAACCCTTAATCATTTTAACAAATTGGAATTCCAAACTACAGCATAATGATACAACGGCCAGCTAGGATTTGAACGATATATTCTTTTGCACCGTAAGCATAAGAACAGATGTCCAAAATTGCTTAATTACATGATGACTTGTAAATGATCACAAATTGTTGGCATCAAAAGTAAAATATGAATCAGATTAACATGTATAGTAGACCACGCGCAAGCAATGAGTATAAGAGTCAACTTTAGATTTTCAGTTACACGCCACACAGACTGAAAAGCACATAAAGAACTATGAGGATTTCTTTTTAGCTCTAATACAGTTGGCCATGTGTCACAGGCAAACTTCATAACAATGAAAGGTTTCCATCATCATATTCTTTAGGACGTGTCACAGGCAATTAATGACAGCATAGAGAATATGATGATGGAAACCTTGATTGTTATGAAGTTTTCAGGTAAACAAAGGATGTGGACCCGTAGAACCATATTAATAGTGTACCTGTACTGTTGAGCGTGCAACACCATCCCACTTATTATACGTGCCCCTGCTGTTTTCAGTCCAGTCACCATAATCCATTCTGCATCGAGTCAAAATAAAAGTGATTAAGGTATGTGCTCAAAGATGTAGACTTTTTTTTTTTGTTTTTTCAAAAGGATAATGTAGAAAAGTTGAAGAGAAACAGGCGTGAATAATTTCCTACCCAACAACAAAAACTGCATATCCACTCAGGTGATAGCTCTGCATCTTTGTTTCATTGTTCTGCAGAATGATTTCCATAAAACCTCTGTAGGTTCCATTTATAACTGATGTTTCCATTTTAGGTGGTCCTGTAATGGGTGTGTTGGTGAAATCGAGCTTATATACTCCCTTCACTTTGTGCTGGTCAGCAAGCCTGATAGGAGTGGAAGGATTGACAAAGGATATACCACTAAGAGTTGCCTTTCTTTTCCCGCTAATCATCACAGGTGGCTTGTTTTTCAAAACATAAACATCAGTCACGTTGATTGATCCATATCTGAATGAACCTTGTGGATTAGGACGTGCACCACTGGCAGAGACATTCCACCTGTATAATTTGAAAATTTTGAGTCAACTTAGCCATAGAGTTCAAAGATGCGGTGTTAAAACGAATATTGAAGTTCAAACCACAAGATTGCCTCAATTGTTTTCAAAGACAAAAATTTTGAGCTTCTAAATACAAGATGAGCTCTTGTCTTTAACAATTTTTTTTTCAGTCATTTTAACTGCTGAAAGCTTGGTGGAACTGAAAAGGCTTAAGAACAATGTAAAAATGCATTGAAAAACAACTGATCCTAACCTGATGGATCTTGCTTGATTCATTGAGAAGGTTTTGTCAAATTCATCATTTGGTGGATCAGGAAGTGGACCTTTTGCCTCCCCCTTGGAATTAGTATAGTGCAATATGGCAACTCCAGTAACTCTTTTCCATTGGGATTCATTCACAAACCTAGCACTGGCTACAATGTAGTAGTCAGTACTTGCGTTCTGATCCATTGTAACCAGAAAAGAATATGACTGTCCTACATGTATATCTAAGCTGGTATAATTTTGCTGCACAGTATACGATCCTTCTGACTCAGCTAGAAGAAGATTATGGCCCTGAATCCTGAAATTCAGACTGGTTGAAGTACCAACATTGTGCACACGAAGGCGATATGTTTTTCCTGGAAAGATATAACAACATTGTCACTTGGTGAGGGACTTCTAGCTATCAGAATGTAAAATCATAACAAAGTAACAGCAATATAAATGTTTACACAGCTATACAATATATAATCGAGAATAGCATTTTATACGTTGTGAAGTAAATACTTGTACACAAGGTAATGCTGATAATAATGTTACTAGCAAGCTGGATTACCCTTTAAAAACCTAGAACAAAAGTATCTAATGCCTAGCATAACATATATACTCCTGGTTAACCAGCTAGAACTTGAGGAATTCCAGCAACCAAAACACAAGAGTTTAGGATAATAATATAACTTTATCCTGCTGAACGCAGAAATTGATATTTCAATTCATTAAGTGGAACAGAAACATTGATGGATATCAAGCAACTAGCAAGTATGATAATCACCTGGATTAACTTCAATAGTTTCATAGTCAATGCCATCAGGAACAAGAGTAGTGTTATACTGATAAGGTCCTTTACCATTTATAAGGACTCCATCTGGCATCCCTAGGTCTTTTCCTGCATCAAGAGTCTTCCTCAAAGCCTAAACAACCCCAATTACATAAATATTAAACAAAGTGAGTGTTTAGCTTCTAACAAGATACAACACACTCAAGTATAATATCTAAGGATACAAACCGTATGATTCCTCTTGTACCAATCACCAATCAAAAGGATAATGTCTCCATTAGGGGTATCAAAGGGGACTGGAATAATATCCCGGTTATTTATAATAAAGCTGCCATATCCACCGGAAGCTCTCTGCATGTTGAGAGAAGGGAAGTAAAAGAAACTCCCTATCTGATCCTTAACCTGAAAATTGTAAGTCCAATTCCACTTTGAAGGAATTGGACAGTTAGTACCAAGCATTCCATCTTGCCACGAGCTTCTCCTTTGTTGAATTCCAGACCTATGACATCCGACTAAGGTTCAATCAATGAATGTTATTTACTGACCTAGCATTATATATACCAAAGTATATATATACAGTTCAAAGTATAAAAGCAAGTGCGTTTATCTGCACACTTCATATGATATATTCAAGAAAGAAAATCCTACCAGTGCATAAGTAGGTTTTCGTCTAATTTGTTTCGAACGTTAACGATGACATTATTGTTGGTTGTCACATTTATAACAGGACCAGGAAACTTGCCATTCACAGCAATAACCTGCAAAATAGTGCAATTTGGTAGCACTTTAGCAAAAACTCTTGAAAGCTCACCATTAGTTACCAAAACCATTTTAACCGTACACACTAAAGTGTACTGCTTTAAGCTGAAATTGTCAGTGTGCAAGCAAGTTTAGCAGATCTAAAGTTACAGGTTGAAACTTTAGAGAATTTCAAGCATACCCTTATTTTCAGAAGTTAAAATAAAGAAATGAAAAGATATAATGGGCAGAAACAGAAACAGAAAGACAATGCAAGGAGAGACGCCAAGAACAGAGAGATCCAAAGAACTAACCTGCTGAGGCTCGCCAAGAGGAGAGGCAGTAATGTAAGACACCTCAAACTCATATGTCACCGTTGGATCTACAGCCCAGCACAAGCTCACGAGCAAGAAAATTTGGAGAAGAGACAAAGCAAAGAACCTAGAGAAAGCCATTTCTTTTAAGGTCCTTTTTGGGGCTTGAGTACCAAAGAAAGAATCCAGTTTTCTCTTTAGCTTTTAATTTTGTCTGAGTTTTACATCATGTGGTAGAGAAAACGAAAGTGAAGAAAAGAAGAAACTACAGTCTCTAAAGAGCAAAGTGACACTGTGCCTCACTATCTTCGTGCAATGAAGGGAGAAAAACGGAGGGAGACAGAGAGAAAAACGGCTCTATTCTTCTGTCTGTATTGTTATGAAATGTGAAAAGATGGAACTTTTGTCTTTGGTTATTTGTTGTCGGTCACCACCTGGTATTTTACGCGTACAATGATGAAATACATGTGTATAGTATTTTATAGCTGTCCTTTTGACAATTGTCATCCCTCAAACATAACCCAACGTTCAGATGCAATAGAAAATGCCACGGCGCATAATTGCCCGTCCTTTGTGAACCCCACTTCATAAATAGCTCTACTGAACTTGGATGCATATGACCAAAAAAAAAAAAAAAGAACTTGGATGCTGGTGAAAAGCAAAACCGGTGCTGTAGAAAGCAAGGAAATTGCAGAAGAGTGGGAGTGGGGAGAACTTGAAAGAGAAAACCCGGCACTCTACCTGGTGATTTGTTAATAAATACCTTGGCATCTAGTGTTGTCCCAACTGAATATTTTCTTTGAGTGTGGACCAATGAAACCATGCGTGCCAGTGTCTGATTTGCCAAATTTTCTAAGTACGGATGTTTTAGTTTTGCTTTGCTAGCTCTTCCCATCGCAAAAATGTCATGCTATCCAACGTTTGGATTGCATTTAAGGTTTCATTGAAATGGTGTGGCTTATATTGGATATGTGGTATATCGGATCCAATGACAATGTTATCTTATTATTAGCCAATAGGATCTATGGTAGATCGGATCCAATGACAAGTTTATCTTATTATTAGATTAATGATTAATCAATTTGTATAAACTCACAATGATATATTTTTAAATAACTAAAAAGAATCTTTTTCAATAATTAAAATGATTAATCATCCAATCTCACAACTAAATTAAATAATTAAAACAATCTTAATTCATAATTACGTAATATTTCCTAAAGATTAATCTAAATTCACAATGATACACTTCAAATGAACTAAAAACATCTTTTTTATTAATAAAATACTCAATTATCCAATCTCTAATTATAAAATAATTAAAACAATCTCAATTCATAATTAAAATAATATTTCTTAATTTAAATTTTTTTAATTCAAATCTATTTGCTTCACTTTGACACTTAGACTTAAATTTTTATTCATAAGAGATTTTTTACTTAAAATCATAGCTGTACATCAATCAAGACAAACAATAAATAAAACAAAACAAAATTTTACTTCATTAGATGTCAAACACTTTATTGCTAAAATCTATATAACATTGTACCATATTTGAAACTCATTCAAAGAAATGAGCATGCAATTGTGCATATTAAGACCAATATCATATAATGTAACAATATGAACCAAACTGGAACTTATCTCTACATGATTTTCTTTAACTCCTCTCTACCTGATTTTTCCTTTATACCCCTGCTTCTTACCATTTTTGGAAACAATTTCTCTCGCGTATGGTATATTTCTTCTTTTGACTAGGTGATTGCATCTTTGAGACTGAGGTTTCAACCTCGATGGAAGGCCCTTCAAAGGCCTTGTACTTAGTGAAAGAGGTGGGTGAATCCTCTTTATCTATTGAAGAGTTCCTAGCCCTATTTAGAGAATCACTCCTAGCAAAATCTAGAGAAAGGGTCACTCAAAAGAGGCATGAATAGAATATAAAATCTTTGGAAAACGTTTAAGAACTGCGACGTTCTCAAATTTGGAGAACAAAATTGCATACATAGTACAACAAAGGAGCACTCGAGTATTATCATAATGTAGTTAAAGATGGTATCATTTCTCCACCAATTGAATTACTTAAGGTTATAGCTTTTGCTTAGTCCACTGCCTTAATTGGATTTTTCTGGAGAAAGAGGCCATATTTTCCAGTAGTAAATGATTGGGCAAGAGCTAAATGGGGCAAGAAAAGCTTGGACAAAGTGATGTTTAGAGAAGATGGAACAAACTTGTTCAATTTTTCAGATGAATTCAACTTAAATGAGATAATTGAACAAGGGCCATCACACATTAAAAAGCAACCTTTATTCATTCAAAAGTGGAAGCCAGACATTGAGTTGGAGAGACATAAAATAGATACATTTCTAATGTTTCATAACTTGCCTATGGAATTTTGGACAATTGAGGGGCTTAGTTTTCTTGCAAGCTCATTGGGAAAACCAATTTGTAAGGACTCCAAAACAACTTCTATGGAAAGAATATGCTATGAAAAATTATGTATTGAAATCAATAAAAACTCAACATGCCTATTATGAGGTTAGGGGAAAATGGTGAGTTAGAGACGATAGAAATCCCTATAACTTACCCTTAGAAACCAAGCAATTCCATCAAGAAATGGGTACCCACTAGCAAGGTGTTCCAAACTGGGTAGCAAGAAGAAATTAATGGGGATAGAACTAAATAAATGTATCATAAAGGAGACTTAACCAACCTCAATGAAAATGATACAACCAGAGGGCATCTAGCTGAATTTGTTGTACTGGTCGATTCACTCAACTATGTTGAAATTGATAATATAAATGGGAAAAACTTATATAAATCAGTTGGAAGTTGAAGTTTCTAACACATTGAATAAAGAAGTTGAAGCACTTATTATGAAGTTGGGAGAAACTGAGGCTGAAATAAACCATAACATTGCAAAAATATCAAACATGGTGGACAAAGAAACTGAAATGCAAGCAATGAACAGTGGAGAATCTGAGGAGTTCAAAACTCAAACTTCTAACACTAAAAGAAAATCTACAAGAAAAAATGGGAAGCACAACAACAAAAATATAGGGGAATCTCCCCCAGATGGTAGTCCTAGTATAGAACCCTAGAGGCCTTAATGACTCTCTAAAAAGAGAAATGGTAAAGGAGGTTGTGAAGGACAAGAAGGCTTGTTTAGTTGGCCTTCTTGAAACTAAAATAAAAGATCCTTAGTTACTCATTGGCTCTAAGTTTTTAGGTGCAAATTAGCAACTTATCTTAAACCATATTTTGCATTACAATAGGAGAATTATTTGTCTTTACAACACATATTTGATTAAAGTCCGAACTATTAAGAAATTGATAAATTATTTAGCTAAAATGTTAACTGAGAGGTATGATTGACAACTTTGATTTGTCTTTAATCTATGCTTCCAATTTTGGCTTTCAAAGGAATAAAATTTGGCTAGATTTGCAAAGGCTACAAATGAGAATCCAAAATCCTTGTTTTATGGTGGGGGACTTCAATTATTCCCCAAACTTGACAAAAATTAAAAGTGGTAAGTTCACTCTGGGATCAACAAAAGAGTCGACTAATCTTCTCACCAAGGTAGATCTAATGGACCTCAGCTCGACTAGTAGATACTTTTTGTGGATAAACAATCAGCAAGGTAGGATGTATATTTGAAAAAAAACTTGACAGATTAATGGTTAACTCATTTTGGCTGTTTGTTTCCTCAGTCCTATGCTTATTTTGGAGAAAATCTATTTTCAGACCACTCTTACATACTAATTTGATAATTTACTCAAACCAGAAATGTTGTGACCCCGTTTAGATTCTTTAATGGAATCTCTCACATGGAAGGATTCATGGACTTAATCAACAAATGTTGGAATATAGAAGTTGATGGGTTTAAATCTATCCAACTTATATGAAAACTAAAGCTAGTAAGAGTAGTTTTAAAGGATTTTATTCCTGCAAAATCATAAAATCTCACAACTCTCGAGAATAAACTAACTATTACCTAAGAGAATTGCTATAACATCCCTCACAATGCTGACTTGCAGTTGGTAGAATTGTAAAGGCTAAAAGAGTATCAAGAGGCTTTGAAACTTCATAATTTAATTCTGAAACAAAAGGCCATACAGAATTAGATGAAGGATAAGGATGGGTATTCCAACACAAAATTTTTTCCACCCCTCTCTACTTTATAGAAGGAATGTGAATAAAATTACATAATTATATGACAACTGGATAATTGGACATTTAAACCAAGAAAGCTTACTAAAGCTAGCAAGAAATTTCTTTACTCAACTGATGGGATTTGAGGTATCTGTTTAGCCAAGCTACAATGTGAAAATAGTATTCGATTGTGAAATGGATCAGAGACTAAAGGAGTCTTTGGTTTGCCCATTTTGAAATCAGGATGTCAGAAGAATTGTATTCAGTTTACATCCCTCAAAAGCATCTGGTCTATATGGTTTTTTGGCATAGTTCTTCCAAAACACATAGGACATCACCGGCAAATTATTCACTGAGGCTTTATTAGAATTCTTCACCTCCTCCAATGTGATACAGGAAATTAATCACACCTACATTTGTTTAGTTCCCAAGAAGCAAAATCCCTCGAACATGGCAAATTTCATACCAATATCTTATTGCAACATAATCTACAAAGTAATTGCTAAGCTTCTTCATAAAAGATTGAAGAAGGTGCTTAATGAAACTATAAATACTTCACAAGGGGCTTTCATTCTAAATAGACATATTGGTGATAACATTCTAATCTTACAAGATTTGTTAAAGGAGTATAAATCAGGGAAGAGAATCCAAAGTTTCTTACTGAAAATTGATTTTTATAAAGCCTTTGATACAATTAGTTGGAGATTTATATAGCTATGTCTTCAAGGAATGTAACTACTAGATAGATTTATGAAATGGATCATGTTTTGTATACAATCATCTTCACTTAGTATTGGAACCCGATCCGGAGACCGGACTCCAACTGTTCATAACTTAACACTCTTATTCTTGCTTTGTTACCATAGATGTTGGACCCCGTTAC
>JAOTIZ010000202.1:33205345-33216433 GCA_027123425.1 Erythroxylum panamense
TAGACAAGGACAACATTACCTCCATCCTTCCTTTCAATATAGCTGAAATGTGATATTTCACCTATCATGTGTCTCGATAAGTTATGTTTCAATCTATCAATATAAAGAACATTATCAATAGAAGCAGAGTTAGAGTCACCAATTTTATCAATTCCTATGACTTTTGCCTTGTTTTTATAGACAAGGACAACATTACCTCCATCCTTCCTTTCAATATAGCTGAAATGTGATATTTCACCTATCATGTGTCTCGAACAGCTATTATCAACTATCTAATAATTTTCTCTCGTCTTTGTTTGGAAGCATATAAGGAAAATGTATTATCTTATTTTAGGTACCCAAATTTTTTTGGGTCCTTTCCCATTAGTAGTTTTACCTTTCGGTCTCTATATATGTTGTTGAGATAGTTTCTTCTTTTTTTGAAAGTAATATAAGTGACTAATATGATCATGTCTACCATAATAATCACACAAAATTGACGAATGATAGTTACTATGATTTTTTTTACATTTGTCAGATTCCTGTTATTTTGGCTATAGCTACTGGTGAATTTAGCAAATAAATTCTTATATGACTTAACATTGTTGTTTTCATTATATTTTATTTTGGCCTTGTCAAAAACAGCTTTCCACTCCTAAGTAATACATTAAGATTTTTCCTACCATTAACAAAATTGGCAAGATCTTTTCTAGAGAAGCAACTTTTTCTTCCAAATGTTTTACCTTAACAAAATCATTTTCAAGCAATGTATTCTCTAACTGGCTTACCTTTTGTTCCAATAATTTCTTTTCAGAGACTATTTGCTTGTTGTCATTTTCAAGAGATATAATTCTAGACAACAAATTTTTATTCTCATATTCTAATGATTTAATCTTACTCGTCAAGGATGCATCATTATTTTTGTACTTCTTAACCTTTTTGAAATACTGCACTGTCAGTTTTTCATACTGATCATACAGTTCATGATATGCATCTCTTAATTCATCAATTTCAATATAGGAGTAAGAATAATACACCTCATCATCTCTTGATTCAGCCATAAAGCAAACATTGTTGACTTCTTCAGACTCTTCTTCTTCAAAGTTTTCAAAGTCCTCATTTGACCAAGCTGTAATCATAGCTTAATTTTTGGATTTTCTATTTTCTGATTTGTCCTTTTAAAGAAGAGGACATTCTGGTCTTGTGTATCCATGTTTCTTACAGTGATAATATATGATTTGATTGTTTTGGGTATTTGTTATTACTGCTGCTCCCTGTTGATAGGAAACTGTTGTTTCTAGTTTTCTTGTTTCCTTCTCTTATCTTCATAACCTTTTCTTTTTTGTAGAAGTGGGCATATTTTCTAGTTATAAAATTGAATTCGTCATCTCCATCTATTTGCAATTCAGTGTCACTTTCATCTCTATTTGATTCATCAGTTACTTTCAGTGTCATTCCTCTTTTGTATGAGGATCCTTCATCCCACCTAAGTTCAACTTCATAGATCATTAAGTTTCCTTTTAACTAGTCGAGTGAAATAGTATCGAGATCCTTTGCAGTCTCTAGACACGTCACCTTAGGTCTCCATTCCTTTGGTAGTGATCTTAGAATCTTTGTCACAAGCTTGTCATTGGGATATATCTTATCCAAGTTCTTCAAGACAATAATGACATTTATAAAACGTCCAAAGAATTCGTCTATTATTTCTCCCTGTTTCATGCAAATAGTTTCGTATTGATGCACTAAAAGACTTATTTTATGTCTTTTTACCTCGTTCGTTCCTTCAAAGGTGACTTGTAGTTTGTCCAATATTTCCTTTGCTATAGAATAGTAAGATATCTTTTTCTACTCTTGTAGAGATAGTGCACATATCAGATAATGTCTTGCTTATGCATTCAGTTGTGCGCTTCTTCTATCAGCTTCAATCCACACTTTTATGTCATCAGTAGCAGGAGGTGTGGCTGTAACTTTGATAGCTTGCCAGATTTCGATATCTACAGATTGAAGATAAATAGTCATTCTCTCTTTCCAGTAGGAGTAGTTGTTTCCATTGAAATAATGAGGCTTTGAGACGAATTGTCCTTCAAGGCTTCTAAAATTGTTTGTCATAATTTATCACGTGTTGTAAAATACAATAAATGTGAAACCTCACTCTGATACCAAATGATAAAGCAAACACATACAAGGGGGGGGGGGTGAATTGTATGTAAAAAAAATTACAAGGTGCTTTAAAATTGATAATATCCTCTTATACAAAATTAGTCTATAAGTAGAAGGGTCTTATCGACTTTTGAAAAGATCCTGTTATTATTGAAAACAAAAGGATCTTGCTAATTGAAAGGAGCCTGCTAGCGCTCAAAAGGAAAGGAGCTTGTTAATTATTTCAAAAATGAAAGGAACCTCTTGCGATATACGATAGAAGGAGCCTATTGTAAAACTGAAGGAGCCTCTTACAAGTTGAAAACACAAACACTATAATGTGGAAATTTAAAAGTTAAGAGAGAAAAGTGACATAGTCGATTTATATTGGTTCAGTTTATAACGAAGCCTACATCCAGTCCCCAAGTATTCAACTTGAGTTTTTCACTATAAACTTCAGTTAGTAAATTTTCACGAGCCTCTCCAAACTGACAAGTTCATATTTTTCAAGGTTCTTAAACCTTTGACACTTGTAGTGTTTAACAAACCCGTACAAGCTCTCAACAAGAAATGTATAAAGGATTTAACAGTCTCTCTCAATAAAGTGAATTCACTTTCTAAGGCACAAAGAGTTTGATATAACTTTCAAGAAATTGATGCTATTAAGGTATTTTGCAAGTTTGTGTCTCGTTTTTGCAAGTGTTGTGACTTCTTCTTTAAATAGATATTTTCTTTAACTAGACATTGCTTAATCTTCGATATCATCTCTATTGAAATCTTTGATATTCAAACATTAAGATAAACGTTCTGTCAAGGCTTTCAGAGCTAATTATTTGAATTAGTAAGATTATTTTGAATGTCATGGAACTATTTCTAATTAGGTAAGTTCATAAAGAGAATTCCTGTAAAAAAGAAAGCAATTATCCTATGATTGTATTTTCTTTTAAGAATTATAATGCTGCCTATAAGGAAATAAAGTTAATTTAAATGTTGAAATATTATAAAGTTATCATCAAAATTGTTAAACATAAAGTTTGAGCTAACAATCTACAATTCACCAAATCTATTACAAAACACAATTAAAATGGTGGTTTTGCTCCATGTTGACTTTGAACATTTGTTGCAAATAACTTGTTTATATCCGTCTTGTTAGACCATCCTAGCCTCTCTACACATAACACATAAAACTCAACTCACCATTTTAAAGGTTAGGCATCAATTTCCTTATATATTCCTAAAAACTAACACACATACGAATCACATACTGGCTCCATAATCCATAACCATATGTAATATGTTATATATCATTGGTATCTTTATAACACCCCCACCACAACTCATATATAAGATTTCCACCATTCTTTCCTAATTTTGATAAATTAAAAAACTTAAAAATGTTAGTTAAGTATTTAATAGAACACTTAGTAACAAATAATTAATTAAAAAATAGTAAAAAGTCTAATTAAATTATGCTCCTTTTTACTTGTACTAATGTATTTGAAATATCTTATTCGATATAAAAAGTTTACCAAACACTATCTAATTTACCACTAATATTGATTCATAACGTGAAAATTTGTTTTCTTCATCTTGGATTATCTTCTCTTACATCCTCAATCTATCATCTTGTTTATTTATTTATATATATATAATAATTAAAATGTCAAATTTTATTTTTAAAAAAACTATTTAGATATACTAGTTGACAAATATGTTAATTAGTATAATTGCAAATTTTCCTGCAAACTCTTGATGCAAAAACTTAAAACTTTCATACATAATTTAGTTGAACAATATATTCTCATTTGGTCTACCAATATAGTGACAAATACTAAAATTAACATCATTCTTTCATATTTTTTTAATGATAACATCATTATGATTAATCTAATATACGAAATAATTATCAAAATATCACATCTTTATAAAAATCAAGTAACCAAAGTAAAACAAAAGCATCAATAAATTAAGGGTAAATTATATTTAAATTTTAAAGCTTTATTTAATTTTCGTAATGCTAATTAAGTAATTATAAAAGGTTCAAACTTTTAATTTACTATAAAATTAACCTTTGAAATGAACGGACGGTGCGGTGATTTTGATACTCAGTCTTGGTTATGTATGTTGTTTCTATGGTTACTTTGATGATGACATGTTCTTAAAAGTCGCTCCTCGATCTTTCTTCGGGCTAATGGTGGTAAAAATTGATTCTGTTGCTTTGAGCTGTACGCTTTGGATTTTGACGCTGTCAACGCTTGAATAATGCAGGATAAATCACAAGACTATGCAATCACCATCGAAGGCTCTAAATCGATTGACATCTCAAATTAGGAAGTCGTCTCATTATAAGAGTTCTCGAGAAAAAAGCTGGACCATATCTAAAAGATAAAATCAAAATGCTACAGGTTAGGTATCAGACAATTCTCTCACGTATGGTTTTTACATTATCAGTACAATAAAAGTAATACTCTTAATTATTTTAGAAAGCAAATACAAGAATTTAAACCCTAAACGTTAAATATTTAGGGTTTTTAATAAAAATTTAATTTATAAATTTTTGGCAATGTGAATATTTGTTTATCAAATGAGTCTTGTTGATGTGATATATCTCATTGACATCGTTAATTAAATGATTAATGTACAAGTTAGTTCTATAATAAATTAAAATTTTATTATTTTAAAAATAATTTACTTTTTATTACTATTTATATAATTTTATTAGTTTGGTGTTAATGAAAAAAATAGAATATACAGTAATTTATCTCAGTAAAGATGTGTACTTAGTGGATCACATCTCAATTTTATATTATTCTTCCAAAATAAATAATTCACTTAAAAAGTTATCTTCTTTATATAACATCCTTCATATTATGTTCCTATTATCCTCCATTTTATTCAATTATTTCTTTTTTCCTCTCTGTAACTTTCTAATTCTATGAATATTTAGGCAACGTTCATAGTCCCCTAAGTCTGACCAACTCAGCCATAATGTTGGCTGAAGTCCAAAAATTGCAAGTGAAAATACTGTGTAATTCGTCAAAAGAACTTATCCGTGGGGTCGTATTCCTTCTAACTTATCTTGCATCTGAAACTTCAAACCATTATATAATTACAAGGATTTTCTCTTGTATTGGAGCCATTGACTGCTAAAACATACTTCTCTTTCGAAGATTGCATCCAACACTATGCCTCAGACATAATCAGATACGACACAGGTTGGCTTATTAAATTAAGCGAGATAGAAAACCGACATCGTTCCTTCAATAAGCACAGAACCTATTACTTGAATTGTATGGTAATTGTGTTAGACACGATAATAATTTATATACATGTCTATTATAAAAATGAAAATGCATAATATTATTACTTACCTCCTGTCATTGATGTTGAAAGATCTCGAATAAATGTGAGAGGGCTCTTCTAAGCTTTTAACAAATGCAAATGATGGTGTATGCAGAATCATTATAAAGCCTAGGGACCCAATCTTTATATATGCCTTGTTGTCTTCCATCAAAACAACCGAAGGAAATGATGGTTCAAGTGAAAGGGCATGACTTTTCAAAGAAACATACACGACCCATAGAAATGAAACTAACGGATAACAGTCTCCCACTTGGGTCAGAGATGTAATCTAAAAGTCATAAAACCTCCACTTAATTAAAGAAACTAAATGCACAAATCATGGCGATAAGTCCTCTAAATGTGAGTATTATCTTCCATGTATCATGATGTATCTTTATTTCTTATGCCACTGTAACTAAATGAATAAACCTTTATGTTTATTCTAGGTCCATAATAGTTGTAATTCTCAAAAATAAAATGTGTATATTAAAATGAGAAAAAAAAACAACTAATTGATAAGAGTTTCGTGAAAGTACATACATAAATCACATAATGGAACCAAGTCCCATTCTAGCAACATGACCCGTAAAACTTTTTGGTGGCATGCCTTTTGTTAAAGAATCAGCAATCATTAATTTAGTACGAATGTGTTGAATCGTCACTTTATTCTCGTTGACACGTTCCCCAATGGCCAAATACTTAATGTCGATGTTTTTACTTCGACTACCACTCTTGTTGTTTTGGGACAAGAAAACTGCAGTTGAATTATCACAGTACATTCTTAATGGTTTATAAATAAAATCCATAATTCTAAGTTCAGATATAAAACTCTTCAATCATACACTATGTGATGTAGCTTCAAAACAAGAAACGAACTCAGCTTCCATGATAGAAGTAGCAGTCAAAGTCTGCTTTGAACTCCCCTAGGATATGGCTCCAATGGTAAACATAAATACATATCCAGATGTTGACTTTCGTGAATCAACACAACTAGCAAAGTCTGAATCCAAGTAGCCAACTATTTCAAGATTATCAGTTCGTCTATACATAAGCATATAATCTTTGGTCCCTTGAAGGTACCTCATCACCTTTTTAGTAGCTCTCCAATGATCTATACCTAGATTACTCTGATATCTTCCTAATATTCCAACAACAAATGCAATGTCAGGCCTTGTACAAACCTGAGCATACATTTGGCTCCCTACTGCAGAAGCATATGGAATATTTTTCATTTGTTCTATTTCAATCTCATTTTTCGGGAACTAGTTCAAATTGAACCTATCACCCTTCACAATAGGTGCTATACTCGGTGAACAATCTTTCATCTAAAATCTTTCTAAGACCTTATTGATATAGATTTCTTGGGATAGACCTAAAATGTATTGAGATCTATCCCTATGGATCTTAATGTCAATGACATAAGATGCTTCACCTATATCCTTCATATCAAAATTCTTAGAAAGGAACTATTTCACCTTATATAGTAAACCTTTGTCATTTATGGCGAGTAAAATATCATCTACATATGGAACAAGGAAACAAATTTTACTCCCACTGACTTTCAGATATATGCATTGATCTATGATATTTTCTTCAAAACCATATGAAGAGATGATATCATGGAATTTCAAATACTATTGACGAGAAGCTTGTTTTAATCCATATATGGATTTCTTAAGATTACGCACCAAATGTTCACCATCACTAGAGGAGAATCCTTCCGGTTGTTTCATATAAACTTCTTCCTCTAGGTCTCCATTTAGGAACCCTGTTTTCACATCCATTTGATATAGTTCTAGATCAAAATGGGCAACCAATGCCATAATCACTCGTAAGGAATCCTTTTTAGATATAGGAAAAAAGATCTCTATATAATTGATTCCTTCTTGTTGAGTAAATCCTTTAGCAACAAATCTAGCTTTATATCTTTCAACGTTGCCTGATGAGTCCTTTTTTTGTTTTAAAGACCCATTTACATCTAATGGCCTTTGCACCATTAGGCAAATTGACAAGATCTAGACTTTGTTAGATGCCATAGAATTCATCTCATCTACCATGGCAATGTACCACAATTGAGATTCATTACAACTCATAGCTTGTGAAAACATTTCAGGGTCATTTTCAGCTCCAATGTTATAGTCAGCGTCTTGTAAATACACAATGTAATCACTAGGTATTGTTGATTTCCTATCTCTAGTTGATCTTCTTAATATTGTATTAGCGCCCTCCTGAGGAGGAGCTTGTACAACTTGTTGCTCAATAACCTGTGGTGATTGTTGAACAATCATATCTACTAGATTGTCATCAGCAGCTTGTGGAGCTTCAATAATGGGTTGTTCACCTCCCTTTTGACTTTGAGGGATGTTATGAACGGCAATCAATCTATTACTTGAAGTAGGAGTTTGTATTTCACAATGATCCTTTTCAAGAACTAAGTCCCGAGATTGATTACTCCCACTAATCAAGTCATTCTCAAGAAACTTTGCATTTCTTGATTCCACAAACCTAGTACTATGAGATGGGCAATAAAAAATGTATCCTTTGGACCTTTCAACATATCCAATGAAATACCCATTTATAGTCCTTGGATCTAGTTTCTTTTCTTGTGGGTTATAAACTCTTACTTCAGAAGGGCATCCCCAAACGCTTATATATTGCAAACTCGGTTTCCAACCTTTCCATAACTCAAATGATGTTTTCGGAATATCCTTGGTTGGAACTCGATTTAATATATACACTGCCGTTTTAAGAGCTTCATCCCACAAGGATTTAGGAAGTTTAGAGCTACTAAGCATATTCCACACCATGTCTAATAATGTTCAGTTTCTTCTTTCTGCTACACCATTTTGGTCCGGAGACTTAGGCATGGTGTATTGAGCTATTATCTCATGCTCTTGAAGAAACTTCGCAAATGGACCAAGTGCTTGTCCACCCTTAGTTTATCTACCATAAAATTCTCCACCTCTATCTGATCTTACGATCTTTATTTGCTTACCACATTGTTTCTCTACTTCCATTTTAAATACCTTAAAGGCATTCAATGCTTTGTTCTTGTTATGAAGTAAATAGAGATACATATATCGCGAGTAATCATCTATAAATGAGATGAAGTATTTCTGATCATACAAGTCCATTTTTGGACTACAAATGTTTGTATGTATGATCTCTAATATGTCTGAACTCTTCTTAGCACCTTCTTTTTCATGTTGGTCTACTTTCCGTTTATACAGTCCATACAAACATCAAAATCAGCAAAATCTAGAGTATTAAGTACTCCATCATTCACTAGCTTTTTTATTCTTTCAAAGGAAATATATATTAATCTTCGGTGCCACAACATTGAGGATTGTTCATTCATAACACATCTTTTAATACCAGCATTACTATGGACATGCATTGTATTGTGAAAAATATATCTTGCAAATTAATTCAAAAAAGACCATCAATCATTGTACCATTCCCAATAAGATTATATTCATGATACAAACTAAATGATATTTGAAAAGTTAAAGGAATATCCTATAGGTACAAGTCTTGAAACTAAAATCAAATTTCTTGAGAAACTTGGAATATAAATTGTTCTTTCCAAATTCAAAACAAAACCAGAATTTAAAACTAATTTACATGTCCCAACAGCTTCCATATGTGAACGCATCTTGTTGCCTGAAAAGATGCATTGTTCACTGCCCACTGGCTTGCTGTGGTTTAGAAAACCCTGCAAGGTATTGAAAATATGGATTGTAGAATCAGAATCAATCCACCAAGTATTATGACAAACATCAACCATATTAGATTCATAACAAACAAGTGAGATTGAAATATCTTTCTTTATAAGCCAAGCCTTAAATTTGTCATAATCCTTCTTTATGTGCCCTTTCTTTTTGCACAAGTGACATCTGGGATTGAAATCCTTTTTGATCTCAGTACGGATCGGTATTTTACCCTTTCCTTTTTGTTAGACTTGCCCTCTATTCCTTCCTTTGGTTGCCATATGTGCACTTTCACTCAATTCCATTACTAACCTCCCTTCCTCTTGAACACATTTGGTTAGAAGTTCATTGATAGACCATTTATCCTTATGTGTGTTGTAAGAGATTTTAAAGGGTCTATATTGTGGTGGAAGAGAATTAAGTATGTAATGCACAAGAAAAGACTTAGACATTTCAACCTCAAGAGACCTCAATTAAGCCGTAATGTCCCTCATTCGCATGATGTGCTCACGTACACCTCTAACACTTGTGAGCTTCATTGATGATAACTTAGTCATTAAGATGCTAACTAGGGCCTTATCTGAAGACTCAAATTGTTCATCAATAGCCTTCAATAGATCCCTAACACGATCACACTGTCCAATAGAACCACAAATACTAGGGTTAATTTTGATCTTTATATACATCATGCTGAGGCGATTAGATCGCTCCCAGCGTTCATAAAGAACAATTTCAGCCTGACTGCTAGTTTCAGTAGGTACATGTGGTTCATCTTTTCGGATAGCATAATCAATGTCCATACACCCTAATTGGTGGAGAATCCTGTCTTTCCATATTTTATAGTTATCATCATTCAATTCGGGAATATCACATTGAATATAAGAAAAATTCACATGTTGAATAACTGCACAAAATTTAAAATACATACATATTTTTCAATTTCTTATTCCCAAAAATTTAAAAATACTTTTTACACACTTCTTTTTCAATTAGTTCAATTTTGTTAGTTTCTTCAAAGAACCAAAACCCCCCTCCTAACCAATTTAGTTTGTATTTCATGACATTTAGGCTAGCTTAGACCCATTGCATTAGGTTCTAATTAAGTGAGACGACTCGAGGTTGCACTCTATATTGCAATCCTTGGAATTCAATTTTTAATTCGACCTCCAAGGGTAAAACTGAAAGACGAAGCAGATCAACGTGCTGTGAGATATGCACGATAGAGAATAAAGAAACATTGTGCAAATTGTTTCTTTAAAGGAGCTTCCCATAATCGATGTTGTTCAGTGACTATGGAAAGTTGTTTTCTTTATTATTCCAATAGTTGATACCACTCAAGGAAAGTCCATAACAGGGAACTTTCATTATCTCAGTCACAAATATATCGGTAGACCTATAGAGGAGGTAAGGTGATAGCACATGCATAAAGGACATTTTCGCATAGTGGACCATTAAGGAAGAACACATTGAGGTACGGTGCTTTGAGGTAAACAAATAGGGGCTACATGGTGTGTTGGTCTAGCTGAGGAAGAAGTGTGGGTATTAAAATAGGCTCAATCAAGAAAGAGATGCAACTTCTGTCACAGTAGTGGGTGCACTATAGTAGTGGCAGGCATGTCAGCCATGGAAAGGAAGAGAGGGATATGGTTCAAGGTAGTGATCAAACTGAGAGGAAGAGATAGGAAATTAGCTAGGATGTTCCCTTTGATAAGGGGAATGGTGAATTTATAGCGTGAATTTTTTTGGGTGAGAGTAGCATTCCAATGGTGTAGAATATGCTAGCCTTTGATAGGAATCTTCAAGGTTGGTGGATGTTGATAGGCTTGCTTAAAATGTTGTTGGTTTATGCCCTACAACCAATCGATTTGGTTGTAGTTTAGTGACAAATTATTTAAAGGCATTCTTTATCTTGTACATG
>JAOTIZ010000202.1:33220707-33231860 GCA_027123425.1 Erythroxylum panamense
TGGGGTTTATAGGCTTGTGAGCTCTCCCACCCTTCAAGCTAGCTTTTGGGGTTGGTTCTCTCATAAGTTCTATAACATTGAACCGCCAAAATTTAAGAATACAGACCTGTGTGGCCGCTTCAATGTCAAGTGGGACAACAGACCCTGGTTTGACCTTAACTTTTTTAAATTTTTGGCTTCTTAGTCTCAACTTCTCTACCTCCTCCACTGGCCACTGTAGTAGATTGCTGCCAGTCTTTGTATCCAACAAAATTGTCCTGGGAATGCCCTGTGGAGCAGAGTTGTACGATCATAACTACGTCACAAAAAATAACCGTTCAAGTGATCCTAAGAGTGAAATTCAGAGTTCCAAGAGCTCTTAAATGATTTTAAGTTTACTTCCAATCTCTATAAATCACAATAATTCTGCTATTTAGTGTTGATCAAGAAAAGAACTTGTACCTGAAGCGATGCCCATCCTTTCATCACATCGGCAGCTTCACTATCAGACTCCCCAATCCAACTCCATAGCACTCGTCGTGCTCTCATCTGATCATAAAACGTCTTGGATGCATAGAAGACACCATAGTCATATCTAATGCCTATGCCGACATCAATCTCAGAATTGTCTGGATACCAATTCCCAGTCTTGTCGTTGTACGTTCCAATTGCATAGTGATCATGCCTCGTATCGTCAAGACTTACCTTGACCACATGCTTCACATCGGGGCCATTGGAAGAAGTATCAAGCCCAATTTCAGTCGTATTAGACACGGGATAAAAATCCACACATTCCCACATGCCAGTGCTCGGAACAGCGTGAAGTATCTGCCCAGCAAACTCATAATTTATGAAGTCCTCTGTGTCATAGATCAATGCTATGCCAGTTCTGTTAACTTTCGAGCCAATAGTAATACGCCATTTCCCCTCTGAAGTCAACCAAGCCGTTGTCGGATCACGGAAGTCCTTGGCACCAACACCTGGCGGCGGGACTATAACTGGATTGCCGGAGTATTTGATCCAGTTTAGGAGAAGAGGGTCGTTATGGTCTGCTGGATAAGCTAGATTCTGGACCTGAACAGACTCATTAGTAGACCCGGTATAGAGCATTACAATTTTACCATCTGGGAGGACTGTTGCGGAGCCAGTCCAGACTCCATTTTGGTCATACCATCGATCAGCAACCATGGCTAATGGAAGGTGAAGCCAATGGATTAAGTCCCTAGACACAGCACGGCCCCAGACTATGTCTCCCCATACAGCACTATTAGGATTGTACTGGTAGAAGAAGTGGTACCATCCTCTATAAAACAATGGACCTACAGATTTTGAAGGTATGATGTTAGCTTCAAATATGTGGATGAATTAACAATTGCCTCAATAATCATACAGGATCTAAAAGCTACTATGCATTCACATAGTCTATGATCAAGTAGAAAACTGTTCCGATCACTCCAATAAATGAATAGGAGATCTAGAGATTAAAAAAAGGGTCTAATGTTTGACAACCAAATGCACCTGAACAATTAGTTGCAAACTAATTAAAGCGAATTAAATATATGTTCAATTAAACTTCTTAGTCAATAACTATTCAGTTAATTAAATAGAGCGAGGACGAACCTTAGTTACTCTCCGTGAAGATAGCTTTGTGAGTTTGCCTTTTTAATTAAATAGAGCCTATAAAAATTATCATAAACAAAGAAGATAGTCATCGGCTCTTACCATTAGGATCTGAATCAGCAGTTAATGTCCGAACGTCGCCATCGCCGCAGCCAAAGATAGAGGAAAAAGAAAGTATTAAAATACCAGAAAATAGTAATTCCACGAATTAGTCAAGTCAATTATTTTTAACTGAATAATATTGTTTTCCATATATTAAAAAGCTATGGGTCCATGTCGAACAGTAATTATTAATTTTACACGTGTAAGGTTTACATGTAAGAAAAAAGGTTAGTCCCCAAACCTTCTTACCAGAGGTCCACGTGCCAATGAAAATGCTATTAATAACTCGAAACTGGCCCCACATTATAGACTAGGAAATAACAACTCGTGTTTTAGTTTTAGACGGCTGCGAGAATATTAATTCCATATAAGGTAAGAAATCTCATCATAATTGTATATGCTGCTGCAACAATCTTTGCTAACTTCTTTAAAGAAATGTATCAAGTGATCGTTTTATTATAATAGCTTAAATTATTATCGGAGATTAATTCAATTAGTATATATATTTTTTAACACACCCTCTTAAATAAAAGCTCTATAAATTTAAAACTTGCATAGGTCTAGTTTATTTTGTATTTAATTTAATTAGAATAGGTGCATAGTAAGATTCGAATTTATGACCATTTAGTCACAGAAGTTCTAATGTTATATTAAATAATTATTTCACCATAATAATTTAAGCTATTGTATGAAGCCAACTCAATTAATTTTATATATTCTCTATAAAATGTTCCTAAAATTTTGAAGAAAACAAACAAAATTTTTGAAAGAAACGAAGAAAACTTAGGCATTTCAATGCTTGTGTTTTAGTATGTTGTTAACAAAACGAATTCTCGAACAACGAAATGAGAACGCAAAGTACCATTCATCCAATTCTTCTCAGGCTGGAAATGAAAAGCCGTTCTTTGCCAAGACAGCATGCTATTGTTCCACCCAAAGTCCTTGAGTCCCACAGCCACGTTTGCCTTCTCTGACACGCCTGCCGCTTTGCTTCTTGACGCCGGTTGCAAACTCTCCGGCCTGGTCGATGTTACAGACGCCACATTTTCATTTCCTGAATTTTGCTTTGGAAGTTCGGTCGACACCTTGTTAGTGTCCGTTAAAGCGGCCACTAAAGCAATCAGAAACAGCCCGGAAAAGATCATTAAGAGCACTTTCTTCGATCCACAGCCGTCCCTCGCTGGTGACTCACCGGACTGTCTCTCATCTGGGAGAGGATTGTAGTTCGAATGATTTGAGACGGGTAGAAAAGGGTAGGATTCTGCCATGAAAGACAGTGGCAAGATAAATGTTATTCAAGTTTCACTACAAATACCAATATCCGGTAACAATGGAGAGTAGAGAGTGGTTTTGTGATCAGATTTAGACGAGAGATAGCTATATATAGAGATGAAGTTGGTTGTGTAACGTAGTGTTATCTGTATATGAAATGGTGCACTGCAGCCTATTGTTTGACGTAGCGCTTTTTCCCGTAAAGGACAAAGTGTAAAATATAGTTTTTTGTACACAATAAGGTGTTGAGTGGCAATTTTAACTGCCACTTTTTTTTCGTAAAAGGAAAGAAAAGGGGAAGGTATCAATCCCAAGAAACCAGCAACTTTCATGCTGGATCTTTATTGAGCTGTGACCAAATACTTCAGTTCATTCCAGCAAGTTTCTGATAACCTGCCACCTGTTCTACTTTGGTTGGTTTTTCAAGTTAAGGTCCTATGTTACCAACTTATTATTCCAGATATTCTGTTCAAAAGGATTATTTTAGTTCGAATTTGGATTAGTCGATTATCCATGTGACGTCAAATACTGGATAATTTACATTAAAAAAAGGGATTATTTTAGTCTGAGAATCCGAATTCTTCATTTTACATATACGGTGCCACTACGCCAACAATTTTGCTTGTTTGAAATATACTTATGGGCCATTTTTGTTGAACCTAAATGCAGTTGTACTTGAATTTAAATATTGAAATATTAGTTCCTATAATTATATTTTCTGATGAACTAAAAGATATTGAGTTAATTACCATCAACAATTATTAAGTTAGGACCTTATAATATATCTGACGTGGCATACACATACATGTCCAATAATAAATTCACATGCCACGATCATTGTCACCACGTATTCAGTTATGATAGTGTAAATCCAAGTGGAAACAACACGGTGAATTGACAATTGAATAAAATATGGAAATAATAATACTATATTCTCTCCATTTTATGATGTCTTTTGTTCAGCCAAAACAATAAAAACCGGTATTAATGTATTATGCTCCTCATTTTTTACTATACCTTCTTTAAAGGACTCCCGAAAGAGTAGATCTAGGCTAGTACTCAGTCAGCTAGTTGACAAGGGTAGTTGAATACCTGGCACTGGTCTTGATTTAGTTTGTTTGCGTAGATTATTAATGTATAGCTCTTGCTTTTCTTCGCATCAAATAATTAATTATATGTTTCTAGACAAAGAGAAAAGCTGGATTTAATCTGTTTACTCACCTGAGAAAAAGAAGCTTAAGTTGTCTTTAGGTTGAACAGCGAAACATTGAACTTAAACACGGTTCTCGGCATCATTGAAAGCATATTTCATTCTAATCCATTAAATGTTGTATTATTGCCATCACTTCATGATCCTTGATTTACGTGAATTATTTGGACATGAAAATGGATTCAAGAACCCAACCTGGAACATTGTGATTGGATTATAGTTTATAGAATCAATTATAGTTTATATAATCAATTACACGTTGAAAGAAACAAAGAATCAGGATTGTTATTAATTTGTTTACATAAACAATTTGGTAATGATCTAATTGATTGAATGTTTAAGAAGAAAATGCTCAAAGCCAAGCACAAAATTGAGAGAGAAAGAGAAGGGAAGGGTAAATTATCAGATGAAATGTTTCCCGGAATTAGTTGGATAAAATAAACAAATAAAGGAGGATTTATTGACCTATCCAACATTATTTGAATTTCCTTCTATTACTTGAAAAATAAACTTTGAGAAAAACCCATCAAGGGTTTATTTATTGCAACGTTTTACACCATCCTACTTCACTGGAGGACCATAGTTTCATATTTTCAATGAAGGTAATGTGATCAAAAATTGCTCAAGCAATATTGAGTTCTGTACGCAAGAAACACCAAACTTCAACTTTGGCACGCAGGGGCAGAGAGAGAGACTTAAAAGTTTAGTATATATATATATATATATTTCCTATTGTTAATTTTTTTACTAAGTATAATTATTTAAAAATATTCATTTTTTCTTGGACCCAATGGGAGCAGTTGCCCTATCACACCTAACACAGCCCTGCCTTCATTGCCACGTGTTGTAGAATTTCAGAACCCAAATAAAAGTCGTAGAAGAGAAATGAGAGTGTCGACGGTATTATAGGATTAAAATATGAAGTTGGATGCCTGCAAAGCGTAGCTCAGTTGGTTTTGAGGGGATAGATTTGTAACAAAGTGCAAGGTTTGAATCTCATAATTTGTCGTGTAGGAGCAACATTCTTAAGCTTCTAGTGGACTTTGAGGGTGGGCTCTTTATAGACCTGTGGATTGTTCACCTCCCCCTTAACCGACCGCTGAGTGTCTGATTTACATCCTCTCAATTGCTTCGTTAGACCGGAGTGTGGGGTACCCTTTAAATTAGGGATTCAACCTTTTTGCGACAAAATATGAAGTTGGATTTAATCAGTCATACCATGATGACATTTTTAAAATTTATAGAACTTGCATATGGACTTGTAATACTTGATTGAAAATTTTAGATAACCTTGTCAAATTAAGTAGATTGTAGATAAGATGGCCACGTAAAATCAATGAACCCAAAAAAAAGATGATTAAGAATACGCAAGTACATAATTTTCAGTAGTGCGAAATTATTGATTTATTTATCAAAAAATAATGCTGAATTATTGCCAAGAAGTTTGATGATTCAGAGACTGAAAACGACTGATTGCTCTTCTATGGACCAAAACATTCACAATGCCACCACACAAGGGCGTGGTCTTTTGTCGCCTAAATTATTAAAAGTGACTTAAAAATACATGACAAAGCAGATGTAGTCATGTAACTCCCATTATTAAGACGAAAACAAAGCAATAATACAAGGAACAAGAATCCTATATGGTTTGGGTGGATCTCTATTATTGGGTTTTATCTTCTTTGATCGTCTAGGTTGTCTACCTCTTATTCCTATTTTTTAGAAGGTCTTGAGAGTCGAACCTGATACCTCAGAATTTTGTTGGGCACATGACCCACGTAGCTCAGTGGTGTGAGCCGTGGATCATGCACCCAACAAAATCCTGAGATCTCAGATTTGACTATCAAGATTCTCCAAGAAATGAGGATAGGAGATAGATAACTTAGGTGATCAAAGGGGACAATATCTCAATAATACGGGCCCACCTAAACCACCATATATGTTTAGTATCAATTGATTGTCTTTCTTTTTTTTCTTTCATTGATTGTCTAGCTCTGTAGCTCTTCATCTTCTCACATGAAAACTTCATATGGTTGTCATACTTCCCACGTGTTTGCCTCCAATAAAACACATAACAAAGGACATAGAAAGATTACAAACTTTCTTTCAATAATTCATATAATGCATCACCTAGCCTGGCTAGGTCAAGCGTAATAATTAGTATACACAAATTAATGGGGAGGAGAATCCAACACGTAGCTTATTAATGAGCCTCCACAACACTGGCGAAAGGACAATGTCCCACTGGATCCACCACAAGCCAGGAATCATATCGAGAAGGATTCGTCAAACTTAGTGTTTATGGCCGCCATAAATGACAAATATGTTTCATGTTGCTTAAAATTACCATGAGATCATTCTTAACAAATTATTGATTAAATTAATATTCTCGTCCACTGGGTCGTGGCACTTTGGGACCCAATAGACCCCAGATACTTTCCACTTGTAAACGATTGCTTCGTTGGTGTTACCAGCTACCAATCCTTACCTAATGTTCTGCTTGGCAACAAAAAAAAAGTTGTTGATGATCTATTATAGTAGTTTTTTTTAATGAACTTATAATAAACATTTTATGAATGAATAAATTATTGTAATGATATATTAACCATATGCTATAACTAAGTCATTTAATATCATTGATTTAGAATTAAGTAATATAATATTCAATCTAATTAATCGTATTAAAACTTTCTAATACAAAATCTTTAAATAAACTTTATAAAATTTCAAAGATTCAATAGGAGGATATGAATTTAAATTATCTAATGGTAGAAACATTTTGGAGAGTCTCCTACCAATTAAACTACATCTAAACAACGTTATAGAGTCATTGGCTCTTGTTTTTAGGTACATAGCTTTCGTTAGATTAAAATTGGTCCAGATAAGCAATGTGATCAAAGTTTTCCTCATCAATTTACGTCTCCTCATGACTTTTTGGGAGACAACTTGTCACTTCATGACATTGTTTCAGAGAGCACTTTTTTAGTTTGATTGAGGCATGACTCATGGTTCATATTATTGTTAGCCACCCTTCTTTACCATTTCATATTAGTTAAATGGCTATTGAGTTGGGGAAAAGAATTAGAAGATTTATACTAACAAGAGATTGGCTGACCCACTGTAGCTTTATCGACTCGATTTAGGGTACTTTTATATTGAGGTTGACAAATACGGCTACGGGAAGAGTTACACAGGTGGTTGAATATGAAAGTTAAAGCAGGGGTGAACAGGAGTAGAGATGGTAACGCCCATAAATTTTTTAGTTGGCCTAAAATTTGATCATGTCTAAAACTTTTGGTTTAAATTTGAGTCCGATAAAATGTCAGATAATATAAAATTCAGTTGATCCTATAGTATTTAACTTAATTTAATTGAGCTTTATAGGCCTAAAAGTAACTATTTATTAAACATAAAATGATTATATTTTGTTTAAACATATAAAGTGACATTGTTTTGTACGACAGAGTAGTTCGGACTTTGAATTGAGTTTATCGAGATTGACACAAAACTCGAAAAAGTCCTAAAATTAAACATGCCAAAACTTTTTAAAATTTTTTTGAGCTAAACTCAAATTCCAATTTTTTAAGTATAAACTTGAATTATAGTCTAACTTTGGATAATTTTATTAACTTCAGGTCGAATAAGAACATATGGAGTTAGACTTGGCCTTTTTTTCAATCCCTAAATAGGAGCATAGGTCTCTTAGTGGAAGAAAAGGAGCATGGTTTTTAGGTGAGGTAGAGCATAAGTCTCTATATGGTGGGCTAGGTTATAAACATTATATGAGCCTATTATGGGCTATGTGATGAGCTTATGGATTATCAGTTGCCCTTTTAAGTCTTAATGTAGTTATAAGGCTACAACAAAAGTAACATAACTTTCGCTATTTAGAGCTTAATAACACAACTTGTCAATAAAAAGTAGAAATTGATCTACAAGTTTGAGAACCATTGGTTTGCTCATCAGCTTGTTACTAGGCTTAGTAAAAAGGTCGAACTAATCTAAATCAACAAGTTCTATATGAGTTCAATAGATTTTAAGCTGATTTTCGATAATTTTTGAGCTTTTGATGTAACTTATGGTCAAGCTTCGTAGTTTGAGTCTAGCTTGAAACCTAAACTCATTTTGATATGAAAAGACATTATTTTATAACAAAATAGCATTGTTAAGTTACTAAGTGAATTGATATGAAATCTTTAAACAACTCCATTTTATTTGGCTTGATCTGGCTAGGTTGAGCTTACTAAGCTTGAGCTTGGGCCATAAGTTATACACCCAATTGAACACTGACGTAGCTTAGGCTTGAGTTGTTAGCTTTGGGCTTTATTAGGCCTTGGTCCAAACCCAATTTGAATTTAGATATTTAGCACAAGCTTTGACCATAGATGACCCCATGCATGGTTTGTCTAATTGTCAAGTCTACTTATCACACATTTATTTGAAGTAAAAAACTTGAAACATCTCCCAATTTTAATAGGTGATCTCAAGAATTGGAAAGGTCTCGTGAATATGAATTTTAATCTTATCTTAATATGAGCCATTGGTTACTCTTAAAATAAACTTGAAATTTCCTCTTAAATAAATTATTTAGCTAATGAAATTTGTTTGAGATAAATCTACAATCTATACTAATATCCTTATAACTTGAAGGTGATCAAGAGGAGTATATGTAGATTTGCAATTTGTGTATTATATTACCTGTCAGCTCTCTTCTTCCTACTCTTTGTAAGAAGGTATACATTTATATTTTTTTTGATTAGTGGTCATACAAGTAATGATTCCATTAGTAGTTTTAAAGAATAAATTTAGGGATTCTTCATAAATCGAAATTTTTTTTACTTTTAGACCTAGAAGATGATGCATAAGTGTTGAAGTTTTCATGCCTAGAATTTAATGTCATACACTTATGTGATGACTTAAAGTAATGATTCATCACGATAAGCATAATTTTCCTTTATAGAAAATGTATTGGCATTGTATAGTGCACTTTTATAAGAGAACCCAATTTCATGCCTATTATTTAGATTATTTTAGGCTCCAAACATGTTCAATTTTTCACTACTTATAGTGAATCTAAGCAATGATTCTTTTAGTGTCTCATTAATATACAACAAATTATGCTCATTATCATTGACAATAACCATACTGTTAGGTTTTATCATGTTATACATATAATTTTTTCCTTTAAAATCTCTTTATGCTTGAAAGATAATTCCTTCCTTTTCAACCTCATGACCTCTGAGCCGTCAAATAACTTATCATATAAAAGATCAACATCATTATCATCATAAGAATTTGATAAAGAGGGTAACTCATTATTGTTGTCCATAAATCAAATAATTTTTGTTGGACCCTGAATTTTTTTTTATGATGTCATTAAGTATGATTGTGTTAATTTTGTGTTTAAGGCTTAATTTGGATTTAATTGGGCATAGAATTGGATAATTGAGGTTAAATGTGGTTTAAATAAGGAATTAGAGGATTAAATTGTGTAAGGGCATTTTGGGAAGTTTCCTTAAGTTTGGATAGGTTAAGGCTTATTGGGAGGGGCATTGTGGTCTTTGTGCTTTCCCTTTAGGTTTAAAGAATTAGAAATAGAAAAGAAGAGAAAGAAAAGGAAAAAGAGAAGAGGAAAAGAGAAGTTGCCGTAGGGGAGAAGAGGAGGAAGAGATAGGGTTTTCGATTCTTGCGGATTTTCGACAGTTTTGAAGCGTTTTTCGGTAAGTTTTACTTCGTTTCTTCTTGCTTTGGGTTGGATTAAACCCTAGGATAGCTTGGTATGGGAAGAATCGGTGATTTAGGGTTTTCGGGAGAAAAATGGTTAGAAATCTTTGGGTTGTTGATTTTGTGATGGATTGGAAGTTTATAATAGGTTAGAAATGTAGTAGAGGACTTGATCTAATGTTTAGAAGTGTTGTTTTTGCAATTGGGAAGGATTGAAATCGGAAAATGCTGGAAAGTCGGGTTTCGGAGTCGTTCTCCAGACCTGCAAGTCGCGACGTGCGTATGAACACGCCACGGCATGCGTGGTAGTCGCGACGTGAGATTTTTGGTTCGTCGCGGCATGTGAGGAAGTGCACGTCGCGACGTGCGTGAAGGAGCACGCCACGACGTGCGAGGAGATTGGTGTTCGCCGCGGTGCACACTTGTGTACACGCCGCGGCGAGCGCGGGCTGTTCGCCGCGACAAGTGCGGCTTTCGTCGCGGCGAGCACAGCTCGTTCCCCGCGGCGAACAAAGCCTTCGTCATGACGAGCGAAGCTTTCGCCGCGACAAACAGGTCTTCGTTGCGGTGAGCCTCCTGTGTTCCAGCAAAGATGGAGTTTGGTTTTTGGGCATATCTTGGGCTGTAGATGTCCAAATGAGATGATTTTAGATTCGTTGTGAACTAGAGATAAAGGACTACGAGTTTATGAAGAAAGAAAGTTCGAGATTTGCCTCTAGAGATTCGAGAAATTAGATGGGAGTCAAATGTAGACTTTTAGAGTCAGTATTTCTAATTTTCAAGCTTTCTGAATATATTCTGTTGGATATTGATTGAGTGGAAACTTGGTTTGTTTTAGGAAACCAAGTGGACCAATCCCAAGAGGAAGGACAGCAGTGAGTCGGATACTCAAGCGATTTTAGGTGGGTAATGTATTTATAGTTATTGTGTGATTAGGCAAATTCTTGCCTATGTGTGAATATATGTTATATGTCTTGTATGTTTTAGATGAATGATTTTTGAAAAGCATGAGAATTGATAGTAGTAAAATTGATTCTGAGCATGTTATGCCTCGACTTCGGTCGTGGCATTTTGAATAAATGAAAAGCATGAAAGAATACTATCTGCTAAAATGATTCCGGGCATGACTATGTGTTTTTGTTTGGGCGAGAGTGGAACCATTTCGTTCTTCACGTGCACGTCGACAAGAGCCTTCTCCCGGCTGCCCGCTTGTGGCATATGAGCTCCGAATGGACTCATTTCGTTC
>JAOTIZ010000202.1:33231960-33271220 GCA_027123425.1 Erythroxylum panamense
ACCCATCTCATTTAGACTTAAGAGTAAAACTTAGAAGGAAAGAAAAGAAAAGGAAAAGAGAAGAGAAAGAGGGAGAGATGCCGTAGGTGGAGGAAGAAGGAGAAGATTTAGGGCTTTCGATTTCTAACGAGTTCTGACAGATTTGAAGCGATTCTCGGTAAGTTTAAGTCCCTTTTTACTATGTTTCAGTTGGATTAAACCCTAAGATAACTTGAATGTGTTAGAATCGATGGTTTAGGGTTTTCGAGAGAAAAATGGATAGAATCCTTGGGTTATTGATTTTTTGACGGATTGGAAGGTTTGAATGGGTTAGAAATGTAGTAGAAGAGTTGATCTAAGGCTTAGATGTGTTGTTTTTGCAAATGGGAAGGATTGAAGTTGGAAAATGCTGGAAAGTCGGGTTTCGGAGTCGTTCTCCAGGCCCGCACGTCGCGACGTGCGAATTAACGTTCACCGCGACGTGCGAATAGGAGCACGCCGCGACGTGCATGAAGGAGCACGCCGCGATGTGCGAAGGTGTCGTGTTCGCCGCGGCGAGCACAGGCTGTTCGCCGTGACAAGTGTGGCCTTCGTCGCAACAAGCGAAGCCGTTCGCCGCGGCAAACGTGTTTTCGTCCCGGCGAGCCCCCTGTTCCAGCAAAGATGAGTTTTGGTATTTTAGACATATCTTTGTCCAAATGAGGTGATTTTGGATTCGTTGTGATCTAAAAATAAAGGACTACGAGTTTATGAAGAAAGGATGTTCGGGATTTGTCTCTAGAGATTCAGGAATTTGGATGGAAGTCGAATGTAGACTCTTAATGCTAGTACTTTTGATTGTCAAGCTTATTGATTATTTGCCTTTGAATATTGTTTGAATGAAAACTTGGTTTTGTTTTAGGAAACCAAGCTGACCTGATCCAATTGCAAGAGGAAGGACAGCAGTGAGTCGGATACTCAAGCGATATTAGGTGGGTAATATATTTATGGTTGTTGTGTGTATGGGCACTATGTGTATGCTTGCTTGCATGTGTGTGACACTGTTTATGTTGAATTATATGAAATATTGAAAATGCATTGTGATCATGATTATGAACTGCTTTGATAGGCATTATGGCATTTTAAAAGAATGAAAATAATAAGAAGTATGAAATGCTTTGAGCATGAAATGAATCGTTATGTGCTTTGTTTAGGTGAGAGAGTAACGGATGGATAGTCACGTGCACGTCGACGTATAACCTTCTCCTGGCTGCCCGCTTGAGGTCACGAGATCCTTGAGAAATCAGACTCGGATAGTTTACGGTATAAACTTCGGTTTATCCGGATCGTTTTTACGAAACTCTCGAACCATTTGTGTGCATTCATTATTGATCTGTTGGGCATGACACATGATAAATTGATACATTGTGTAATCATATGACATGATCTTGTGATGATTGTAAATTGATAGATTGATGACTTGCTATATGCTTGTGTATATAAATGTATATGCTTGATTGTGTGGCTCGTTGCCAATGGCTATAAATGTATATGCCACTGAGCTTCGCAGCTCACCCCATTATCTCCCACTCCTCAGGTGCAGAACAGGACGATCGTTGATCTTGCAAGGCATCGGAAACTTCAAGATATTTAGGAGCTTTGTATTAAGTTAGTACTTTAGTTGGCCCTCCAAGCATATCATCATGGAGCATATTTCATGTATTTTGGATTCAGACTTATTTTGTATTATGTATGTTTGATAACACTTGTTGAATTTCTTTTGGATTGTAATGGCATGTAACCCCTCGGCTTTCGGGGTGTTTACTTAGCATGATTGTGTGTATGATATCTGTATGTGAAAATGTATGTGCGTATCGCCCTTGTATGGATGTTGGGATCGGGTCTGACTTTTTGGGCCGCCCGTCACGGGCGTAGCCCGAGAGGCTGCCTCGGGAATAGGGTTCCGGGACCCGGGCCCAACAATTTTTACCAATTTTTTGGTTTCCTCACTCTTCCAACAAGTGTTGTCTTCTTATATGGTCTTAATTACTTTCTTATTTTTCTTCAAATGTTTGATTTTTTTTCTTCTCTAAGAACTTCTTCAACTTTTTGTATAAATGAATAAGACTTTTTAAAGGAAGTTCTTATATGAATGAGATTTACATATTTGTGTTCATTTGTGTGAGACGCAAACTTTAGCCTCTATAAGAATATTGCCTTCTTTACGCTTAATTATAGGGATTGTGTTAGGTAGTCCTTGTTGCAATTCCACTTTAATGTAAATCCTTACATAACCTATTCTCCTTATCTCAACTATAGCTTAGTCAAGGCATAAAGGTTTGCCCAAGTAACTAGCCAGGTAACTCATCCCTATAATGGACTATTATTCCAAATGGTATATTATGAAAATTGATCCAAATGGGGATATACTTAATTTTCAATATTTTTAGGCTAGATATATCTCTATTTTTGTTTAAAAAAAGTGGTATGTTATTGATATATCATAATCGTAATTCTGTAATCTTTAACAAATTGGTTTTTATATAGAATCTGAAGGGAAAAACATCAAGTTAACTTGTATTGATTTTTCATTATGTTATTTAGAACTTAAATTACATTTAGTAATTTACTTTTAATTGTATAGCCTTACGGACAGAAGAAGTATGTCTTATCGGAAATAGTTCACTGAATACTTAGGAGTCAAGAGTTTCATGAAATTTGTAAAAGATTAAATAGGTTTAGAATGTTGTATTCGTTATTCCTGTATAGATTGATTAAATATGAACATTCAAAGTTAAGATGTGGTATATAATCACTTGCTAATATGAGACTTAGATAAATTCTATACTTTATAAATTTATCATGGCGAACATTTTGAAGCAAGTAACACTATAAGTGTTGATACAATTGATAACAGTAATAAAAATAATGGTGTAGACGATTGTGATATTAACAACGATGGTGATGATGGGATTGGAGAGATGTTAGAGGATTTGGGGAATTATATGGAGACTATGAATGTTATTGGTTTGCCTAACATAATTAGTAGTATTACAGAAGATAATTTTGGGAACCTATTGAAAGTTGCTCAAGAAGAATTATATCCAGTATGCTCGAAATTCTTACAACTATCTTTTGTTGTCAAGTGGTTACGTTTAAAGGTATATAATAAATGGAGTAACAAATCTTTTAACATGTTAATTGACTTGTTCCATGATACATTACCTGCTGGACACAAATTGCCCAAATCTTACTATGAAGCAAAGAAATTATTAAGGAATCTTGGATTAGGATATATATTAATATATGCTTGTAAGTATGATTGTGCTATATTTTATAAGGACAATATTTTATAAGGACATTAAATATCTTGAAGAATGTCTCATTTATGGTACATCAAGGTGACAAGTGGATGATAGGAAAGGGAAAAAGATACTGCATAAAATCTTGAGATACTTCCTTATTAAACTATGATTACAAAGGTTTTTTATGTCAACAAAAACAACCATAAATTTGAGGTGGCATAAAGAGAAGCACATTGATGATAACATTATGCATCATCTAGCAGACACAAAGGCATGAAAAAGACTTTTATAGAAAGTTTCCATAGTTTGCAGAGGGTTTTTGTAATGTTTGATTTTGTTTAGCCTTTGATGAATTTAATTCATAGTTTTTACAACATATGGCCAGTTATTCTTATGCCATACAATTTGCCTCCATAGAAGTGTATGAAGAAGCAATTTTTGTTATTGTCTTTACTTATTACAAGACCTACTGTTGCTGATAAGAATATCGATGTATACATACAACCATTGATTGATGACTTAAACCATCTCTAGGAGGTTAGATTAGAAACTTATGGTGTTGTTAAAGGTGAAACATTTATAATGCATGCAGTTGATTTGTAGACTATAAATGATTTTCCAGCTCATGACAATTTTTCTGGATGGAGTGCTAAAGGGCATATGGTCTTTCCTGTGTCTATTTATATTTTTTTCCTATAGATGATATTGTTACATAGTCGTAAATTGCAAGAGGTGACATTAACATTATATGCTTTAGCATTTAGGCCTCATATGTATGGTAAAAAATATGTAGGCTGCATTGTTAATATAGTTAGATTTCAAATAAAAGATTGTGACAGTCAACTGAGAAGCCAAAATTGTGGGGTTATTGTTGAGGGACAACATAATGTCGATTTTATTGACTTATGTTGCATTACATCAAGAATAAAAAATGTCGTTTTATTTAAGTGCAAATGGTTTAATCTTGGTGACAAAGGGATGAACATAAAAGTGAATGGTAATATTAATAGCATCAATGTTAGTACCACATGGTATGATAATGACCCTTTTGTGCTTGCAACATAAGTGAAGCAAGTATTCTACCTCAACGACACTTTATTAGGTAGCAATTGAAAAGTTGTTCAAAAGTTTCAACACCAAAATCTTTTTGAAAATTGAATAATGGAATCCTGCAAATAAAAGATGTAGATATAACATCATTCGATAGGAGATATTAATCTTAGTATACTAGAAGCAAATGAACTACAAGCCAATCTTGTCGTATAAAGAGATTAAGACTATATTGAGGATGAATTATATGACAATGATGATAATTCGGCCGAATATAATAACGATGAAGAGTTGAATCATAATGCAATTAATGATGATGATTTTCAAGATCTTGATCATGATGATTGAAGGTAATAAAAGTGTTTTTTTATATTGTTTGAAATGTAATATTGGTAACATTTATATTAATGCGTATTGTTGATATTTGAGTTATATTATTACGGATTGTTGATGACAGAGTTATGTTCATGCGTGTTGTTGATAGTTGACTTATGTTAATACTGATTGTTGACAACTGAGTTATGTTAATGCAGATTATTGATGATTGAGTTATGTTAATATGAATTGTTGGTAATTGAGTTAAGTTAATGATGATTGTTGATTATTGAGTTATCTTAATATAGATTGTTGATGATTGAGTTATGTTAATGCGTGTTATTGATCGTTGACTTATGTTAATGCGGATTGTTAATGATTAAGTTATGTTACTGCATATTGTTGATGATTGAATTATTTAATGCGGATTGTTAATGACTGAGTTATGTTAATGCGTATTATTGATGATTGAGTTATGTTAATGCATGTTGTTGATGGTTGACTTATGTTAATGCAAATTATTGATGATTGAGTTATGTTAATGCGGATTGTTAATGGTTGAATTATATTAATGTGGATTGTTGATGATTGAGTTATGTTAATGAAATTAATGTTAATGATTGAATGTATGTTTGTAATGATGATTGGAATGTATTGTAATTTTAATAAAACTAATGTTTATATATATATATCCAATATAATGACACTTGGTAGAAACAAAGGTAAAAAGGTGGCAAGTATCAAAATTGTAGAACAGAGGGATGCATAACTTCAACCAGATCAATCAGTTCCTAGCGAATAATACCATTCGATCTTAGCCCCCAATGAAATTAGTCAGGAACAACCTTATTTTATCTCAAACGACAATGAATCAACCAGTACAGAAGGATTTGTAGATTTTTTAATATTTAACACCTAAAAATAAACTTATGCTCAAATATATATTTACATGTTTAATGCGTATTTTCTTATCATTATTGATTGTTGTTAGGTTCTAATGTTAATATTAAAAAAAGATATAAAGGTATAACTAAAGGTTGTGAATTACAACGAATGAATGTTGCAATGAATAGCAAGTTGTCAATACACATTGATACTTTGCAAGGTCATCTTGTAGACAAGACCCAATTTGTAAAATTTTCAAGTAAGTTGAGATTATTGCAAGAATAGAATTATCTTGCTTGAAGCATGTTAAGAACTTGAAAGAAGATAACTTGTTTGAAAATGCTTCGAATAAAGTTATGATAATTTTTCAATTTATTTAACTATATGCAATATTATTTCACTTATCTTAAGATTATTCACACTTTTATATATTGTTCACAGATAAAATTGAATATTGTCGATATCGAAAAGTCTAATGTTTGAAATTGTGACTTCATTGTTGAAACAAAGGACTAAGGATTGTCATTATAGTTACATCAATTTTATAAATTTTTTTCCTTCTGATGCAGAGGCAAAGAAGCGTGTTCTGAAATAAATGTCTCAAGAAAATTGGAATAATTTATGTGATTATTTGGTCTCTCCCAATGTTCACATTTGTTTTCTTTCCCTTCACGTTTGCTTCCATTAATCTTGTCAAATGATTTAATGGCTACCCAATCTTTTTTTCTTTATTTAGAAAAAATGTGAGAAGGCAAAGATCAATAGAGAAAAAATGAAAGCACCTCACAATCAAAGGTCCAAATCATTTGTAGTCGTCCAAAATGAATATATAAGATCTTTGTTTACAAGTTATAATTATATCAATAAACACTATATTATTTATTGTGACTTGTATTTTTCTTTCATAAAACAGAGTAAGAAAGAGCTACATGGACAAGAGTGTGATAGGATCACAATATAAAGTCACTCACTATAAGGAAAGTCACAAATAGATGTCATAAGAAGCAAAAAATAACTAGATAAGTATAAAATTTTGTTTAAATTTTAAGTTTATTTATTTATTTAGTACTAACTAATAATATTTGCATTGAATATTGTTTTATTAATTTTAGAATAACATACAAGAGTTGTTACAGAAATCAATGTCTAATGTTAATACAGAAGACATTTACAATACCATCTTTGATACACATTCTGGTTATATCAAAGGTCTTGACTTTGGCCTTAAGTTAAATGCTTCAACCTCATCAAGATCCATGTACGTTCAATGACTTAAAGAGGAGAATAAGACACTTAAAGTTGAATGACAACATACTAAAAAATGTTAGCCAAATATAATAAATACCTCAAAAAAATACTTGGTCCCGATTATAATGGTAGTGATGATGAAAATAAATGGTATTAATTACATCTCTCGTACTTTTTTTCTTTTAATTCCTGTTTGTATTATAATTTAAATTTAATACCTTTTTCTTCGATTATAGATTTGAAGAAGATGCAACAGTTGAGTGCTTTGTATTATAATTTGTAAAATAGTCTCTACATTTATTACTTTTTTGTTGAAGTCGTAATTAAAATCTTATATACGAAGAAATTTAATGATATTTTATTTTTTATAAATAATGCTTCAAATTATCAATTATTTTTGTATAGTAAATTAAAATAAAAATATATTAAAAATTATATCCAATAATATGGATTAAAAATGTAACAAATAATTTTCCAACATGGTATAACATTTCGTTAAAACGTAGATAAAAAATTTGACTACATTTTACTAAACGTAACTAAAAACATTTGGCTACATTATCATAAATGTAACTAAAAATATTTGACTATGTTTTAAAAAACGTAGCCAAAATTTTTTGGCTACATTCCTAAAAACGTAACTAACGGTTTTTAGCTACAAAAAATATGTGTCGCCAAAACTTATTAGTGACGATTCCTCAAAATGATATTTGTTTGGAGACCTTATGGGAGTGTCCTCGTCGTCACACCTGATTTTTCTTTTGGAATTGCCCGAGTTAGATGACAAAGTTGAGCTGCATTTTAAAAAACGTAGTTAAAAACTTTTGACTACATTTTTAGAAATGTAGTTAATAATTTTTAGCTACGAAAAATAAATGTCGCCAAACTTACTAATGACAGATTCCTCAAAACGTTGCTAATAGTTTTTCGTTATGAAAACTAAAGCGTAGGCAATAACTATTAACGACGAGTAGCACACAATGTCTCCTGTAATTTTTAATTATGAAAATTGGGGGACGTTTTTGACAATAAAATTATATTGTCACCGATACCTATTAACAGCAATTTTAGTACCTTTACTTACGATTTTTTTTAGCCAAAGGTCACTTCGTTGTAATGGGTTTTGCAACATAGGCAGTAGGTTCCGGTGCTCTGTGAGAGAAACAGTCAATTGTTTCTCTTCCTTTGTTACAAGGGCATAGGCGTTTGCCCAAGCTTGGCAGTGGTTCCATGCTTAAGATTTGTGACCTGACCACATTGAGATGATCGTTTAGCCCTTCTGTTGTATTAGTAAGATCTCTCGTTTGAGTTCGTGGACTCTGGGAGCGTTGCTCGTTGAAAATCGTTCTTACAGGTCCATCCCCGTCTCCACATGCACAACGCTGGAGTGAAACTCAACTAAGAGTGAATTGAAAATCCATGCAATTACCATTGAATTGCATTTTCGCCACGCTTGTAGTAGATTTTCATCATTGCTTGGCTTGGCAACGAATAAATACAAGAAGCAATGCGACAACAAGAGAGGAAAAGGGAGCGGGTCTGCAGGAGTCAAATAAGGGAAGAATGTGTCAACATGGATACTGACCCAACTACTTGGATTTTTCATTAACATGATGGATGGTAATTCTTAGCAATTCACGAAGAAATCAAGGTCTGAACAACATTAGCAACAAAGACTGTTTGGCCGAAGAGAAAATATGGGAAAATTGCAAGAAAGTAGGAGAAACTTCAAAAACTCGCTTTTCTATAATACCTGTGAATTTCATTACACTAGAGTAACAAATTATGTTCTGATTGAATCACCAGCTAGCTAAGCTAATAACAAACAAAATACGGAGCTAAACCATAGTGACTAGCTACGCAGTGACCAGTGAAAAACAAGTCTAACCACTGAACAATACTAAGCTCAACTCAGCTCCAAAGGTTGACAGTACAGCAACCCTCCAAGAATGCAATTAATAACTCTTTAAGTATCCAAGACGCAACTCTCCAAATATCCAACCTTCTAAGTTTTCTGTTATATACGGAAAAACAGCGGGAGAAGAATTGAAGATAATTATAATAATGTTGGATTTCATGAAAGTTCTTCTCTTTTCTCTTTTGCAGTAGTTTAAAGAAATAACTGGACCATTAAGACTGAAATAAGAAAACAATAGAAACAGAAACTAGAAAGGAATCACTTTCTATTGGGTTAGGGTAAACCAACCACAACAGATTGGGATTCACTTGAAGGTTTACGCTCATACATGCAAGAGAAAAATCAAGTACCTTGGAAATTCCTAATGCTGTGGTGGATATGAAAACAAAAGGTTTCAATTTCATGTTAGAGACAGGAAAAGGGGGTGGAATGAAGAGCACTCGGTGTGTGTGTTTTCGACTTATTGCCAAGAGGCTCAACCATTTTTTGCCCAGATGACTGAAAAAGCCTTACACATTGGGGGGTGGCCAAATCTTTGTCAAGAACTCCTCTACTCTCTTCGATTGATTTACATAGCCATCCAGTCCAGCAGCCAAAAGCTGGACTGATGCAGGTCCCATAGCTGATGCCAGACTTAATTGGTCCCATTTTGCAACCTTAACATCAGAAGAATCAATCAGAAAATATATACAGATAAAGAGTTAAACAAGTTTAGCCCAATGAAGGGGTTCAATATGAAGCAAAAATATCTGACGCGCAAATTCAAAGGATGTTGTATACCTAAAGGTATGCACATGAAACAGAAAGATCACTGTTCCCTAATAAAGATAGCTAAAATGGAGATGATATTTTAGTAGAGATGCCTCTACCAAACAACAATTTACACAGCCTTACACCTCTGTTATCAAGGCACTAGATGAAAGAGACCATCTTGTTTCTCCAACCAGAGAAGTTTATGAATTTGAAACTAGAGCGACAAGAAAGCTGAAACGAATGGACAAAGCTTGAGGGAAAGATTAAGCTTTGGAAGAGTAATGCTAGGTCTGTGATTATAAATATGATTTGACAGTAAACTAAATACGTAAACAAGCAATGGTGAGAGTGCATGAAAAGCGGACCTCCTCTTCGCTGAAATTATAGTTGGCAGCAGATTGTGGTGATAGTTTTCGGATAAAGGAGTACTTCTGATCAGGAGTAGTTACAGATTCTTTCAGAGATTGCAGTACCTTCAAAGGTGCAATTATATAGTCAACCCTGCAAACGAGAACATGCATCAAATGTAAACTAAAATTTTCAGCAGTCATAAGTAATCATCTATAAATATGACTACATGACCCAAACCAGACTCGTAACCCCCCGGGAAAAAAATAAATAAATTGCATAGGGAAAAAGGAAAGGAACCTAAACATTACCCCAGAAGGCTGAATAAGTCCTGTTTGTTACGAACAGCTGCAGCCATCAACTTTGATTTATATCCATACTTGTGAATGTAATTGTAAGCTTTAGTTACCTGTAGATAATAACAGAAAATGGGATTAGAAAATCATGATGCTTTAAGAAGTAAATTATAATGTAGCTACTATGAATTAAGTAGTGCAATGCATCACTTTTTAGAAATTTATTAATACTTCAGCCTTCAAATCAAACGAGAGGTCTGAATTACAGCAGGAATGCTAAAAGTAAGAATCAGTAAATCAAAAGCATCCCACTTCACTAAAGCAACAAGAATGCTACTAAGTTGAATACATATTCTGCCTCCTAATCAAGACCACCAACAGTTGATAGATAGATGTTGCTAGACATATTAGCACAAAGTAAAACAGGAGGATATGGTCACTTGTACTATCACTCCACCACTAATCTGTGCAATATATGGTAGCAGTGACAAGTGTCCAAATTTAAGGTCACACAATGATCGGGCAGAAGAGTCACTGTCAGTATATTTCTCATATCCGCCATACCTTTCCTCTCTCCCCCTCATCCAGCATTCACATCATAGTCCCACTTATTTATGGAGTCAAACCTTGGACCTCAGGAGTTAGTAGCATTGTGATTTGCCGCTTCTTTTCCAATAATTCACTTTATTAATAATTGTAAAGGTCCCCTTAGTGATAAAGGTTATTCTATCACAATCACCGCTCAGGATATCGAGTAAATGTTCCTCATAGGTAAGAATAATCTACAGATAAGTAAAAGAGAAACAGATTTTGAATCAAACTTGTAGCTACTCTTCTAAAGTCACATCTAAATTACAAGATAATAGAATATATAAATTTTGAAACCGATAAAATATGTCAGGGAACACCTAATACAGAGTTGAAAACTGAAGAGCTAGAAAAGCTAATCTCTTTCTTGACTCACCAAAGCCAGCCCAGGATCTTCTCCTCTTTTCAAAGCAGCTTCTATTTCAGGGTCACCAGAATGATTGCGTGCCCAATCCTGAAAAACACATAAGCAACTAAAGAATTAAATCAAAGTAAATACTATTGAGATAACAATGCTATTAATCAGTGAGAGGAGTACTTACTCGAAGGCGACCAACAAAAATCTGAATAACAGAAGCTCCAGCTTGGGCTGCAGCTGCAGCTTGAGCAAAACTTAAGAGCAACGAACAATCAAGAAACAGGAAACAAATAGATGTTATACAAAGGCAACCAACAATTGACGCGCACACATGGAAAGTATTTAGTAAACAAGTTTGTAGTTTCTACTGTCATCACAAAAATCCAGAGACCAAAGAAATTCATGGACATTGAAATCTGGCCTGAACATGATGAATTCCCACAGAAAGACAAGAACTTGCTCCCTTCCGCTTTTTTGAGCAATTATGGTGACACAAACCAAAGGATTAAGTATGAGAGTGAACCTTTTACAATAAAAAACTTGCTTCTCTTGGAAACTTGACGCTAATGAGTTAAATGCCATTTGCTATTTTCCACTGCAAGTTTTACAGATATCTTGCTAGTTTCACAAATCTACCTGTAAACAAAAGTCAAATGTGTCTGAATGCCTTCAGTTTCCAGCAATCTTGAGGCCTCTATGCCCTGGATAAAAGATCCAGTAATTAAGGTCAAAGAAAATGATAATAGTTATCAGTTTCCTTGTGTCAAAACCCTGTAAGACCTATGAAATCATAAAAACAGCAGCTCTGCTATTTATTGTATGAAACTCACTTGCCAAGTCGATGGAATTTTGAATAACAGACGCTCAGGGGGAACATTGATTTCATTGTACAGCTTCAGTAAGTCATGCACCTGCAAGTTCAACAGAGACACGGCATCAAAAGACATGCCAAGACTTGCTGAAAGGCATAATGCTAGACAGCTTAGAAACTATGTTATTGACAAAATATGTCATCCAAAATATCAGGGTCAAGATTGGGAAAATACTATCAGAAAGCATATAAATGAATGGTTATCCACCCAAATTAAGGACTCCCTGCTAGGATCCTGATCATTTACCTTGGACCATACACCACTTGCAACATCATCCACTATACAGAAATGAATAAGCAAATAATTCCATCATTCTCTTGAACTTGTTACCTTCCTAATAATTCCATGAGTATCGTAGGCCAGCCGTGCATCCACTTCAGTTGAAACTCGGCCAGGTACTAGCTTTGCCAAATCTCCTCCAACATTCACTAAAGCCTACATGAATGACCCAGTCAGCCTAACTAGATACCCGAAATCAAATTTACAGGGCATCCTCCAGTAAGGGAAACCACCAGTCAAGAAATCCAACCTTGTTTGTAAAACAAGACAATCTCAATTCAGGGTTTTCTAGAGTAGAACACGTTGAATCTGCCAAAGCCATGTCCACAGCATTCTACAAACAGATAAAAAACGAAATTTCAAGTTGAAAATAAAGAAAACTGAAACTAACCGCGACTTTTATTGATCTAAACGATTACTAAAAGCACTCTTCACAGTTATGATGTAAGTTAATTTATGTGCTTACTCTGAAAACAGTATCGGGCAAGCTACATATACCCAAAAGAAGGGAAAAGCTAACTGTAGCAGCAGTTGGAGGAAACCTATATTGTAAAATTAAATACCAAACAATCGTCAATTACACTTGACACAAGACAATAGCCCGAGAAGCAAGTAACCAAGCATTGCTCAAATAAACTAACTGAAACATACTTCTCGAAATCATCGAAAATGACAGTGTCGGGAACGAACTCACTGAAGCTAGACACAGCATCCAATTCAGTAGTCACCCCTTTAAAAAACATCACATCAAAGACCAAAAAAAAGCATATCTTTAATCCAAAAGCAAATGGAGACAATGAAGATAGTGAGAAATAGATGAAGGGTACCGGTATCAAGAGAAGAGGAGCCAGAAGCAGCTCGAATCTGCGGAAAAGATGGCAACTTGAAAACCACTTGATTTGAAGTTCCCCACCCACCAGGAAACACCAATCTTGGTCCTTCTAATCCTCTTCTCTGCTATCAATTCAAGGATCAAAACCAGCCCATATCATGTATAGAACATTACATAGACAAACTAGTCCAGACGGGAAAGAGAAGAGAGAGTACGTGAAGATAAGAGGTGGAGGAGAGAGATGGCGAGGAGGGCGGACATTTCAAGGACATCGACATATTCCTCTTTCAAAGAACTGAAGTTATCCCACTTTCTGTTGGAAGACAGTGTTTTAGACGTCAACTTACTTACTGCACTCGAATCAGTGACTTATATACATCTAGATATATCTCTTCTGTATGTATCGTAAGTCTAAAGATTTTAGTACTTCACAAAGCCTTAGTATGTACCATATATAATGGGACCAAATGGATATCATACTAAGGCTTTGTCGTATACATACTAATCTGGAATCGATATTTACGATTCATTTATCCATTTTCTTGAGATACAAATGGATAAACTAGTAGATTTTTAGCATTGTATCTACATGCTTCGATAAAACTAGGATTTTCCAAGTTGAGGAAGATCTTGATGGGATTCTAGTGACGGTAGCTTATGATTACGATGACAGTGGGGAGAAAGTAGAGATGCAAATTTTGCCAAATCAATTTTGTACGGGGAAAAAATTTGACAGGAAGGTAACACTAGGCAAAGACTCGATAGTACCAAAGAAACCTTTGTTCATTTCTTGTAGGGTCCGCCCTGGTTTAGACCTAGTGGCCAAGGCATATATTTCCTTGTGGCACATTACATAGATGCAAGTGTTTGCTTGATATGTGAAAATGCGGTAGGTTTTAGAATTCAGAGGGCTTCTTTATTAACCTGCAGACCAGTTGTGTTAGCCCAAATCTAATAATAGACGGAGCCCGTGAGGGCACAACCCAAGCTAGGTCCACTTATTGTTGTTTCATGATATTAATTGTTGCCACCGTTCTTTCTGTTCCTTTTTTTTTTTACCTACGAGGTATCTTAGGAAGATCTCAACTATGAGAAGGTACTTTTAGGCCATTCACATCTAGATTAATCCCCGCTCAATCCATATATATCTCTTGTGGGAGGCAAAGCTTTAACCCTAAATTTTAAATGATTGCATAAATGAGGGCGATTTAAACCCGCCACCTCACTTAAAACTAAGAGAGTCTCTTATCAACTCACTTGCATCCTGGGGCTTTCTATTTCCTTTTAAAGTCTGCATAGAGTTCACAATAATTGTCATCTAATCATCCTCCTTTAAAAGTCAAATTCAACGAATCCAGTATAAAACATTCCTCACTTTGCAGGAATTTGGAGAGGGTCATTATGTACACAGCTTTACCATTATATTTTTACAAAGAGGTTATTTCTATAATTCGAACCTATAACCTCATGGCCAAGCTATGACTCTCCCTCTTAATCTCACTCCTATCATATTACAATATCAGCTTATTACCTAACATTGACCAAAAAATAAACGATAAATTTCAAATAAAAAATGATGAATAGAATTGTGTAAAAATTATTTTAACATAGTTTTTTAAGTGGGATAAAAAATATTTTGACTCAACATAAATTTCTTGATTGTAGAAGCCTTTAGTGTTTTAAAATTATTTTTCAAAAATATTCTAAATAAACACATACCTTAATAGATTAAGTGTTTTTGTTAAACACTTTAACTGAGATACATGTGAAATTAGGGAAAAATTGAAGAAAAAATATTCCCTTTGATTTTTGAAAGATTGTATGTTACAATGGTATATATGATCAACACTACTTAATAATAAGGTAAAATGTTAACTCCTAATTAAGGTGAAACATTAACTTAATTAATATTACTCCTATTACTTCCTAATTAAGGTGAAACATTAACTTAATTAATATTACTCCTAAATAAGGTAAAACATTAACTATAATTAAGGTAAAATATTAGCTCGTCGTTATAATAAAGTAACTCCTATTTATAATTGTATTTCCAATACCCCCTTTAAGTTGGCATATGCATATCAATAATGTCCGACTTGTTAAGCAAGTATTGAAATTGTGATCATCATAGAGCTTTGGTAAAAATGTCTCTTGGTTGGAATTGTGACCTCACAGGCGATGTAGTAAGTTCTTGCTTAAACTTGCTCTCTAACATAGTGATATTGTTCCTGCTTAAAATTGCTCTCTAACATAGTGACAATCAATCTTTATGTTATTGGTGCGTCCATGAAAAATTAGGTTAGTCATTATATGGGTAGAAGGTTGTCTATCGCAGAAAACAGTCATGGGTTTATGATGAACCATGCTCAAAGGAGCCAATAAAGACTTCAACCGTACCATCTCACTGGTAGCAGCAACCATCACCTTGTATTCAGCTTTCACTGATGATTCGGACATAATACTATGTTTGTTCATCTTCCACGAGACTGGTGATTGATCGAGTATCACGAAATAGTCAATCACTGAACTGCATGAAATAGGATAACTTACCCAATATGAGTTGCAGAAAGCTCGGAGTTGAGAAAATCATTGTTAGTCTGAAGGAGAATGCTTTAGCCCTGTTGCCTCTTAATATGGCAAATAATGAGCATAGCAGCGTCAAAATGCTCCTTACGAGGTGTTTGAACAAATTACCACAACATATGAATTGCGAACCAAATCTTGGGCTAAGTGATTGTGAGATAGATAAAACGTCCCACTAGCTGCCAATAGGATGAATTGTTCTCCACTAATTCACCATTGGCCAAGCCTAGATGGTGACCCTGCTCTATTGGAATGTCCTCGCGTTTGCTTCCAAGTAATCATATTTCGAACAATATATCCAAAGCATATTTTTGATGACATAAGAATAATCCCTTAGATGAGTGGTCATTTCAATCCCGAGGGAATACTTCAATACTTCCAAATATTTAATATTGAACCATTTACATAGGTACAATTTTAAAGTCAAACATGTCACTTTATTGTTTTCCATCAAAATGATATCGTCTATATATACCAATAATAATCTCAAAAATACATTGTCTTTTTAGAAAGTAAATAGTGAATAATCTATTCAAGATTAATCTAAACCATACCTCTTTAGCTTTGTGGTCAACTTAGTGAACCAATTTTGAGAAGCTTGACACAACCTATAAATTGACTTGCATAACTGACAAATTTATTTTCATAACTTGTTCTTGAATTTAGGAGGAAGCTATATGCATACTTCCTCCTCTAAATTGTCATGTAGGAATGCATTGTTAACTTTCATTTGATGCAACTCCCAACCTTTCACAACTTCTATGAACATAAAAATATGAACGATCATGAGCTTGACAATTGACTCAAATGTCTTGTAAAAATCAAGACCTTTAACAAGTGTGAAACCCTTTACACCAATCGCGCTTTATATCACTTAACAGTCTCATATGACTTATACATGATCTTAAATACCTAATTATAGTCAATTGGTTTCTTTTTTGGGAACAAAGTCTCAAAATACCATGTTTTATTTGTTTCAAGTACGAGAAATTCTCATGCCATTATATCTAGCTATTTTACACTTTTCACAGTTTCTGCATAGCTCTTATGCTCAAACTCTGAGGTTATGACGGTTAAAAACACTATATGACCCTGAGAAAAATGATCAAACTTCACATAATTTGCTATGGGATAAGAAAGAGTTGTCAAATTGTGGTGGCTTCAAAGAGGGAAGAAATTTTGGCTACAAATAGCCCCAAACTTCTTGTAATGGAAAAATAAACAATATTGTCCTCCAATTGAGCTAGTCGATGAGTCGTTCGTTGCAATCTACTCTCTATTTCTTGAGCTCTAGCAATCTCCTCTTGAGAATTACTAGCATTGGCCTTTAATTCCAAATTTTTGCTTTCGATTTTGCCTTCTCTCTTATCACTCGTCTGGCATATCAAAAATTTCATCAAAAGAGTGATTAATATCTTAAATTCGACGTTCAATCTGTTCATCATTTTGAGCAAAAGAAATCAAATTTTCATTAAATGAAACATTATAAGAATAGAAAAATTAGCCTTTTGAGTTCATAAAGCCTCTAGTATTTCTTCCTATATAGGTATCCTAAAAGATATATTTTCTACTTTTGGGCCTTAATTTATTCTTAGGTTATTATACACATTTCATAGGTGGCCAAACACTTTAACATGTTAGTAAGACAACCCCATGCTAAAAAATTCTCTTATGGTGATTGTTTATTCAATTAATAGTCGACGTTCTATTTATAAGATAAGTCATAGTTAAAATACATCTGCCTTAAAAACAAATAGGCAAAGCAACTTGACATTGCATCGCATTTGCTACCTACAAAATATTCCATTGTTTACATTTTACTCTCCCATATTGTTGTAATGTATATGTGTAGCTAGTTTCATAAATAATACCCTTCTCTCTATAGAATTCTTGCATTAGCCTTAATCAAACTCTAACCCATTATCACTCTGTATCCACTTAATAGTCTTCCTAAATTGAGTTTCAACCAACTTGTAAAGATCTATTAGGTACTAGCCTCACTTTTTTCTTTCAATAAGTAAACCCAAAGTGTATGGTTATGATCATCCACAATATAAATAAAATAGTGGGCACCACACTATGATGCCTTATAGTAAGGTCCCCATAAACACAGTGGAGAAGATCAAAGGAACTTACAACATTGTTAATACTCAATAGAAAAGATGAGTTTACTTAACTCGAAAACATAATCATAGATATTTTTGTTCTTAAAATATATCCTACTAATATCAAGAATAAAACATAATTATTGAATTAACTGATGTTTCAGATGTCGGTGCCAAACAATGAAGGATTCCACTCTCTCTATCTTCATAGTTGAATATAGCCTCGTATACTTAAAGTAATAGAACCCCTAAAGTTCACTAACGCTAATCAATATCCTCGAGGAACTATCCCGTATCACACAAAGCTCATTAGTTAACAGAATTTGAATATTTAACTCAGTAATCAACTGACATATAGAAATAATCAAATTGCAAATCAAACTAGGCACATAAGGAACATTAATTAAAGCCACGTCTTGACTTAATATGACTTGACTTATCATTTTCATAGTTGCCTTGGCTCATTAGGCAAAATTACTGGTACAAGTGTTTCTTTTTTGACATCGCACATCAAATACAAGCAACATGTTATATGATTGGATGCCCTACTATCTAATATTCATATAAGGTTATCAAAATCCTTACAAGAAAGCTTCTTAGAGTTATCATGATCTATAAGTGTTAACTGTTTCTAAAACTATTCGCTCAACAGACTTGGAATGTTGCTACTATTTTTAGATTTTCCTTGTGTGGCATGAAAAACTTAAGCCCCTCTTAGGGCTTGCTCACCTCTTGAGTTAGCCTACTCTCGGCCATGAACTAGCTCAGTATGATTTTTGCCTTATGGCCCTAGCCGATGACCTCAAAACACTCTGAAACTTCGTGGAAAATCTTGTCACAGTGCATATCTTGCCTCTTGTTGCCCCTTTCTATTGTGATTGTCCAACTTGAAAATTAGGCTTTAGTTTGGTCATGGATTACGCCATTAGTGCCATTGCCTCGATCTTCTCGACCTCGAACAATAGAACTGTGGCATTCTTTTCTAGTATTCGAGGCATAATCCTTGTTGACACTAGGTAGAGAATCCATACTTTAGTACCATGTAAAATTATAGAAAAGCTTAAAAGAAAGTATTTCCCTTGATTTCTAAAAGATTATATGTTACAAAGGTATATATAATCAGCATTACTCCTAAATAAAGAACAATATTAACTCCTAATTATGATAAAGAAACTCTTATTTACAACTATACTTTCAATAATACATATAATAAACTTTAATCACTTGAACATGCATGTCATAAGAGATTGTATCAAAATTTAAAAAGTATAAGAGTAATATGTGTAAAACAATTTAATTTACTAAATTTATTAATTTAACATATCTATATATTATTAACTTATTATAATTAGAAATAAATAATTAATCATAGTATATATAATATATTTATAAGTTTAATATGTCTTTCATTGCATTTTTATTTATTATATAATAATATTCATAAATCATATAATATATTTATAATATTTTATTTATAACTCATATTTATAAAATATTAAGTTTATTGATTGATTTCTATTATATAGATTAACTTTGCTCGTTGATTTCTATCGTTAATATAGAAATTCTTATTATTTAGTTGGATTATCATTTTTATTATTAATGTATAATATTAATCCATTTTATTACTTATAATTGGTAATATATTGAGTTTATTGAGATAATGAATTAAATATTTATTTAATATGAAATAATACTAATAAATTGTCTATATATATAGTAAATAGGTAATAATTAAGTCGATTGATTTTGGCATTAATAAATAAAACTTATAATATTAAAGGTATAAAAATTTTAATATATTAAATGTTAGTTAATATTATGAATTAGTATTAGTATAATGTCAATAGTATTTAATGTGAAGAAGTACTCCATCTTTTTTATTAGTATTATCTACTATTAAATAAAATTTTATTGAAAGACTTAATTCATTATCATATTTAACTAACAGATATATTATTTGCTATTAACCAAATAAGATATAAGTAATAATAAGTGAATACCATATATCAATAAAATAATAAGAATATTATAAATTTTAATAATAAATTAAATTAATTAATAATTAATAAAGTAGTTAATTATTATCCTAGTAAACAAATAGATATGATTGATTGTTACTTACTTAAGATTATAAATTATAAATAATAGTGGGAAATTGAAGATCTTAGTTATTAGTATTATTAACTTAATAAATACTATTTGTTGATTTATTTTCGTATCAACAAATAATATAATAGTAAAAATGTTAGTAGTAAATCCTTGACTTTCACTCATGCATTAATTAGATTATCTAGCTTCCTCTATCCTAAATGTCCGTTAATTTAGGAGTGGACATGTCTACGAATATATTGATCCTACAAGTTAGGAAGTCTCGTTGCCCCAACACGTCCTTAATCACAAACCTTAATTATATATACATAGCAGTAGGACCATAGGACAAAGCTAAAGCATTGCATAATACGTAGGATTTAATACTGATTAAGCTGTAAGCTAGCTAGAGTAAATAAACACTTCCCCTCCTATAACCTGTTTTGACATGCACACAACTCAATTGCTTAGACATGGATCCAGTGTTATTCTACTTAAAGCCTTGGACATCACGAGCATGATACACCGTAATCATGCAATAAGCGTCGCGGACCTCTGTGCTTTCAGTTTCAGGTAAGAAGACTTGACGGGTTGAATAAGGGGATAATATTTCTATAGTAAATAATAAAACACTAATTCCAGATCGAGTGACGGCTTCATCTTTATTCTGAAACTAAATAACAGTTGCTATATGCAGATTGTCACTTGGTTCTCCTAAAGCTCATGGATACTCTACCAACTTCTTCCATGTCAACAGGGACTTGAGAAACTTCATTACCTGTGTAGAAACTTCAACCATCAGAGAAGAAGCAGAAACTAAGAAAAGATAGAAGTACACATTTTCCACCTCCGTTGGATCCTTGAGAGAGTAGCATGCATTGGTTTCTTTGGGCACGGAGGACACCAGAATACCATAACCTCGGTTGCCTTCTCGCAATACCTGGAATAAGACCAGCCAATAAGACTCAGTTTTTTTTTTTGTCTCAAAGTACATAAACCGCAAACTTCTCAACCACTAACTACCTTGAAGGCATCTTCATCTGTGCGATCGTCACCGATGTAAATTGGGAGAACATCATCACTATGATTTAGCTCTGCACCACAATTTTATTTTTAGATTATGAGCGATTAAAGATTCTTCAAGAACTAATCGTGAAAAATGTTTAATTATGAATATTAATGTAATTATATACACTTTATTACTAACATTAATAAAATATCAAATAAATGTTAACATTAATTTTATTTTCATCTCTTATATAATATATTATTAAAGAATATTAATAATATGTTCATCATATAAATAAGTGAGAAATGTATAAATTTTTTTTGTAAACTAATATTTATATATCCAAAATATATTTTTTATTTTTTAAAATATTTTATTCACTAAATAATTTTAAAGGAGATTTTAAATGTAAAAAGAATTTAATAAATAATTTATAATTATAAAAATATTTTATTTTATTAATTATTAAAATAAATTACATTAGATTTGAATAATTAAGTTATATTAATCATATTTCCTATTATTAATTAATATTAAATAACTAAAAGGTATGTATCTCCTTGTAGCAATTAAAATTAAAAACAAAATAGCATAAACTCAACTAAAACTTTTTTTAATTAATTCTGAAAATGAACACAAAAAATCAGAATTGAAGGGTCGTAATAAAGTAGAAAATATTTTCACTAAAAATTATGAATGTGTACCAAGAGATGCAAGGAGAAATTCAACTGCTTTCCCCTTGTTCCAGTCGATCACAGGCCGGATCTCTAAAACCTGCCACATAACTGAAGTAAGCAAAGGATTTTGAATGAACAAAAAATTACAGAAGAACTAAGCAGATTCACCAGTAAGTAAGTGTTATTGCATTAGTGAGAGACAATACCTTCCGACCATGAGTTAATCTTAAACGAGGATACTCTTTCAGAATGTCATGAACACGTTGTCCAATGACAGGCCAGTTCTGAATAGAGAGGAACGAAGCTTATTTCAATCCGATATAACACAGCAGGAGACAAACTTCTTATCAGGAAAACCTAGTTTTCATGTTATTGAATACCTGCTCCTCTACATTACGGTAATGCACAGAGGTACAAAACTTGTGATTCTCAACTTTTGCACCTTTGACACCTTTAGTATGCTCGACAAGGGCTCTAAAAACCTACAAGTAAAATCAGAGGATTGTTATAATTAAACCACCAGCAGTTATGAACAACTAGAAAGTGAAATATTCACGCACCTCATCGATCATGGGTATAAATTCTCGAGCGGGCTGGAAAAGATTCACCGTCTTGCCCTGCAAAATTCCAACCTGTTAATTAATCTGCAATCTTAAGTGTAGCAGATACCTAATATTCCGTATGGGTCCATCTTATAACCTGTTGGTCAGTAGATTCAATACAGTTTAGATGGTCACTGGACATTCTCTTACTGATGGGTCCCATGATGTCCATCCCATGGCTACCAGCATAATGGAGTTCTGTTAGTCCTACCAACTCAAAGACCTAAAAGAATACAGAGTATTATCACCATAATAACTAAACTGAATTAAAAAAAAAAAAGAAGAAAAAAAGTAATCTATCTGAATCAGAGGCATAATGGCGGTCAAATCAGGAACCCTACACCCACCTTCTCGCAACTTCTTCCACTAATGATCGCAGTTGGGAAGCACTTGGCTACATTTCTTACAGCGAAACGCATCTGAAAAATAATCCCATCTCAATTACTGCAAAAAACTTGGCACAGATGAACAAATGTAAAATCAACAACTTCAATCTAGTCCTCACATCATCCGACATGAGTGCTAGATCTGGATCATCTACAATTGGAGAAAGTGTCCCGTCATAATCTAGAAATACCGCTATTGTCTTGTTTCTGGCAAAATTGGTTATTTGTTCGAACGAGTTCAATGCTGATGGATACTTAAGCTGGATACGAGTTCAACCAAATGTAAGAAATCAGATTAAAGCCCTCGGTTAGAAATGGATAAGAACATGTGATAAGAAATGTAAACTTTGTTGAACGCCAGCGATAAACAGTGTGCAATGCATGTACTAGCCAAATGAATTTATCATTAACAACAAAGAAAGCATACCATCCAGGAGCCGTAAGCGACGTCGATATCGTCCGAGGGAACCTCAACACCAATATCTTTGTTGAGTTTCTTTCGAGGGGGTGATGAGGATATCATGGCGTCCAGCCACCCATTGGAGCGAACATCATCTAGTTTTCCTGGCATTTTCCTAGAAATGCCGATGTACTTGCCAGAAGAAAATGTCGGTCCCGATTGTGGGTAAGGCAACAGATTAGAATGGATGCTGAGTTTTGACTTGCTTATTGGTATAGGATCACTGAGAACGGGAGGTGAATGATTTGGCTTCACGTCCATTCGATTTTTTATCACTGAAAAACTTGCTTGCAGTCTAATAAGTTTTGCACTTAGAAAAAGAGGAATTGTGTTTTCTGCAGAGGTCTTTTTAGTTTTTACCCAACCCTTTTGTCAATAAAAAACCACCTCTTCAAAGTTTTCTTGTCACTGCTGCTGGGAGAACAGTCCATCAAATGTAGACTCCCCGAAAACTGGAAGCAACACCAAAGCAAAATTCAAATGAAGGCATTCTGAAACAGAAGAGAACATACTTGGTATCATACCTTCTCATCTCCAAGCTACACCGCATTTATATTAAGTGGCTGTCCATTGTTCACAAAGTACTACTTCGAACTTTATGGTGTATGCCAGCAAGATGACTTCAATATCTGCTCAAAGGATGATCAAAGAAGCACGTTACTCCCAAGAACATAACCCTGTCAAGATCAACTTCTTTTTTTCTCAAGAAATTTAACACCCGCTGTCAAGTACTTGTCTTTTCATTATCAGAGACGACAAAAACCATAAACAAAATCAAGTAGCTCAAGGTAACAACTAAAAGAGAAGAAACATTTACATAAAAAAGGAACGTATTCTAGTCCCCAATAAGGAAGAGTTGACTGTGATATTAGCCCTTCTAAGTCCTGGACAACCCTTACCACCTAAGAAGGAAGCAATAAAAACCGATAACGGTTTGTATTTACAAGATGATTTCACACTTACAGTTATCCAACACTCCAAATTAATAGGAAATTTTGCAGCTGATGGCCACTTTTGTAGCTTGAAAGATTAAAACACTGTACAAGACAAATGTTTCATCATTCAATAACACCAAATGACAACTAATATTATTCACCAAAGAAACATAATCAATATTTTTAATCAATATACTTAGAAATCAATTCGACCGCCATTTTCGTGATGTAGATGCATTCAAGTGCAGAGAAAATATAATTGATGACTAATGCTAATAAAATTTCGTAGCGATAGACAGAATGCTTTAATATATGTCTTAGCTTCATATTATACGCTGATGATAATAATCTTCAAATATATATGCAGGTGACATCAGTGATGATGTATAAGCTACGGCTATGTGGCTCAGCAGAAAAGATAAGTCGCTTTTAGATCTAAATACATCACTTTCAAGGTTATATAGTTCTTAATTAAACAGGACCAACTAAATTAGGTTTCCGTACCCCATGAAAGGAATCGAAGACCCCCGAAAAAGAAAACAGAAAACGAAGCAAGAGGTCATTATGTATGCTTTCTATTATTTGAATCCAAATTTAGCTACTTCAGAATCATTATGCAGAAAAACCGGATTCAGCGAAAACGGTATTGCTAAGCAACACAACACAGTACCATAGCATACATATAAGATATAGAAAATTTATTAGATTAGATTTTCAAACCCCCTACAGCAAAGGACAAGACAATATTTCATTGAAATATAAAAATAGTATAACAAGAGTTTTTCTTTATCGTTTTCCCATAACTTGTGACAGTCAACCAAAGAGATTCTAGTACCACACCGGTAATAATGCCGCCGTATCATTTAATCAAAACACTAGAGATTAACAAAGCCTTCATTTTCATACTCAACACGAAAAGTTAACCTTTAAGCTGCAAAGCACAAAAAGTTTTTAATTGCATGTCCAACAGAAAGAGTGATAGAAAAAGGATAAACACAGATCTCCCAAACTGCTCATCTTTTTCCAAGTTCTTGATGAAGACTACTACAGCATTGCACATGAAACTTAACAATAAAAGGGAACAAAACAGAAAAAATGCACAAAGCATACGGAATTTACCTAATCCGCCAGTCAACAAGACGTGAGGAGCCCTACTGCTTGTTTTCCTTTCTTCTTTTTCCCTTCTTTCGTCCCGTCCAGAACAGAAAGTATGCGTAGAATGCAGTCCTCAGATTAAAAACAAACCTGAAGAACCATAAGCAACCAGAATAGGGAAACAAGGAACTGAGCAGGGTACGAACTATATATTAACAGAAAGAAAAGAACACATAATCAAGCAGGAGGAATGACCTCTCCAAGAATATGAAGATAGTCTGAGAGATATCCTTAATGCACAGAGAGAGCGAATGGAGATAAAAATGAGAGGGTATATATCGAGTTTGATAACTCGCAGAAGACAACGTGGTTATCAGGGTAACCCAGTAAAAACCTGGTTGTTGAACGTGCCAGGAAACAGCTCTCTACTTTTCAACCCACCATTTGTCTACAAACATAAATCTTGTTTTTCTTTTTGAAAATAGAAAACAACAAACAACATTTAAGTCCAAAAAAAAAAAAAACTAATTTGTGTTTTTTTTAAAGAGCCTTCTCCTCAATTTTGAAATTAGACTTAAATATATATAATAACCATCCATTTGTTTGAGTTCATATCGGATGTAATTTGAAACAAATATAACACCAACCTTAGTGGTTATTCACTAATGAATCATATGACAATCATTTAAAATATGCAAAATGTAATTTTTCTAATGTAATATTGATATTGGTCGGGTCGGCCGTGTTGGGCCCGGACTCAGTGATCACGACCCGTGGGTCGATCGGTCCATTCTTCAAAGATCGGTCTCATACTTAATGGCTCTGTCAAGCCTAGACCCAATCCACGCTCTCCTCAGCCCGTCCACATGTGAGAGAGTCCCATGCAGACGTGAACTCGTAAACCTAGCACAAGTACTATATAAGGTATTATTCTATCATAACGAAGGTACGCAATCATAACCCTAGCCATCTTTGCTTTTACGGCAACCTCACCTTCACCAAAAGACTGACTTGAACGTCGTCGGATGGGCTAATCGGGACATAACCCCCGACGTGCCTTCTTTGTTTTGCAGGGATCTCACCGTCGGAATCACAACAGAAAGCAGCCAACTCATGGATCCAAACGGCAACGCACAGTTCCGCCAGAATCCGGCAGAACCAGTGGTGAGAGGCGTGGCCCTGAGGCCAACAAAACCCTTTGGTCAGAGGTTCAAGTCGCAACCTCACTCTGGCAGACCAAAGGGTACAATACTTAGACGGCGGGGGACACCCTCTGCAGATATAATGTTATATCAATTATTATACAGATATAAGATTATTATAAAGTAATGTTTTTGTTCGAATCATGGTTCGAAAAGACTCGTAGAATGTGCTTTCCAAAAGTCACAACTTTCAGGGAGAGTTTTTCTAAAGGACCTTTTTTTGTTTTTGGGTACAAGTACAAACACGTTTTTTTTTGTACGCAGGGTAAAAGAAATAATATAGATTACATGACGAGATGGAGAAAACAAGTACCCGAAAGGTCCTCATACAGGAAGCGTTGACATCTGATAAAAGTAGTATCAAAAATTATGAGACCGACTAAATTAGGATCTGTATGAATAGCAAGTCAGTCTGCACGTCTGCGCAAGCCAGTCTTCTAAAAGCAATGCCAAAAACACACAATTATATCATTAACTTGTAATTCAAAATGTATGCGTCACTTCGATCGTATATTTGTGAGCTTTTTATCATTTTCGTGCAAAAGAGTAACAAAGTTATTATAAAAAGTTGAGTTATGAATCTTCTAATCATATAGAGACGTGCAAGTAAGGAAAGTAAATACATATTTGCTGTTCAAACAAGCATTATGCTTAATCCATGACAACCTGTTCCAAAATCTCCACAACTGTGAACCTTACCGAGACGTCATTCTGTAGTATAATTCAACTTAAACAGTCTTTAGATTTCTTCGTGTATAAGAAAAGATATAGTATTACTTGCTGAGGTTGTATTTGATACGGCTTTCTTTTACTAATTCCGTCTCCGCATGCTTTTTCTCCAACAAACATAATGTTGCTATAATTTTTTTATCAATATTTTAAAATCCTGATCGAAAATTAAGTCAATAAGACAAAATATTTAAGATCGAAAATTAAAAATTTTAAAATATGAGTAAAGAATTTGAAGTTTAATTAAAAAAGAGATTGTTAAATGAAAATTAATTAATTTGTTTTAGTTTATAAAAATTTATTAATTTAAAAAAGTAATTAATTTTTAACGACAAGAGTTATTAAAATAAATTGAACCAGAAATTAAAAAATAAACAAAACATTAAAATTTTTATAATCGGACGATTGAATGAATTGAAAATTTTAATTATTGCTTTTCGTGAACAAATCCACGATTGAAGCATCTTTGATGCGATCTAAACTTAAATCCTATGTTGAAAAGTATATCCCTTTTATTTAAGTACGTACGAAACATGGTCATATTAATAGAATTAAGTATTTATATTTCTCAAATATAAAGTAGGTGCTTAATTCAATATTCTCTTTTTTAAAACTATTTTAAAAATATTATTAAATATTTATAATTTTTACTTGATTATTTTTAAAATATATAAATAATTTGTAATAATTTTTATGAATAAATATTGTGTATAAAATTTGTTCCTCTCCAACTTTTATTTAATACTTAATTTTTATCAATAATAAAAGTATATCAAGATGAAGACAATCAACATTCATTTTGTAAAAAATCAGAAAATAAAAACTAAGAAATTTAGTAAAGGGAAAAAAAAAAGATTGGATCTGTTTATTCTAATGTCAGGATAAAAAGGGCATACATCGTTATTATTCCTCTTCTATTATTCAACATTGAAGTTTTCCACAGATACTCATGCAGTTGCCCAGCAACGTCTCGCCGGCCTTTTTATCGCCGATCTGCAAGTATTTGTCGCTAAAGAAGATGACAGTAGCCAGAAAATGAGCGATTGAGAAGAGAGACCAAGACGATGGGCAATCTTGGGAAATGCAGAAAAGAGTCCCAAGCATGAGGGAAGCTACGACCTACGAGGATAATGATGATATGGTGCTCCTAATTACGTATAAAGCTTTTGCTTGATTTAGATATATGTGAATCTTTGACCGGAGTTCTTTTTTTCAATGTTTGTTTTAGAAATATTTGATTTTTTATTAAAATACCTAACCATTTTTACCGGACTATCTTTAAAAATAATTAACAAAGACTGCAATTAAAAATAATAAAAATTAATTAATTAAAAAATATAATATATTATTTTAAAAATAATTAACAGAGATAAGATGATAAAATCAAATATATTTTTATTTTTAACTTTTCATTATAAACCTTAATTAGACAAATTTTTATTTTTAATTTTATATCAAAAATCTCAATTAAATAATTTTTAAAAAAATTAAAAATATAAAAAAAAATTAAAATTAAAAACTACGGAAACAAACTCCACTTTAAAAATGCGCCACGATTCACTTGAAGTTCAATTATAACGTAGTTTTTTTTTTTAATTAGCCACGATGTATCTTAGGAAAGTCTCAATTATAAGAAAGTATCTTTAAGCTATTCACATCTAGATTAATCCCTTCTCGAATTAGGTATGTCCCTTATAGAAGGTAAAATTTTGTCTCTAAATTTTAAATAACTGTATACATGAGTACAGTTTAAACCTATAATCTTACTTAAACTCTAAGAACCCGATCATTGTAATACAGATTCTAGAAGTATGGTGGAAACCCAACGATGAATTAGTTACTCCTCCAACTGAAAAAGTCCGTTTCACCCTTTTTCTCGTGACTCGGTGAACTCCCATCTTTTGACACGTGGAGACGGCTCACCTCATTCATAGTAAAAGTATTGACTTTGATTCCCCAAAATCCCAAAAAAAAAAGAAAGACAAAGGTCGACGTTAGGTGTTACATTAGGATGGGAAGAAAGGCAATATGATTTGAATAAATAAGCCAATCATTTTACTATCTTTGTAATTCTTAGAGTCCTCATTATCACGTAATTAGATTTTTCATTTTCATGAAAATAAATAAATAATATGCTTTTATATATTATTTATTAATAAATTATTATGTTTTATTAAATTTATTTATTTATTAGTACATATTTTAATTACTAAAACAAACTTTTATTTAAAATTTAAATTATATTTGTTAATAATTATTAAAATTGAAATTATTTTATTTTTAGATTTAATGATAAAATTAAATTAAACTACTCATAATTCTTATTAAATAACTAAATATAATATTAAATTAAATTACTCATAATAATTATTAATACTTAATATTAAATAATATATATTTAGTTGATAGTAAATTAGATTAAAAACAAAAACTACATATAAAAACTGGAAAAAATCAAAATAAAAAACAGAAATTAAAGACTTAAAAAGCTTTTTTTACTGAATTTAAAAATAAGAAAAAAGAAAAAAAACTAAAGTCGAAATAAACAAGTCCTTAATTTTTTTATTCCTTTTTTGAAATATAAAAGGTGTATAATTAACTAGATAGTAACAGTTTATCCTTTTCTTTTTAAAATATAGCTTTGATTACATAGTAGTAACCCTCACCATCCTTATTTAATTGAACTTCCAAACTTAACATATCTTAATCTTATGATAGTGCGCCAACTATAACTTGTTAATTAACTCTAGTCTGGATTTCACTTAGAGGCAGCCTTTAAAAAACTACTTTTAGTTTTCTTCTTATTTCAAGTTAACATGCTATTTTCCAAAATATAAAAAGCTTTTAGCTAACGTTAGGATGATTAGGTGGATAAAGGATCATAAATAAATTAAGATTGAAAAAATAAGACATAAAATATTTTTAAGACTAAAAAGAAGACTTACAAACTAATTATAGCCCCTCATTTTAATATACTATAATTATCATACATTTTGATATTTATCTTTTATCTATAGACATTTCGTGAATAATTATCATACATTTTGATATTTATGTTACTTTCAGATTTGATTGAGAATCAATTAATATTCACATTACCTTGTCATTGACATGTTGCTTATATTTCTATCAAATTGCATAAAGATTGAAACAAAACAAACTTGTCCTTATTGATTACTTTTTTCATAAAATTTGCTATATTATGTTTGGCTTGAACTTTTTATATGTTTATAATTTCTTCTTCCACTTTCTCACGAACAAAGTAAAATTGAACTCGTATATACTTTATTTTTGAATGAAATATTAGATTCCTTGCTAGATATAAGGAACTTTGAATATCACAAAATAATAAAACTTTTTTTTATTTTTGTTTCAACATTAATGTCAACTATACCATTTCTTTATTAGCTTGTATATTTGCTACATATTCTACATTTATTTTTAAATAATCACAACTAATTATAGCTTTGAAACTTAACTTACAATCCCACTAACAAGCATGAACATATAACTTATAGTGGATTTACTTTTATCAAGATCGTTTGAATAATCAAAGTTAACATATCTTTTGACAATAAGGTTTGCTTATTCATATTGTAATGCAGCATTCGAAGCCCTTTTAAATTAACTTAGGATCTTCTCTATAGCACTCTAATGCTCTTTAATAGGATTTGTTATATATTGATTAACTGCTTCTACTACATGTGTAATATTCGATATTATTACAAATCATGAGGAATATTAAACTCCTCATTGCAGATGCATATAGTACTCAAGACATCCTCGTTCTCTTATCTTCACTTTTAAGGCTTATACTAGAGAATAACTTCAAATTAACAAAAAGATATATAGATATTGGCTTATAATTTTGTGTATTGAAGTGTCACAAAACTTCCTTTACGTAGTTTTTCTTGAAAAAGCCAAATCTTCTTGTTGTTTTTGTCTTAGTGAATTTGCATCCATAGAATTGCATTTTTTTTAAATCCTTCATTTTAAATTTCTTATCCAACTATACCTCCAATTCTTTCAAGTTTAATTGTATTGATCCTATTGAAACTCCCTTAAAAGGTGACCAGTTTTCAATACAATTTTTGTTATGGCATGTAACCAATATGTAGTCTATATACAACAGTAAGATAATAAAATTATTATCACAAATCTTTTAAAATACAAATTAGGGTTTGTATTAAGTCTATTGTATCAATTTTTATGATATAAAAAGCATATCTCTTATACTAACACATCGACACCTGTTTAAGATCGTATAGAGATTTGTTTAACCTGTATCTTTTCCTTTTTATTCTTCCTTCAGGATCTCTATGAAGAAATGTAGTTTTCATATCTAGTTATTTTAGATGTAAGTTAAACATAACATATATTGTCAAGTCTACTCTAACTATAATACGTCAAACTACAACAGAAAATATTTCACTAAAGTCAATTATTTTTTAATATATCTTTTCACTATCAATCTTATACGATATCGCTCTACTTGATCATCATTATTTCACTTGATCTTGAGGATCCATTTATTACCAATAAGTTTCATTCCTTATGGTAATGGTACAAGTTCTCAAGTTTTAGTTTTATAGGGTTTCAATTTCTTTTTATGTTGCTAACATCCATTGAGAGACATCTATATTATTATATACTTCTTGGAGAGTTAACAACTCTCTATCCTCTATTAAAAGGTGATATACTATATTACCCTCCATTGTATAATTTTAGTGCCAATTTGATGGTCTTTTTTGCAATCTAATCAATGAACTTATAAGACTTCAAATGTAATTGATTCTTGAACATCTTGACCTGGTGTTGCTTCAAAAAAGTCTTTTAATGAAATTCCTTTTCAACATGTACCTTAGTTTCAAAAATTATTCATAAAGTGATATTATCTTCTTCTTCCCTTTGTAATTTATCTTTTAAAAAGGTGACATCCATGCTAATAATAAGTTTATAGGCAGAGAGATCTCATAGACGTACCTTTTTACTTTATTAATATATTCTAAAAATGAGCATTTAATAGATTTTAAATCCAACTTTGTGATTTCTTTGCCATTATATATCATATACAAACTTCCAAATGTGTGGAGGTTATAATAATATATTGTCTTCCCAATCCACATCTCTAGTGATGTTTTTAACTCAATTGTAGTTAATAGTAGAAGGCCTAATCTAGGCTTATAGATCTTAATATTGTCATTTTTCTTAAAGTTTAATTCATCCAGTTTTATTAAGGAATGTATGCAACAATGACTTGTCTTTTATTATCTTCTATCTTACAAAATGCATCAAATTTATTATCAATATATTCTAATATTATTTGTTCTTAAGCATTTGATCTTTTCACCAAAATTAGGTTTAATACTTGCTTTTGTAAATTTTTAAGAAAATACATATGCTTAGAGATAAATTATTTTGCTCCTTTTAACGATTGAATTGGTGCTCACCACACATTAGAGTAAGCCAATAAAAACCTTACTTCTTGAATTTGATGTGTTAAGTTATGCATGATGTTACTTACTTATAACATAATGCTCATAATAGGATAGCGATACCTCTATAAGCAAACGAAGTAATTATTGGTCAGCAAGGATCTTCATTTCTTGTTTAGATATATGTCCAAAGTTTTTGATGTCTTAAAATTAAAGATCTTTCTCTTAAAATGGTTAAAGTGACTAATATTTCTACTTCTAGGAATGTCTCTCCCCTTAACTTGTACAAATATGTACGTATTTTTTTGTTCTTTTATAAATTCAAGTGTACCTCAAATAATCTTTAAAATGATGGTGATAATTTCTATTTTTCACTCAAGATCATCTATTTATACTAATGATAATAATTTATTCTTTAAGCCCGCTACATGTCATACTTCTTGGATAGTACAAATTATACTATCAATCATCTTTAACTTGATGGTTCTAATATTGATAGTGTTTATAAGATAATTGTGACAATCGTGTATAGATCCTCCTAATATAAATATGTAATAATGGAACCTTTTTCTTCTAGAGGTCATGTGAAAAGAAACTCTTGGGTCGAAAAGTCATACATCATATAGGCCTTGTTTGACAATCAACGGATTGCATTAGCTATTAGCTGATTCTATTAACGGTTAGCTAACAGCTGATTTAACTAGTAGATAAAATTACATGTTTATTAAAAATGTTTGATAAAATTATCTGTTTAGTATTAATTGTTTAAGTGTAAAATGACTTATGAGAGCATGACGTAAAAAAAGAATTTATAAGGCCATGAGTAGATATTTAATTTTACAAAAATTTAAGTTTTTAACTCTAATAAAAAATATAGAACATTCTTAAAAATTTTGTCACTTTAACATATTTTTTTATTTTGTAACCAAAAAGCTTATTTCATTAGTAAAAAAAACTCCCAAGTTTTGTAACTAAAAAACTTACTTCATTGTAAACAAATTTATCACTGTAGAATACATACATGATTTTAGTTTGAATTATCCATAATATCATTATAGCATAATCAGCATAATTCAAAAATTATGAAAGGAGGATATAATTAGTTTTTTACCTATTAATTTTTGACTGATCATCAAAAAAGTTCCTCTTATGGAGCTTTTAGAAATCAGCTTATCGGGGTTAAATAAGCTAACTAATAAGTCATTCACTAAACACATCAATAGTTTTTTTTTAAGATGGTCAAAAAGCTAACTGTTAGTCAATAAGCTAAAAAATTTGCTAGACACCTCCATAGTGATTTTCTACTTTCAATTGCTATTATTATTTCATAACACAGAGCAATAGTATCATCTGAAGTATTTGTAAAATGTTTTCAAGGATTGAGAATTTTCATATTTTAATTTTAATAGTCCTTTTAAAGTGATCTTTGTTGCCATGATTGTAGCATTTTAAGTTTTTTTAAATCTCAAGGCTTTAACTTATTATAAACTAAAATATCTATCTTTCTTATTCCTCCACTAAATTTCTTCCTTTAAAAGTGCAGCTATAGCATTATCGAAGACTAGGTATTCTTTAAGAAGATTATTGATTAAGCTAATGATGATTTGATCATACATATTAGGTAGCCTTGAAATATTCTTGTAGCTCTATTCTATAATCCAACAACATGAGCTAAGGGATTATAGTAGTCATATTATTAATGTGTTCAATCACCAAAGTGGATTCTAACATCTGAAAGATATAAGTTCCCTTTAAAGAAAAATTTATCGTAGACTGATTTGGCCTTTTGCGGATTTTTGAGATGATCTCATATTTCATTTAATATTTTCTTTTTACACTAAACAAAACTTCATTAAATAAGCTAAATGAAGATTTGCAACAACTTTCATGCCTATTTCATTTTATGTGATGTCATTTATGAAGTCTGTCAACCTTTCGCTAACGATTGCAAGTCAATTATCCTTTGTAAAGATAACTTTCTTCTACAACTTCCATAATAAGAAATTATTTCTGTTGAACTTCTCAATATTAAATTTGGATACGATTGCTTCCATCCCAACCTGCCTTGAGGTATGAGAAATAGATCTTATTATTATACTCCTTCAAACCTTGAGGTATGAAGGACTATAACACAGGTTCCATCTGGAGGCTATTCATTTTCCTTCTCATCTATTGCAATTGATCATGGCTTGTTTGCAATCTTCCTCATTGATTGTTCTGGTAAATAGTATTCCTATCAAGCTAGTCAAACCTACTAGGGGCATTCGACAAGGTGATCATTTATCCCCTTACTTGTTCACTTTAGTTATGGAAGGTTTTTCCTAGATTTTAACGAGGCTTACAGCAACTAATGGGAGATTCAAATATCATCATCTTTGAGAAGCTATTAATCTCACCCATATCATATAAGATAATGACCTTCTACTTCTATGCGAAGCGGATATCCCTTTTATCAAACATTATGTTTAATGCTCTCAACATATTTGCTCAATGGTTGGGTCTGAAGGTTAACTTTAACAAAAGCAACTTATATCTATCTAGTGATGTGTGAAATTTAGATGAACTAAGACAACTTACCAGTTTCACTTCTATTTCTCATACCTTTACCTATTTAGGTGTTCCTATTACATGTTCCAAGCTGAAATATCAAGATTGTATTCCTATTATTGAAAGATTGAAATCCAGAATTCTAGCATGGCAAAACAGGTTCTTATCTTACGCTGGAAAATTAACTCTTATTATTTCAGTTCTTACATATCCATTGGACAATGCATGTAGCTCTTCCTCATAAGGTGATCAAGGAGATGGATAGAATTATGAAGGCATTCATGTGGTTTGGTTCTTTTGATAGCTCCAGGAAGGTTAGAATGAAATGGAGTGAAATCATGGTTCCAAAGAGGAAGGGAGGGCTTGGTATTATTCCTATCTCTACAATGCAAAAGGTTCTAATGAGTAAGAGGTTATGGAGACTATACATTGATCAAAACACACTATAGATCAAATGGCTATATGAACACTATCTGAAACATACAAATTTTTGGTAGCTGGATTGCTTTAGAGCTGGATCTCCTATTTTTAAGCAAATGATGATGTTGAGAGTGATCATTTATCCTTGCATACAACATAAGATTGGTAAAGGGGATAGAACTTCGATTTGGTATGACAAATGGCTCGACATAAGCCCTTTAGCTTACCAACTAAACTTTCAACATTTAAGGAGCATATTGCCCTTGAATTCTCATATTTCAACTATGATTTTGAATGGTGAATGGTATGAGGATTTTAGAGGATTCCACAACATGATGGATCACCTTCCACAACTGAATGATCTTCAGAATGATGACGCCATTTCTTGGTCTCTAAACCGGAATGGTTCTTTCTCTAATCACTCTTGCTACCAATTATTTACTGATACATGGTTTAATCTCCTTTGAGGGAAGGTAGTGAGTCTAAAGGCTTCTTTCATCTCTTGGTTGACAATCAAGAATAGACTTCAGAACAAGAGCTAATGGTATGGAAGTACTGATGCAACTTATTTATTTTGTACTATAGCTGTTGAGGATAAGGATCACTTATATTCTTTCAATGTTCCTATACTAAGGTTATCTGGAATAGAATTTTATACATGTTACCTTATCATTTTTGTGGTTATAATTAGGAGCAAATATTAAACTGGATTATAGATAAATCGACAAGGAGGAAACCTAATGCTTATCTCTTCAAAGTACATTTACGATTGCCATTTACATTATATGGAAAGAGTGGAACATCAGATAGTTTACTGATAAGAAGATAGAAAAATACAATTGACTGATAGAGTTATTAATAATATCAGAGCTTGCATCTATGCTAAACAGTTGCAAAAGCACTTGACTGCAGATATGATGAGCATGTGGGGCTTGTAATTTGTATTCATATTAAGGTTATCTTTTTAGATTAGCTATGTGTAACTAATTTTCGTTTAGAGTAATGCCATCCAGCCTTGAATTCATTGTAATGTGGTTATAGTTTCATCTATACAATTCTTTATTCATTTTTTAAAAAATATATATGGGAATAGTACCTAATACGTTTAATGAATGAATAATATCTAGCATATTTTTTAAGAAAGATGATCCACTTATATGGTAATTATATATCATATGATAAGTAGATATATACACCTTAGTTAGGTTATGATATTATATGTTAGATTGATTAGAGGAACAAAGTATGATCACAACTCAAATAAGATTGAAAGAACTAGAATCACAAAATATTATTAAGAGTAGAAAGAGGAGATACAATATAAGCACTTAACTCTAATTTGTAACTTAAAACTTATAAAATTAGTATTTTTACAAACTTTACTTTTAGACGTTTGATTTTTTTAATGAATGAAAAAAAAACTAATAAGTATTTATAGATGAATCAAATTAACTACAGCTACAAATTTTAACTTTTTATAATTATTACACATTCTAATATTTACTGTTATACAACAAATTACTTATCTTTATTTAAATATTTTATAAATAATACTTATATTCTTTAAATGGTAAATCTTGTTAAAGCTTTCACCATATTTGTCATAAACCACATCTGAGAAATATAAGTCATATCTATTTCTGAATAAATTTCACTACATCTTTAGAGAACCAACCCTTAGCAACACTTGACCTTTACTATAGGTTAACTTTAAACTTCAAACCAAAGACCTACTAAGCAATAAGCTTGAGAAAATAATGGTTACATCATTTTCAGGAAGGATCCTTTTAAGGCAAAAGAGCAGGTAAAAGGCTGGCATTTTGAAACTCCACTTCACCGACCACACGTAATTCAAGTGATCAAAAGTATAGCTACCTAAGTTACATGAAAGCGGGGACCATCTCGGCTGTAGGTTAAGTTTCTTGTCGTTGTCTTCAGACTGTGCCTTTGACAAAAGTTATTTACTTCTCTTATTTTACCTACTCCAACAAACCGGCAAAAGAAAATTTCGGTTGTCGTTATTAAACTCCCACTTCTATAATTGTTTAAAACAGGGAAGCCAAAAGGAAGCAATTATTAGAAAATAGGCATTTGGAGCTTGTCATCAACGTTTTAGATCACGTCATAATAAACTAGATATATATGAATAGTTTGACTGAATTAAATCTGAATTTGGGATATATATATATATACTACATGACTGATTAAGTTCAGTGTTGGACTATGGAAACAAAACTTTATGTTCTTGGTCCAACACTGAACTTAATCAGTCATGTAGCTAGGATACTTTCAAGTCAATAAAAAAGCTGTGTCAAGAAAATGAGAATGGTTAGATATAGGAAGGGTAGCTAGCTAAAATGAAAATTTGTTGTCCACATGGTTTTGACACACAGATGGAGCATATCGACTTTCACATTATTCTTGTATGCCAAATCTTTGAAACTAAATGAATCATCAGAACTTGGGGTATTAAGTGCAACAGCAGGATTTCCAAAGAACTTGGTGCTCCGATTACGACCTAACGTAGCTCTATATATTCGCATAAAGCCTATCTTAAAGTTGTTGTAAATTACATACTTTTGGGTCCCAGCAAGTTGAATAACATATTTCTATGAGATAGACGGCCACAATATGGCCTTTCTAAAGTTTGAACCATCTAATCTTACGTTTACTTTGGATTTTGATATTAGTTATTAGTTATTACCCTTTCTCTTTACGAAATACTGTTATTTAGGATAATAGTAACAAATTACGATGACATTAGATCATAATCATAATAATATTGTATATACAATTATATACTGTGATTTGAAATTTATAATTCTATCTATAACATTTGAAGTTCTAAAATTAAGTAGTGAATTAAATTGATAAGGGAACCAAATATTGATAATTCCAAAGCCAAAGTAATCTCTTCATATACGTTTCTTCTAATTCTCTAAAACTAAGTCAGGGAAAGTTCAAGAACACTGACGAAGCTTTTTCTATGACCGACAGCAAAGACAATAAGAATGGTGATGGTAAGGTTAGTAATTCTTTACCACCAGATTATCACATGTTCAGCAACTGCGATCGGACCTGACAAACTGAAAGTAAGATGGGCGAAGCGTAGTGGCTTATTTTGGACACATATATCACAGTGACTTGGGAAGAGCTTTCCAATTATATGAAACCTCCTATGTGCACTTTTAGTCTTGCTGCTGAATGGGACAAACAACTTGAAGCCGAAAGAGTACATCAATTCTTGACAGGTGTCGATGACGATGTTTATGGTACCATACGTTCTAATATAATTGCACAAGAACCACTACCCCCATAAATCGTGTATCTGCTCTGATTATTCAAGAAAAAAGACACTCGCACTTATAACGTTCGAATTGAGGCAATTAGCTAGCTTTATTATTCAAGGGTCGAAAGCATTGCCTAATGGTGTACCCAGTATTGTGTGCAAGAATTGTGAATAAAAATTATAGGCTACCCTGAATGGCAGCCTGCTAGACGTGGGATAAGAGTAAAACATGGTCGCAGAACCAATGCGACAAGAGGCAAAGGCGGCGTCACAATAGCCAATACAGCCCAGACAATTGACACATCTTCCACGATTTAGATTAGAGCCTCGAGTTTATTAACGGCTCAAGATACGGCGACCATGGCTGCCGCGCTAACTAGTGATCAGTGCGCAACGATTTTGGCCATGACAAATTTGCAAGATAAAGGCACTTCAAAGGAGAAATTCTCGGGTTAATGGACACTCGATTTCAATGCATCGCATCATATTACAGGAAGCAAGCACTGTAAGTGATCTAGAAGGGGGGTTGAATAGATCTTTAAGCTTTTTTTAATTTTCTACAATAAAATCAGAAGTTAAATCACACAAAAACAATATAATCAAATCTAAATGAAAAGAGTAGGGAAGAAGAGCAAACACTGTTTTTATAGAGGTTCGGTGCTAAGACCTACGTCCTCTACCTAAGCTCCC
>JAOTIZ010000202.1:33295506-33307281 GCA_027123425.1 Erythroxylum panamense
ATAAATCAGCATCTTGCAACAACGACAAACAATCATGGATACAGGTGCACAAATCTTTCGATCCGATAAATGATTTATAACATGTTAGCATGATTAGTTAGGTCCAACTTATGCTTATAGATATGGCCTGTAGTTTGTACTCTAAGAAAGGAAATGTTTTCTGTAGAAAACTTTAGCATTCAAGTTATTTTCAGATTTGATTCGATCGGACGAAATAATATCAAATTCAGACCTATATCATATGATTTGAATTTGATTAAATCTCAAACTGAATAAAAATTTTAAATTAAATTCGAGCCATAAACAACTTAAATCCAACTTTATTGTCAACCCTATTTATCCCGGAAAACAACCGACTCATTTCAAGACATGCATATGGTGGAAGCAGAAGACCCTAGCCCTAGGGTGGATGAGCGACACTTTCGTAGTCTTCACAAATACTATTCTAATCAACAAAAAGAAGGAAATTTTCGGTTTTCTCTAAGTTGTGAAACATTTCACTATTGGCTGAGAAGACGATCATCCACGGATTCACTTGATGACACGAACACGATGCTTTTAAGTTTTAATTCTTCGCCAGGTTCTATTGAAACACCTGTCTTGCCTTTTCTCTTTTTATCTCCGTTGAGCTAGGTAGCCCATATTTGTAACAGTCCGAAGACTATTTTTCCTGTTTTTCATCTCTAAACAAGGTTCCACATTACTATTACGTATAAAAATAATATAGCCATTATATGGTTATACTGGCATGAATAGATAATATAACAATACTTGTAACCGTTTTATTAGGCATAAATGAAACTGAATTATTTATGTATCTCTACTCTCTCCCTAAAGTTCTTTGCCTTCTCTTCAGGGTCGTTGCTGACGTTTTATAGGCCTTCAATAAAGGAAAAATATGTCATAATAAATCGGCAATATATAAATATGTAAATTTTAAAAATATATTTTTATTTATTAAAATTAATATCCATACATAAGTAACTCAATTTTAAGTTCACATAATAAAACATTAAATGATCATAACATCAACTAATAATATCTTACAAATATCAGTAATAGTAAAATACTAAAAGCAGTAACAATAACAACAAAATAGAAATAGCAATAATCGAACAACAATATTAGATTACAAAACACTAAGAGAATTGCACTAACAAATACAGATGATCATGATTTATGAAAAGTTTTTTCCATGTATTTCTAGATGCAAAATTATTAATAATATTATTAAGATTAATATTATCTAACATATCCTCCTCGATATATGAAATAACTAAATCATTTAACCTTTCTTATGACATTGATGACCTTAAATAAGTTTTCAATAATTTCAACTTTGAAAAATTTATCTCAGCTGATGCTATAGTCATAGGTATAATTAATAAAATTCGATAAGCAATTGAAACATTTAAATAACAATCTGCAGTTTTAACAAATTCTAAAATTTCAATTGATGACATTAATTTATTTAGCAAAGTCAATTGCAATACTTAATTTAAAAAAAGATAATCTAAATCCAAATCCAACAAATTATCATGAGAAAAATTATTGTAAAATTAGTGCAACATTATCTTAATTGGTTATCTTCCATGACCTCAACTTCTTTGAATCAAACAAGAATCCAAAATTTTCAAATGTCATTAATTGTTCAAATATATTCTTCAATGAAGTAACTGCCATATCCACAACAACTAGAAAGTAATTAACTCTGAAAGAATCCCCAGCTAATTGTATTTCACCATTGTGATCAATTTCATCAAATTATCTTTTCCTAATAGTACAACGTTTAGTTGGAAATGTAAGCTCTAAATTCATCTCATATGCAAGACTTTTGGCAATATTCATACTAGAGCCAATCCCTTCATCTCTATATTTCTTAAAAAATGCCATCACACCTTCTAATTGCTTTATGGTAACGTCAATGCATATAGATTTAGACTATAACTTTTTACTAACAAAGCAAACATGCATAAGAGGGAGGTGAATTATGTGTAAAACAAAATTTCAAGGTACTTAAAAAATGATAACAAAATTTCAAGGTACTTAAAAAATGATAATATCTTTCTAAACAAAATAAGTTTATAAATAGAAGGGTCTTATTAACTTTCGAAAAGATCATGTTAACATTGAAAGCAAAAAGGATCCTGTTAATTAAAAGTAGTCTACTATCCCTTAAAAACAAAGAAGTATGTTAATTGACAGGAGCCTACTAGTGCTAAAAAAGAAAGAAACCTATGAATCGATAGGAGCCTGTTAATGCTCAAACGTAAGAAACCTGTTAATTGATAGGAGTTTATTAATTGTTTCAAAAAAGAAAGGAACCTCTTGCGATATAAAACAAAAGGAGCCTATTGTAAAGCTGAAGGAGCCTTTTGCAAGCTGCAAAAAATTAAAAGTTAAGAGAAAGAAAGTGCATAATCGATTTATACTGATTCGACTTGAAACGAAGCCTACGTCTATTCCCCAAGTATTCAACTTGAGTATTTCACTATAAAATCTAAGTGGTAAATTTTCACGAGCCTTTCCAAGCTCACAAGTACATATTTTTCAAATTTCTCCTTCCACACTTGTAGTGTTTAACACAACTTTACAAGCTCTCAACAAGAAATATATAAAGGATTTAACAGTCTCAATGAATAGAGTGATTTTAATTTCTAGGACACAATGAGTTTGGTATAATTTTCAAGAATATTGATGCTTCTAAGGTATTTTGCAAGTCTCATGTCTTTCAAATGAAGTGACTCTTCTTTAAGTAAATATTTTCCTAAATTAGACGCTGCTTAATCTACAATATCATTTCTGTTGAAATCTTCGTTATTCAAAAGTTAAGATAAACGTTTTGTCAAGGCTTCCGGAGCTGATTACTCGAATTAATAAAAACCTTCCGGATGTCATGGAATCATTTTTTATTAGGTATGTTCATAAAGAAGGTTCCTGCAAGAAAAGAAGCAATTATCCTATGATTTTATTTCCTTATAAGAATTATACCTTTGCCTATATAAGGAAATACATTCAATTTAAAATTTGAAATATTATAAAGTTATCATCAAAATCATTAACATAACCATTGAGCTAACAATCTCCCCCTTTTTGATGATGACAAACAATAATAGATGTACTTTCAAAATTAAAATAGTAATAAAGGATTTCGAAAGATACTTATAAACTTTATATGTTCTTACTCACAGTTATAATTAGAAGGAGCCTAAGTTCTAAAGGAAGGAGCCTATCATTTGTATATCCCATATTTAAACTTCACAAGTTCAATAACATTTCAGCAGCAGTTACCAGAATATATCATCAATAACAAATATATCATCAAGGCAATATTGAAAATGTATCACAGATGCAAAGTAAGATGTAAAGTATATCATAAACTATTCTCCCCCTTTGTCATTATCAAAAAATAGAGGGAAAGAGTAACTAAGGCATTAAACAAAACCACAAGTATGCAAGGACAAACCAAGCAAGAAATAGTGATACTCACATTCATGATTAGAAGGAGCCTACTAATATCTACAAAGAAAAGTAGTATAGAATCTTTATACATAGTTAATATCAAAGAGTCTGCAAATGTCAAGCTCTTTCTTTAACCCACAAATCTATCTTCAGACAATGTCTTAGTAAAGATATCAGTTACTTGAATTTCAGTATTAATATGCTAAAGATCAATGGTTCCATCTAAAACATGATCTTTAAGAAAATGATGCTTGATTTCTATATGCTTAGTCCTAGAATGAGGCACAAGATTTTTAGAAAGATTTATTGCACTAATATTATCACATAATATAGGAATATGATTAAAGTTTAGAGAGAAATCCTGGAGTGGATGCTTCATCTATAAGATTTAAGCAAAACAACTAACATTTGCTATGTACTCCGCTTTAGTTGTTGAAAGCGTTATGCAATTTTGTTTCTTGCAAGACTAAAAAACTAGACATCCTCCAAGAAATTGGCAGTGACCACTTTTGCTTCTTTGATTGACTTTATCACCTGCATAATCTACATCACAATAGCCAACTATGTTAAATAAGTCAGTTTTTGGATACCATATTTCAAAATTCATAGTTTAGTGAAGATATCTAAAGATCCTTTTGACTGCTTGAAGGTGACTTTCTTTTAGATCTTATTGAAAGCGTGTGCAAAGGCACACATTAATAATAATATCTGGTCTTGAGTTTGTAAGATATAATAGTGACCCGATCATTCCTCTATACTTTGTTTCATCTGTAGCTTTGCCTTCTTCATCTTTATCAAGTTTAGTTCTAGTGTAAATAAGAGTACCCATACGTCTGACATTCTTAAAATGATACTTCTTGATGAGTTCCTTTGTGTATTTATCTTGGCTAATGAAGATCCCTTTTTTTATTTGTCTTATTTGTAATCTAAGAAGGAAATATAGTTCTCCCATTATGATCATTTTAAATTCCCTCTACGTTAATGCTTTCATCTTTCGAAATTATTCTCAAACAGAAAATTACTTAACCTCTCATGCCATGCTCGAGGAGCCTGTTTTAGACTATACAGGGCTTTAGTTAACTTCATCACATAGTCAGGGTGGTCTTCATCTTCAAATCCTGGAAGTTGCTTAACAAACACTTCTTCGTTAATATATCCATTAAGAAGGCACTTTTGACATCCATTTAGAACAATTTAAGGTTTCTATAAAATGCTCTATAAAATGCAAAAGCAAGTAAAATTCTAATATATTCTAGTTTAACAATAGCTACATAAGTTTCATCAAAATCAATACCTTCCTATTGATTATATAACCTTAGGCTATATGTCTAGCTTTGTTTCTTACTATCTTACCATTTTTGTCAAGTTTGTTTCGAAAAACTCAACAAGTTCTAATCATTGACTTGTTTTGGGGACAAGGAACTAGATTCCAAACTTTGTTTTTGTTTGATTCAGTTTGTCTTTTATGGTTGAAACCCAATTTTAATCAGTAAAAGTCTCTTTAATAGTCTTTGGTTCTAATTGTGAGATGAGGGCAACAAGGTTGTTCTTGAAGGATGATCTGGTTCTTAAGCTTTCAAAGGGTCTCCTAGAATGTACTAATGTGTATCAAGATCTCTCCATTCTTTTGGTATTCTTCGTTGTATAGACTCCTGCTGAGAAGAAAGAGCCTGCTCTAAAATGGCTTTAGAAGGACTTTCTTAATCATTCCAAAGGTACTATAGGTGTTTCCTGACTCTGCGACGTATTTTTAAGAGCCAAGGGATGCTTTTCATCATATGAATCAATTGCTGTTGTCGAGGGTAGTGCTTTATCAAATATTACATATATTGATTCTTCTATCTTCTTTCTTCTTTTATTATAAATTCTAAATCCTTTACTAGTGGTACTATAGCCCAAAAAGATGGCTTCAACTTATCTTACATTAAAATTTTCAAGATTGTCTTCTCCATTATTTAAAACAAGCACTTGCAACCAAATGCTTGAAAGTAAGCGACATTTAGTTTTCTTCCTTTTCATAACTCACAGGGGGTCTTTTTTAGAATAAGTCTTATAAGGCACTTGTTAAGTATGTAATAGGCAGTTGACACGGCTCTTGCCTAGTAACCATGAGGTAGACTACTTTTGCATGCTATTATTCTGGTCATATCAACAAGAGTCCTATTCTTTCTCCCAACAACTCCATTCTGCTAAGGAGTTCTTGGGCATGAAAAATTGTGAGATATCCCATTTTCATTACAGAAATATTTGAATTTTCTGTTATCAAATTCTCCTCCATGATTACTCCGAATAAGTTTAATGCAATATCCTTTTTCAATTAGAATTTTTCTGTAAAACTTCTCAAACACTTTAAAAGTATCATCTTTATTTGATAGAAAATAAACCCATATATATATAGAATAATCATCTACTATAACAAAGTCATATTGTTTACCACCAAAGCTTTGAGTTCTAGTATGACCAAATAAATCCATGTGTACAAATTCAAGTGGTTAGTTAGTTGGCATAATATTTTTTGGAGGAAAACTGCTTCTAACTTGTTTACCTTTAAACAAGCCTCGCAAGCCTAATTGCTTTCAAAATTCAAGTTCAGTAGTCCTCTTACTAACTCATTTTTGGACAATTTTGACATAATGCGCATGTTAGCATGTCCAAATCTTCTATACCAGATAAACAAATCATTTTCTAGAGAAACAAAACACTTAATACTTTATGAAGATATATCTTCCACTTAAGCTCAATATATATTCTGAGTTCTAGGTCCAAGAAATACAATAATATCATTATGATTATTATCTATGTCACAATGAGATGCATAAAAACTAACTCTATAACCTTTGTCACACAACAAGTTATATTTCAAACCATCAACATAAAGGACATTATCAATAGCGATAGAATCGGAATTACCAATTTTACCAATTCTGGTGATCTTTGCTTTATTTTTGTCGACAATGACACCATTATCTCCGTCTTTTCTTTCAATGTAGTTGAATTGTGATATTTCACCTGTTATGTGTCGCAAACAACCACTATCAACTATCCATTGATTTTCTCTCATCTCAGTTTTGAAGTATGTCTCATCATCTCCTGATTCAACCATAACGCAAACATTACTGACTTCTTCTAGCTCTTCTTCTTCAAAGTTTTCAAAACCTTCATTTGACCAAGCTGTAGTTATCGCTTGCTTCCTAGGTTTTCTATTTTTTATTCTTTTTGTCCTTTTAAATAAGGTGACATTTTGGTCTTCTATGTCTAGTCTTCTTATAGTGGTAACACATGATTTGATTGTTTTATGTATTGCTATTACTGCTGCTCTCTTTTGATAGAAACCTGTTGTTTCTAATTTTCTTGTTTCCTTCTCTTTTCTTCATAAGCTTCTTTTTGTAAAAGCGGTCATATGTTCTGACCATGAAACTGAATTCGCCATCTCCATCTATTTGTAATTCAATGTCGCTTTCATCTCAATTTGATTCATCAGCTACTTTTAGTATCATTCCTCTTTTGTATGAATCCAGCCTAAAGTTTGCCTTTATGGATCATTAAGTTTCCTCTTAACCAGTTGAGTGTGATAGTGTTGAGACCTTTTGCAGTTCTCTAAAGATTTCACTTTAGGTCACCATTCCTTTAATGGTGATCTTAGAATCTTTGTCATAAGCTCTCCATTGGAATGTATCTTACCCAAGTCCTTCAAGGTAGTGATAACATTGTTCAAACACCCAAAGAATTCGTCTATTGTTTCTCTTTGGTTCATGTAAATAGTTTTGTACTGATGCACTAAAAAATTTATTCTATGTTTCTTGACCTTGTTGGCTCCTTCAAAGGTGACTTGTAGTTTGTCCCACATTTCCTTTGTTGTAAAACAATAAGATACCTTTTCATACTCTTCCGGAGATGGTGCACAGATGAGATAATGTCTTACTTTGGCATTTAGCTGTGCACTTCTTCTATCAGGATTAGTCCATAGTTCTACGTCATCAGTAGCAGGAGGTGTGGCTCTAACTTTGATAGCTTACCAGATTTCAATATCTACAAATTGAAGATAAATAGTTATTCTCTCTTTCTATTAGGAGTAGTTATTTCCATTAAAATAAGGAGGCTTTGAGATGGATTGTCCTTCAAGGTTTCTCAAGTTGTTTGCCATGATCTATTAAGTATTGTAAAACATAATAAATGTGAAACCTCACTTTGATACCAAATGATAAGCAAACTCACAAAAGAGGGGGGTGAATTATGTGTTAAAAAAATTACAAGGTACTTTAAAAATGATAATATCATTTTAAACAAAATAAGTTTATAAATAGAAGGGTCTTATTAACTTTTGAAAAGATCCTGTTATTGTTGAAAACAAAAAGGATCCTGTTAATTGAAAAGAGTGTGATAGTGCTCAAAAAGAAAGAAGCTTGTTAATTGATAGGATCCTGTTATCACTCAAAAAGAAAGGAACCTATTAATCAATAGGAGTCTGTTAACGCTCAAAACGAAAGGAGCTTGTTAATCTATAGGAGCCTATTAATTGTTTCAAAAATGAAAGGAGCCTCTTGCGATATAAAACTAAAGGAGCCTATTGTAAAACTGAAGGAGCCTCTTACAAATTAAAAACACAAACACTATAATACGGAAATTTAAAAGTTAAGAGAAAAAGAGTGACACAGTTGATTTATACTAGTTTGTCCCCAAGTATTCAAATCGAGTATTTCACTATAAAATCTAAATAGTAAATTTTCACGAGCCTTTCCAACCACACAAGTACATATTTTTTCAATCTTCCACACTCGTAATATTTAACACAACTCTACAAGCTCTCAACAAGAAATATATAAAGGATTTAACAGTCTCTCTTAATAGAGTAATTTCACTTTCTAAAGCACAATGAGTTTAATACAACTTTTAAGAATATTGGTGTTGTTAAGGTATTTTGCTAGTCTTGTGTCTTTCAAATGCAATAGCTCTTCCTTAAGTAAACATTTTTGTGATGCCCAAATACCCGTTGGGAGGATATGTGGATGCCACACAAGGTAGTACAAACCAACCAAAACATTTCATAGAAGCATAGCATTCAAAATCTTCCATTGGAAGCAATTTAGAACAAACATACATCATATTATACGTTGAACTTAAATCAAACTTGTGTTAAACCATACATACATGATATCACAAGATTTTAATAAACATTTGTCTCAAAAACTGAAACCAACCTGAAATTAGTTATTATGAAAACTTGCAACAATTCAGCGTTATAGACTTTATATATAAGTTAAAGTAAACTCAAAATACATTTTTATCAAAACAAGACTCAGACTCCATTGGCCATTGCGGTTAACTCATCCCAGTCCTTAAGTCTTTCTCTCTGAACCTTCACGGGGCAAATCTACCGTACTAAGCATATAGCTTAGTGAGTAATAACTAATCTATACATTAAGTGACAACTCATCATACGGAATCATATAACAACATAAGCATGCATTAAAAGATTTATAATGCATTTCAGAACATATTTTTATAATTATCATCACTGAATATCACAAAAGGGTATAAACCCTTTATAATCATAATACAATTTTTGTTTATGTTAGAATCAAACATATATCAGATTAAAAAATCACAGGACTGTAAATCTATTTACAGAAGTGAGTAACGGGACTTATACAAGAGAGACTGAAGTCTTGATACTGAAGTGTCCAGGAGAGACCGAAGTCTCGACATCGCGGTGTCACAGGAGTAGCTGCAGACCCTTCTAGGCATGCCTATTTACCCACAACTAGGACTCAATAGTTTTAAAACAAAACAAAGTCATTTTAGACATTTCATGTGCAAAGTAAGTAGTCAATCATATTCACATGCAAATAGCACTTCAATATCACATTCATCAATCAATACCTCGGACTTTCATGTCTAGAATTAGTACACAATTCAGTACACATTCATCAATATCAAATTCAATTAAGTAATAAACAAAACAAATCAAGGTGAGACCATCTGTCCCGGTAATATCTAGAAGTGGTTGCTCTATGCGTTCCTCTATAACATTTAACACATATACAAATCACCTATTGTGCATGATTAAGAATTCATTTATGCATACTGAATATGTATAATGCATATTCATGACAAATTCTTAGGCATATTTTCCTACTCAACTGATGTAAACATTAATTGTACGTCAAAAGTTCCAAAATTCATACATTCAATTACTATTCCATCTTTTGCTGGAAGTACCTCATTCTGGTCAACTTTGCATAACCAATAAGATCAAGAAAATGATGTATTTCTATAACACTCTCTTCTAGACAATTGTTCCTCTATGTCTTAAGTTTCTAATGACTTCAAGATCATCCAATTTAATTTAGTATTCTATGAGTCATGCTCACAATACCACAAACTATGTATATTTAAACTTTTGGCTAGTACATGATCATACCATCGAATTGTACAACTCATATCTTTCAATACCAATATCCAAAAATTACAAACTGTATACCAATTCAAATCTAAGAGAATAAGATACAACTTTGGTGAAGAAACCCTAGCCTAATTCGACCTCCATCAATACAGTTTATTCAATAAAAATAGGAGATGATTTATGTCCCTTGTAGTGCTACAACCTAAGCCAAGATTCAATTCCATAACACTTTTAAAGGTCTTAGAGACAGAATCAAAATTCGAATTCTTCAAGAAAGTTGTATCAGGTTTAATATGAATTAAGAATTAACTCATTTGAAAATCTACAGATAAAACTGTAAACAAAATACCAAAACAAATTCAATAAAAACAATAACCTTTTGATAGCCTCTCGGCTTTCATCCGAAACTCACTTCTATTTTTACACCAAATTCATTTCAATTTTTTTAGATCACTTTAGGACCAACACATCACCATTATATACTCATTCACAAGCCAATTTGTTTTTCATAAAATCATCAAAATGTAATCAATTTTCTTAAACCTCTTCTTCTTCATAAAATCAATCATAAACCTATCAATTTTTCAGATTTTTCTTAAGCAGATTTTGGGTTTAATTTGCATGACCATTTTGACCTCGACAATGGGGTATTTTGACAACATATTCTACTAATCAAATGCTCCTAAATGTTTTGAAAGTGTAATGACACTAATATCATGCATTTTAGTTCAGTATCCTGTAAGTTATAATAAAAAATCTACATACTGTTTTCATACCTCGATAGAACACCAATTTCAAATTCAATCCAAATTTCTAGACTCTTAAGGAAATATTTTGAATTCAATTCTTTCATGAAAAATGTAGTTCTATATCTCTAGTTTACTTTAAATTAAACTCCATCCAATTTGGATATTCATAGATCAAGTTATGCCCTAAATACAGATGTATGTTTAGTAAAATATTGCATATATCATATTCCAATGACTATAATCCTTCATCTTGTTAATCATATCACCGAATTTGCTTCTTCTTTCACCACCCACACATACATCAACGCCATTTATGTATGCAACAATCCACAAGCATGAAAATATACACCATTCATGCATGCATTCAGTTACAAACATTAAAACCTTAACAGAAATCATTTACACTATCATAAAACTTAAAACATTACTTACTTGGTTTATACTTCAGCAAAATTCCAGAAATGGGGAGAGCAAATAATGGGTTTTGGGGATGGAAAAGCAAGAAGGGAGATGGTGGTTTCGGTGAAATCAAGGAAAAGAGGCTGCAGAAACTTTTTCCTAATGCCTAGGTGTCTCTCCTAAGGCTTCACACATGTCTCCAATGCATGTGTTATATGTGTCCTCCAAGTAAGACTACCAATTGTCACTTAACCCTTTGTCCACATGTCACACATTAATAGATCCATTTGTCACTACATAATTTGTCTCTTATTTAAATTTTTTTCCTAGTCTAAAATGCTTCAAATTTTCAATCATTTTTTCTAAAATTCACCAAAATTCTGAAATAATAACTACTATTACCAAATAAATTTTGTAACACAATTAATCCAAAATTTACAATTTAATCACATTTAAAAAAATCACTTATACCGGGAAAAATGTCAATAAATGCATATATAAATATTTGTATTTGTCCAAAATTGCATATGCACATAAGTGAAAACTCAATTATGCAAAGCAAACGATGTACTAGAATTTCTTAATTTTCTAACCCCTAACATAGGGTGTTACAAATCTTCCCTCCTTAAGAAATTTCATCCTTGAAATTCATACCTGATCCAAATAATTGCGGATACTGAGCTTGCATGGTTTCCTCTGGTTCCCATGTTGCTTCCTCAAGTCCATGGTGTTGCCAGAGGACTTTTACCAAAGGTACTGACT
>JAOTIZ010000202.1:33322317-33338376 GCA_027123425.1 Erythroxylum panamense
TGTACATGCATAATTCACCCCAAAATTCTCCTTTAATTGTCATTTAATAATTTTACATTTCAATCAAGAATCGGGGTTCAACAAAAACACTTGTATGGAATAGGAAGAAGTATGCAAGAACAACATAACACCAATAGCTTGACAATATATCACAAAGATATATCAATGATATTATATCTGCGATACAGAAAAATAAATAACAAATTTTAATGATAGAGAAACACTAATTTCTAAAAATACGAGAAATTACATACTTAGGAGTAAATTATATTGGAATTTATTAACTATTTTAAGTTTGTTAACCCAAATATTATCCAATTTTGCAAGTTGTGAAAATGATTGAATATTATTTTATCAAGCAACTAGATAAAGGTCTAAATTATTATTAAATTTTAAGTAATAAAAATTTTCTTTTATGATAATTAACATACAGCAAATGTAGTATATCATATCAACTATTTATGGTATTATTTAATTATCAAAGAAATTTTATTAAATTTTAAGTAATAAAAATTTTCATTTATGAGAATTAACATAATAGTAGATGTAGTATTATCAATTATTTATGGTATTATTTAATTTTCAAATAAAGAAGCTTTTAAATTATGTTATTGTCATAAATAAATATTAATATATTATATCTGACCATCAAAAGGTGATGCTCGTTTTATTCCATTATTGAAAAGGATCAACATGGTAGGATTATAATTTTAAGTTACAAGAAGGCATACACACAGACAACGTGAAAACATTTATAGAAAAGAACTTCCGAAATCACGATCTTAAAAATCTCAAATACCATTTTTCAATACTTCTACTATTTTCTATTTTTATCTTTATGTAGTGCACTTTTATGCCATTGTTCTAATGATTAATAATATTATTTAGATTTTTAATTACTATATTATTAATTATTCATACATTAACTTATCAAATCCTTAAATTTAACTTTAGTTATATTATTGCTAAACTTATGTGAACCTTTACAAGAACACAAATCTAATAATTATTATTATAATTATGGCAAAGTATAATGAAAATTACAATTACAAAAATTAAATTATTTGTTAATGTTTAATTATATTTTTTATAAATAATATAAAAAATAAAAAAGGAGAAGCATAAATAAACACAATATCATTTAATATTAATGTTCTGATTTAAAATGTTAATATAGTATCCATATGAATGAAAAATTGCAAATTAATTATAATATATTCAAATATTTAGTAAGCCAAAAATATATAAAGAATTTAGAAACTTTACATTTAAATTATCACTTAGAAATTGAAAGTCAGAATTGAGAAAATCCTTTGCTGTAAATTTTGAGTTGGAGTATCTTAGATTCATATGTTGATGGACATAAAACAATTAGAGTGTAAGATGCTTCAAATGAATTTATAAGTATAAGAAGCTAAAAAGTTAATGTTAGTTTGTAAGCTAGAAAGATTACATAGTAGTAAGAAAATGATCTCCGCCCAAAATTGTTTCATTCCTTCTCTGCAACTAATAATTAACAGTTAATGCTCTTCAACAATTAAAAGAGAGTTAATGCTAGTTTGGAAGCTGAAAAGATTAAGTATGAAAATGATCTCCACCCAAAATTATTTCATTCATTCTCTACAACCATTAATTAGCATTTAATGCTCTTTATCAAGTAAAAGAATGTTGGAAGGTTACTAAACTAAGAAAAGGTGGGGGCTTAATGAGGTGCCCAGGGTCAGGACTGCTTCTCTCTTCCTCTAGACTATTCTCTCGTCTATTCTTCATTTTTATTCATAACAAATGGTATCAGAGTAGTCGGTTCTGTGTGGAATCGAAGAAAATATGAAAAGCTTGATGGAAGCATAAATCGAGAATGAGAAAATATTTCTAGAATTACAAAGCAGGAACAAGAAAATGTTTCTGAAGCTCTAAACAAAATAGAGAAAAAAAATGGAGAATGACCTGTTGCAGGTTAAAAATATAATGATACAATTCAAGCAGCTATAGGGAGTGGAACTAGGAGCAACTATGCTAGTTACTTTGGAATTGAAGATTTATGGTCAGTCTTCTCTACCCAATTGTATGACTAAGCAAAATGCTAATGAAATTAAAAGTTCGTTCAGTTCTACATGTTAGGGAAATGGATTAATGCTTATTTCATCTCTCTCGCCAATTTTGGTGCAAGAACCAGATGAGAAACATAATGGCAATTTTATGGTGGATTCCCATATGAGATGAGTCTCATTTGTTGTTTTCCGAACAACTAATGCCCTAATTGAGCATGTTAAACTCTTGGTTCAAATCAAGATACGATGATCAAAGTTGGTCAACTATCTGAACCATACAAAGGTATGTCGAACTACTTTTCTAGGACTATCATGGGTGAGTGTGTAATTACTCTTTGTAGATGTAGTATTGCAAACGTTATAAGATATTTCCCACCCAAGCATTCAAATGTGCATTCAAGGATTACTTCAAGAGGATGTTTAACTTCTAGGAAGGTAAGGCTGACTATTGGAAATGGGTTGTTAAGAATTTAGCATTAGGTGGGTTTGTTGGTTCTTCACCCCTTCTTTTTGTTTATAAATTGGATTATAACAGAGCATGCTTGGCTAATGATGCAAAGGCTACTAAAAGGGGCAATGAAAAGAAGTTCATTTTATGGTTGTTTCTTTTTTGTTGACTCTGTAAACCTCCTCAACCTTAGGGAAAAGGTTTTCTAAAGGAGAACGAATTGTTACGTATAAAAATAATGTAGTCATTATACAACTATGCTGGCATGGGTGGATATAACAATACTTGTAACTGTTTCGTTAGGTAGAAATGAAGATGAATTAGTTATGTATCTCTCCTCTCTTTCTAAAGTTCTTTGTCTAATCTCTTCCTCTGGACTCTTCTCTCTTCCTTTGAACTCTTCTCTCTTTTGTTCTTCATTTTTATTCATAACAAGACCTTCCTTTCTCATGGAGTTTCTAAGCCTAATGGTAAAATATTAAATATGAAGGTACAACAACTATGGACCTAAAAAGGTTTTCATAATGTTGGAAAGTCATAGTTTTAGCTTTGATGGAATCACTTGCATGACATATATATCGCTTGCCCTTTAGTCTTTACAGGACTCATGCGACGAAATGCAACCAAATAAAGTAGAAGATTGATTAAATATGTAGCTTAGTAATGAAAATCAGATTGCAAGGAATTGTGCTCAAATGAAAAAAAAAAAGAAAAAAACAAAAGAAATTTATCTGAAAGTATTAAGCTTCAATATCCATTCCCAAGACAATGTGGAAGCTCTAGTTAAAAGCTATCTCAAACTACAGAAATGTTATACACTATCAGGCAATTAACTTGTCCATCAATTACAGATGCATATCATGCAATTCGCAACACTTCCAAACTAGTCTACAAATCAAGCTAATGAAGAATTCGATTCACTGCCAGAGAAACAAATTTAAATTGTCGATTAATCGTCAGCGTAAATGGTCACACTTGCACCCGCCAAAACTTAAGCCTTTCAACCATCTCAGGAGTCAGGACAAAAAAACGTTGTATCGGAGTATTCACTACGTAGGATCTGACTCGCATGCAAAGATGAACTTCATTTGGGCATAACACATCATCAACTCGGAGCCGTCCCACCGATTATTTACAAACTATACCAACCCGATAGTAACAAATAAGAAGTGTCACTAAAGATTTAACATGATCATTAGAATTTAACCAAGAAAATGGAACTGCCATGTTACAACAACTTATCTTGGTATTCCAGAGAGACGAAGCCACGCCAAGAAACTTTGAGCAGATAAATAGAAAGCAAGCCATGTCAAAGTCAGTCTAGGATCGGAGTCTTGGAGCTTTCTATTTCACGAAGCAAATGGAGGTCCTTAAACCCAACAAGAAATTGAGCTAAACCGTCAAGAAAGAGAGCACCTTGATACACATTTAACGCACCAACTATCTCTGATATCACATCCTTCCTTAATCGATTAACATCCACGAAAACACTCACCAACTCCTCCATCTCTACCTTCACAGCCTCGTCAATCTTTATCCTTCCCTTGTCTCCATTGAAGTTCAACCAATCCTCTGCGAGTCTACGAACAAGTCCTGCCTGTGCATTTCTCACCCTGTCCGTAAGAGCAGGCACCATCAACCTCAAACCACGTTCTATCTGCTCAATCTTGACGATCAAATCGTCCGAGGGTTCTTTCCATGCCATCACTACCTCCCAATACCTGCCAACCACTACATTTGCGGTACTACTAGTTCCAAGATCATCGTCGCTGTTCTCCTTATCAAGAAATGAACGAACAAGATTGGTGAACACATAAGGGTGAAGATCACCAAGAAAGAGGAAAGGTCTTTCAATGGAGTTTCTCCATGAAGGGTAAAGAAGGCAAGGAAGATTGTTGATGTCAGTGGTTGCGAAAAGATCGAGCGAGTCGTAGTAGGAGAGAAAATGGTGGAGGATGAGAAGGACATGAGAGGAGAGGAGGGTTGGTGAGGAAGGGGTTGATAAAGATTCGTCGAGGATAGGAAGGAGAGTGTTTTTTAGTGCGTGAAACCAGTTCTTGTAGTAGTGCTTGAAAGGAAGAGTTGCAGGGTCTTTCCTCTTGGAGAGAAGAGAGAAATGACTAGTTGACATGGTTGAAGAAGAAGAATAACTTTCAAGGGAATGGTGAAGTTAGGGAAAACGTTTGGAATTAAGCAGGTTTTTACAGAGTTAACATTTTATAGTCAGATTGGAGTGGCTCAGAAGTGGAACAAATATTGACGGATTGGGCTTCTAAAGGAATCAAAATGGGTTTCCACAAGAAATCATTCCTTTTCACTAACCAATCTGTCACGAACAAAGAATAAGGCAAAAGTAAAATCAAAACAACGCACACAGACCTTTCTTACGCAATCGAGCAGAAAACGGCGGCGAAGAAGATGGAAATTAGTGCTCGGCTTTAACCACGATTCTCTTTCACCGACAATTGTGGTCAAACTACTCTATTACAGTTAATTAACAGTATAACAAACGACATAACAGTCATTACCTGCAAAAGCCAAGTGTAATATTCAGGGACATGACCAATACATACATGGATATTTTCAAATGTTAATGTACCAACAAGATTAATATACAGTTGGAAAAGCCAACAACAGTCAAATCTGACCATCTGTTTTAAATTTAATGCAAAGTAGACAACACTCCAAAGCTTATTTTTCCTTTCTTTCCTGTCTTAAAACCGTAGGTTGCATTTCTTTTTTGTCTCTCTGCATCTTTCTGTGTCACAATGGCACGCAAGTTGCAATCTTTTACCATTTTCTGCTTCTGCTTCTTGTTCGGCTTCTTCTTCTTCTTCTTCTTCTGCAACTCCATCATTTCAATCAGAGGCCTTGTAGCAGACACAGAATCAGTAGATTGTGCTGACCGTTGGATCCACATTAGACAGCTGCCATCAAGATTCAACGTTGATCTCCTCACAAACTGCTCTCAATACCCTCTTATTGGCAGTTTCTGCCCGTATCTTTCAAACGATGGCCTTGGTCCAAAGACTTATAACCGCTCTAAGTCATGGTACCGTACAGACCCTCTGTTACTTGAGCTCATATTCCATAGAAGAATGCTCGAATACCCATGTCTCACTTCAGATCCTAATCTCGCCAACGCTATATATTTACCATACTATGCAGAGATCGACTCATTAAGGTACTTGTACGGTCCTGATGTGAAAAGGAGCAAGGAACACGGAATGGAGTTGTACCAATATCTTCGTGAGAATGAAGGCTGGATATGGAATAAGCATGAAGGGGTTGATCATTTCTTGGTTATGGCACGTCCGGCTTGGGACTTCTCGCAGTCACCCGATGCTTATCCTCCAAGATGGGGCACTTCTTTTCTCGAATTGCCAGAATTCTATAATGTCAATGCTTTGGTTGTAGAGTCCAGAGCCTGGCCTTGGCAAGAACAGGCAGTGCCTTACTTGACCTCATTTCACCCTCCTAGTTTAGCACTGTTCGAGTCTTGGGTTAGGAGAGTAAAAACTTCAAGTAGAACGACGTTGATGCTTTTTGCAGGTGCTGATGGTGTGGCTGCGACCCCGAACATCAGGAGAAGCATTAGAAATGAGTGTGAAAATAGTACCAATGACAGAGGTTTGGTGACTAATGGCGGTTATCGATACAACAAGGCGTGTAACGTTGTTGATTGTTCTAAGGGGATATGCGAGCACGACCCTGGAAGGTACATGAGGCCAATGTTACAAGCCAGCTTTTGTTTGCAACCTCCTGGTGACACACCAACTCGTAGGTCCACTTTTGATGCGATTATTGCCGGGTGTATACCAGTTTTCTTCGAAGAACAGACAGCAAAAGCACAATATGATTGGCACTTACCATCTGAGACATATCAGCAGTTTGCTGTGTTGTTACCAAAGGAGGATGTGGTGTACAAAGGGATAAAGATTTTGGATGTGTTGATGGCGATGCCGAGACGTAGAGTTAGGAGGTTGAGAGAAAGAGTTATAGAGGTGATGCCAAGAATAGTGTACAGAAAACATGGAAGCTCATTGGGTTTGAGGTTGGAAAAGGATGCTTTTGACATTGCAATAGAAGGTGAACTGCAAAGGATCAATTCTAGGCTAAAAAGACACATTTTTTGATATATTGGTAGAGTCTTGCCCCAGTGATTATTATATATAGTTATTATATTTATTGTTTCCCACTCATTCGATGGTTCAGATGAGCTCGTACAAGTAATAAGTTGATACTTATGAGGTTCTGCTTCTAAAATACACATTTTGGGCAACTATGTTGATGTGCGTACACTTTACAGAAGAAGATGGCACAAAGGACTAGGGGACTCAGTAATGCTTACACATGAAAGGGAAAAAAAAAATCAAGGTCTTCAATTTTAAGGAACAAAGGCACAGCAGAAATCCGGAAAGCTAAAAACAAAATTTGGTTTTTTGCAGCCACATTATCTCCAGACTCCAGTTAGATGCACTACACAAACATGATTATTTCACCCCCATCTAAGAATTGCCGAACCCCATGTAACACCAGCTCCAAAGCCTGCAGCTGCAATGATGTGGCCAGACTTCACCTTTCCACTTCGAACAGCTTCATCCAATGCCAGTGGAATGGAAGCGGCACTTGTGTTGCCATAATTTGACAGGTTTGCTATGATCCTTTCTGGCGGGATTTCTAAACGTGTTGCAACTGCATCGATGATCCTCTGATTTGCCTGCAGAAAATTCGTCCATTCCACAGCTTCATCATCATAAGTGGTAACATTTCTAGCATAGTCCTTGATGTAAACCTAGCAATGTTCTATACACCTTCAAAGTATACTTTCCTTTTAGCGATCATTTCAAAATTGGGAAATCTCAAACTATGTCCTGTAAGAGACGTATAGTGCTACCACGTTCTGCGTCTATAATGAAAGCAAAATTCACTACGCCTTGCATAGTCATTCTAAATTTAAATGAGGGTTCATCATGCATTACAATGCAATTGCATCCAGTCAATAGCTGTAAATAATACTCATAAGGTCTAAAGTCAATTGAGCTTAAGATGAGCGTTTTAACTTGATATGCGAACCTGGTGAAGCAGTAACCAATCAATGTCAGATCCACTGAGACCAGCCTTTTGCAGAGCAGACTCTATGGAATGAGGCACACTTCGCACGGCAAAAAGAAAAACCTCTTTACCTTTCATATGAATGTTGGAATACGACACGCGTTGTGGAGGGAAGCCTAAAACTGAACCCTTAGAACCCACTGCATGATCTACTTTATTCTCTTTTATGACGGCATTTAAATGCCTGCACAGAAGGAAGTTGCATGCTCCATCAGATTTACAGCAGAAGTGACTACATGTTTTTCTTTTTCAATTGATATAGGCAGGGTACCTCTGACCATCACCATTAGTATGCATGTCAAAACTGAACAAACAATCATCCTCACTGTCACAAGCCTGCAACGTCATTAAGATTGGAACAGAAATGAACAAGCATCAATTGAGTAGTCTAAGCCAACATCAATTCACTTGTGGATTATTAGACAAGGAGAAGGGATGGAGTTATAATTCCTGGATGCCTTCAGCGTAATAAAACTTGAAAACAATTTTGATGTAAAATTTTACCCTTGTATTTTTAGAGAAAGGTTCCAAATATTGATATTTTTCCAGTTTTAACTGAGTATTTACAATCACTTATATACATAACAAGCATTAGGCAGCACAGAGTAAACATTTGATTAATAAACATCCCTACATTCAGTGCCCAGTCAATGCTTTGTCTTGACATCAAATAGCATTAAGCGTAACTGATAAAAAGAACTAACCCTTTGTGAACATCTGCAGCTTGATGAAAGATGATACTAAGAATTCTTACCACATACCCGAGTACTATTCAAACCAAACATCCGAAATATAATCAAAATATTAATCCTAGCAAGTGCACAAATATCATGACATCAGGCACATATGTTCTATATCAACGAGACACCTCTGCAGATGTAAAAACTAAGAATCATATGGAAACAAGGATCATTACCTGCAATAGTACAGCTCCAGCTCCATCACCAAAGAGAATACATGTCGTTCTATCCGTCCAGTCAACAAATCGAGAAAGAGCATCAGCACCAATCACTAATATATTTAGAAATGGTCCCCCTGTAGCTACCACCGCATGTTAAAATATCTTCTAACCCCTGAAACTCTAATTAATGCTTGTTGCACAAAATAAAATGGCTTTATTACCCCTAATATGACAAGAAGCCGAAACTAGACCCAACATAAATCCGCTACAAGCTGCTGTAATATCATAAGACAAAGGATGTCTTTTGCAGCCCAGTGCTTTTTCAATCTGATATTGAAATGAAAACATTAAGTAGAAAAGAAAAGCATTGTAAAGAAATTTATAAAAGAATTATTGAAGACAGAGTTTATATGCTATTTAAAACTCCAAATCATATTTTAAGCTCAAACAATACCAGAAAATTTATAAAACTGATGGCTAGTTTTGAGGCCCAACTCAGGATAAATGAATGATAATAAACGAAGATTAACAACATGAGGAGTGATGAAGAAAAATAAGAGGATGGAAAGTTGGGAGGAAAATGTGATTATAATCTGCAATTGCAAGGTTGAATTCAAGGTTAAAACGCATTTCTGATTTTCCACTACAAAAGCAAATGCTCTAAGTGTTAATATTTCAACTTCTTCACTACCACAACTTGGATGTAAATGGGACACAAACAAAAGTCTTTTGTCCAAAACCTTTCTTTTTTTTGGCACTTATCATCCAACTGAGGTTCCTTTTTTTCCGCTTTGCTAAACAAATCATAAAGCGCAATGTTATCTGTGTATCAAGCGGTGCAGAACAAGTATTCTACTGCAAAGGATCATTCAGGAGGTAAGTTATTCCTCAAAATGCTCCCCAGGAAGTCTGCAAGCAAGAATGCACTTTGGAAAACATAATTTTCCATTTATTTCCATCAAAGTTCAGTTCATGCCTGTAACCTAACTCCAGGGAATGATGCTTTAGTAAATCAATAAGAAATTCACTTTTTCATGAGATATTACAAAGTATCAAGCTTTATGCATTGCTCCAACAAAAAAGTTCAGGCCCAACTTCTAAAGTAAAACTCAAATTCAAGTTTCAAAGCTTCATGTTCAATGAACTTAGTATAAAGAACCAATTTGGCTCAGTTTATGCTTGAACTTGAGTTGTCAACAGTTCACTATGGTACTCAATTTTAGGTTTTGCTTAAGAATCAAAAGAAATCGAATTAAACAAGACAATAACTCCCCAAATGTATACATGTTAATCTGGTAAATGAATCACGAATTCAAGAAAGAACTTTAATCAATTCAAAGAAATTTATCAACCTCAACCCCTCAGGAAATTTTATAAACATATTGTAAAATGTGAAGGGCTTCCCTAAATCCACATTCTTATGAAAATTTCACCTGCAACATGAGTTCAAGGAATGTGGCAGGAAGCGCATATTGTAGCGTGGATTTAGTTAATACACAAGGTGGATTTAGATCTAACAAAATCAAGTTGCAATCAAGAACTTTTGTAAATTGTAGTACAAACTAAATTAAGAAAAGAAATGATCTTATCTACAAGTAGATGAAAGATTGTACAGGCAGAAAAGAGTAAACAATTATGGATTCAAACAGCAACCAGATTATCACATTAATCACAACTGCTTGATGCAAGCATGTACATAAATTTAATTTCTTGTTGTGCAACTAGCAATGTAGAAAGCATAAGAACTGTAAGCCATGCACCTTATACCTGAGGAGCACTACCAAACATATCCTCTGGTGTAGATGAGCAGAATAATACCATGTCAACATCATCGGGTTCAATTTCTGCCATCTGGAGAGCTTTTCTTGCTGCTTCTGTTGCCAGAGATACTAAGCTTTCTTTTCCTGAAATGTCATGACAGGAATCAAGTTACTACCTGCTAGAATATAAACATCTCTTAAACCTCAAAAGAACTGTACTTCTCTCTCCACAGAGAAGAAATCAGTCATTAATGCACTACAGCTTGTACAGTTGTAGATGATGAAAACCCCAAATCTATATTGATGATTGAAATCCAGCAATCATGAGTTAGATTGCTCTTTGAATAATTACAATAGAAAGCATTGGATGGAAGGATTCCCAGGACTATTCAGGAGATAACATCAAATGAAATGATGACAAATAGTATCACAGTTTTAACAGGGAAATTATCAAGTTACTTGGCTTCAAGTCATCTTTAAGTAACTCCATTAACAAGCTCAAGCCGAGCTTGCAACCACTACTTGACAGAATAAACCACAAGTAAAAGGTACACATCCAGATTTTTCAGATTTCTACCATATAAAACCAAGATGCACCTAAAAGAAAGTAAATGACCTGTAAGAACTCTTCGATTTCGGATCCCAGTCCGAGCAGATATCCATTCATCAGAAGTATCAACAATTTTTGCAAGATCATCATTTGAAACTTGAAGAGTGGGCACTGCTAAGCCACAACCAACTAACTTGCAGCCTTTACTTAAAGGCCTGTTGAAATAGTAAGGTCACAAGAAATATGTATAAATTGTTTCCTTTACCATATCTGTAGCTAGCAACTTTTAATTAAGTGAAAAACTAGAACTATGTGCAATAATATAAAAATCAATATGTCAAAACCTAAATCTCAACCATTTCTCAAACCTATATAGAGCCTGAGTTGGAAATTCTGTCTTTCATTATCACTATTTTGGCTAAAGACTAGCTGCTTTGTCTACGAATTGGTAATCACGACAGAGACACAATTGTCAACTGGAGTAATAACTTAATGCATTACGATGGAAGTTGACTCAACTACTCTAACCTGTCCTTGCACAACCTTTTGTGGCGGAGAATGCCATTAAGCTATTTTAATCTTTTTTTTTGTTGCTCACGAGGTGTTTAAGAAGGGTCCCAATTATGGAAAGACACTTTTAAACCATCCACACCTAGACTAATCCCCGCTCGAGCCGAGTAAGTCCCTTGCGGGAGGCAAAGCTCTAGCCCCAAGTTTTAAACGGTTGCATATATGAGGGCAATTCGAACCTACGACCTCACTTAAGCCAAGAGAGCCCCTTCCCAACTCACCTGCGCCCTGAGGTTATTTTAATCCATTTTATTCACCAAGATCAATATCCCTTCCTTCATTGCTAACGAAACAGAATCCCGATTAACATTCAAGGGACTCAGTTGGCGGCAAAACATCAAATTGCCGCACCAATGCTACTAATCTTTGTTCACTCGCAAATTTTATTACTGCATGAAACTTGACCTTTGAGACTAAATTAATTTCTGTAGTCCGTCCAGACTAACTTATTGTTTATCCTTGTACATATAATGAATTTCAGCCAGTTTGTCACCTGAAAAAACACATATGCCGATCTGAAAGATCACGCTGAATCTTTTAGTCCATGATCTTTGGCTCCATCACTCGGCTGTAATCAATACATAAGTTTAGTACACAGTTAGTTCTTATCTTATCTTTCTATGGCCTGATTAAACCAAACGCTCAACCACCGGAAAGTTATCCTTGAAGCGATATCATGCCAAAAGAATATTAAATTCAACTTTTTAATCGACTATAACTTGGTGAAATAATAGTTAACCGCACTATGACTACTAGCCCTTAATCCGTGTAGCAGATACTTCTTCGCTTTTTACAGCTAGAGTCAAACGTTCTCTCTTTTTCAGTCCAAATGAACGCCTTTCGGTATTTTCAACTGCAACCGCCACGTCAAGACAGTTGACTTTCACACAAATCCCCCGTTCATTCCGTATGCAAGCAGACTAGTGAAGCAGAGATCCCACAGTCCGAAGCAAAACCCCAATAGAATCAAAAACCAATTAAGCATTAAAAAAGAAATGATTAAATCGCCAAAGCACTCACCAAGGTGCTCGAGACTCGGAGGGGGATAGCTTCTCCTCGCCTTCAACGTTGCTGGAGCACGATACCCTCTTGGAGATTCTATCAGTGAAGTAAAAGCCAGATCCAGAAACCTCTATTGAAGGTTTAATCCTACTCTTTAAGCTTGGAAATGAAGGATTAAAAAACCCAGATGCATCTGCCATCTAAGAAACACTCTGATCGTGCTTTAATGATCCAAAAAGCAGGGATCTTTTGACCTATTAGTTCTTATATGGGGGACTATGAACGTTAAAGAGAGGTGTTCAAAACACACGGGCAAATATTGAAAAGGTCTGACCTTTGGGTGAATTTTACAGTGTCCATGTATGTGATATAAAACAGGGCGATTTTGACAGCCCACAAATAGTTCGAGGAAAATCCTATGACTCCCTGAGTTTCCCTCTCTACTACAAATCTCTCTCTCTGTCTCTCGCTCTTCAGCGAACTCAGTCATGCAATGCCTTAACAAACCAATTTCCAAGAATTGATTGTTTTTTCCTATAACAGAAATTTAATTCCAGCGGTCCTCGTCGCAATGTAGATTGGACGACTGTAAATATTGCAATATTAAATTATAAAGTCGTCACGTGGGCTTTTAGGATTGTCGATATTCCGAAAATTAAATTATTAATTATTAATAGCTTTTTCAACCGTTAACTGCATACTTATTATATGATAATAACATTATTTTTATCTTATATAGTGTAATAACAGTATACTTATTCCATTGTGAACAAAAGCTCAAAGCTTCAAATCATGAAAATGACTTATTTGTAAAATACAAAAAAAAGGACGGCATATAATTAATGCCCTTCCTTCCAATTTAACAAAGCAAAAATTCTTATCTGCTGAGAATGTTGTTGATGTATTAGTGTAATAATGATTATATTATTAGCATGACAAAACTTACTTTTTATATAATGAAATTTTAAACATATTAAACATTAAAAATCTTAATTATTTTTTACTATTATAAAATTTAAGTAATTTTTACAAATTTGTATAATTATTTTTACTAATTCTAAATTATTACAAATTAATAAAATAAAGTAACTCATTTAAGTTAACTTAATTAGAATAAAAGAAATTAATTTGAGAAGAATGTAATTTGTTTAAGAGCATCTAGATGTTTCAAAATACTAAGAATATTAAAATTATACAGATTTTTTCTAGATAGCATATAAGGTTTAATTAAGTAACTTAAAAAACTATACTTTTAAAAGATGTAGTGTCTTTTCCCTTAAAAAAAAAAGATGTAGTGTCTTCGGCAACTATGACCGTTTCCATCAATTGGAAACTTTTCAGGACAATGACATAATTTTCGAGATAAAATCAAAGTTGCAAATACCATATCAAATTTGATAACGAATTAAGTTCTGATATGGTACTGTACCAATATTGGGTACCATTTCGGATAATTTTTAAATTTATAAAATAGTTCCTAAAATTTTTAAAATAGTCCATTGATATATTGTACCGTTATACTGTATATTTTACTAGTTTGCTGTTTATATCAACCTTATTTTTAAAAATCATAATAATAAATAATAATAATAATTAATATAAAATAACAATAATTTTTAGATATTTCACATATAAATAACAACCACAATTTATATGAAAAAAGACAATCATCATCATACAAAGATAAAATTAAGAACAATACAAAGTATTTAAAATATTACAATTTCAATTTTATTATATAATAAATCATAATTACATCAAAGCATCCAATAGAAAGAACAATAAATATCCTTAACTCTCAAATTATTATAATTTACAATAAGAGTTCGTGATAAGGAAATAACCAAGTAGAATCGAAATATGAAACAAAATATTTATTTAATTTACTCTGAACTAAATATATTATATTTGATTAATTAAAATTAATTAATACTAAAATGATAAATATCTTAATTTAATTTATAATTAATAAATATAATTAAATTTGAAAATATTTTTAAAAATATATAAATTTCAAATAAAATTTTATTTAGTAATTTAAAATATATAAAATAATTATTAGTTTATAAATAATATATTTTAAATTATTTATTTTAAAAAAATTTATTAATACTTTATTAATAAATATCATATAAAAGATTAAAACAAATTTAAATAAAATAATTTATTTTAAGTTTTATTTAATGTATAATTATTAGTAATAAAAATATTTTTTAAAAAATTGAAATTAAATATTACAATAAAAGTTAAACTAAATAACTAATTAAAAAACTTTTAGAAAAGAAAGGAGGCGGTAGGAAGGGAATTTTTTTTAATAAACTTTGAAAATTTTGCTAATAAGTCTCTATATTTTTCAAAATTTTCGGTGTCAGTTGATATTATAAATATTGGTTGATATCAAACGAAACAGGTCGATATCGACCGGTATTTACACCCGGTACATAAAACGTTTATTTCGTTCAGTTCTACAATTGATACGGTATATACCGGCCGGTACGGAACAAAATTTAAAACCATGGTTTGAAGGGCCACCAAGATATGTTCTAAGTGCATTGACAACAATGAGCTATAAAATAATACCTCATAAAAAAATACGAGAATGAAACAACACAAACACGGTTTAAATAGTCCATTCATTAGTCTCTGAAATGTTGAAGATGCATTCGTCAAGCCAAAGGGTATAACCAAGAATTTGTAATTTCCTTTGTATGTTTTGAAGGTCGTCTTCGAAAAATCTTCCGGTTGCATCCAGATTTAGTGATATCCGGAGCATAGGTCCAATTTGGAGAACTAACTGACTCCATATAATTCATCCAACAATTCTGCAATAAGAGGTATCGAAAATTTATTTTTTACTGTATGTCTGTTCAACTCCCAATAATCTACACACGTACGCCATGAATTGTCTTTTTTCTTAACAAGGACCTCCGAAGATTCATATGTCCTGTAATTATAGCAGATGAACCCTTGCTTCATAGGATCACTTACTGATTACTCTATTACGTCTTTCTAAGTCCTCGAGTAACGATATGATCCCACATTAATTGTTTTGACTCCTTCCTTTAGAACAAATTATAATCTATAAAATAAGCAAGTAGAATTACATAAAAATTTGATTTATTAACATATTGCACCTAGGATCTCCGCTTATCTATTGATTTTGCTGGCATTCCTTCATAACAATTAACAAATGCCAATTACTATTTCTTAATTTTTTGATTAAATACAATTAACATCTTCCTTTTCTTAGTTATCACGGTGAAATAACGTATTCATATTATAACCGCTTTCATTAAGCTATAAAAACGTAGAGGGAATTATTTCAACTCAAGCCTATTGCATGAAGTCACATCAATACTGAATTGGATTGCTCAATTATATGACATGGATGAGTAACATAAATCATTGTGCCTTCCTCTAAGCTATGTTCCCCACTCAATTATCCAAAGTTCAGATGTAATATATTAATAATAAAAGTCAAACATGCTCAATTCAATGCTCAAAACATATGGTCGAGTACATAATTTACAAGCCTAATTTCTTCAAGATTTGGTCCAAGTTATTATGTTGATAAGTAATACTCCATCTGTTTCATAATAAAAGTCGTTTTAGAAACATTTTAATTATTCAAAATAAGTGTCATTGTTGACTTTGTATGTATG
>JAOTIZ010000202.1:33352582-33368570 GCA_027123425.1 Erythroxylum panamense
TAAGAAGAAGAAGAAGAAAAAGAAGAAATTAATTATAATAATTAATAATAAGAAAAAGAAAAAGAAAAAATTAATGATAATAAAAATAAAATAAAATAATAAGAAAATGAGTAATAATAATAATAATAATAATAATAATAATATAAGTAGTAGGTACGGTAATAACTATTTTGATCTTTTTTAATTTCAAATTATACTTTTAAATCAAACATTTACATATATGGTCGTTAAAAATTTTTAAAAATAAATCAAATTAATTAATTTCGGTGCATTTTGTGACTCATGTATTCTATTAATTTCAGCCAAACCAGCCAAACCAAAAACTCCGTTAAAGTTCTCTTTTTTTTCTTTTGTCAGATTCTGACACCTTTCCTTGCTCCTGCCGTCACCTTCGTCCTATCGCCTGACAGAAAAACACAACTGGTAGGACACCCGGAGCCGGTAGGCCAACAACCAATGGCAGAGGGGTGTGATGGTCCGGCGGAATGCAGGCATATTCTGCCTTTCGCCGCAGCCCCTCATCGCGGGCCGGTCACCATGCAACCATGTAAACATCTTACAACCAGCGGCATGGAGTAGTAGGGGAGGTATTTGACGATGAAATGGAGGAACCACGGGCAGCGGGAATGATTTCCCAGGTGATGGCAGTGGCGCTGGTCCGAATGAAGCAACGACGTGCTATCGAAAGAAGCATCAATCGTAGAGATGACGCAAGTCACCAGTGCTTGGTCGATGATGCATGTTGTGTTTCCTTTAAGTTTTGTACTTTCTATTATGCGGGTTGTTGATTTCTTCAACTATGATAGGTTTGTCATTGTGGCTCATTTGGAGGTGAAAAACAAAAATTGTTGTCTAATTCCAGACGATAGCAGTAGCGGCGGTAACGCCACTTATGGCGTCTTTGCATTGAGCCGGTTCATCCATGCGGGTGTTTAATTTTTGTATTGGATTTGAGCATGATTGAATAAGCACAGGAACAACCTTATCTTTACTACAATCGATTCATGAATTTTTGGAGAATTCACAATAACAAGCATCTTCACTTTCATGTAAAAGAAAGTCTACACTGCACTTGCACTTGCACTGTACTATGGTTAAAATATATGGATTTCTATAAAGGATGCAAATTTCCAACCTTTTCCAAAAAGGACTTTAACCTTTATCCATGACCTAGTCAAAGTAAAGAATTGAAGAACATGTATTTGTAATTAAATATTATGGAATGATAAGTAAGTACCCGATGATAAATTGACAATAATGGCGTCCAACAGCGGCAAAGAATCCTAGGGGTCTATGACCCGTCACTCCCGTAAAGCTAAAGTGGTCCTGAGTCCTGACCTCTCTTCATCACTGTCATCAAGTTATGGGTCAATTGCTTCTTCTAGCATTTAAACCAAGGATTAAATTGACTTGCATTTACAAAAACATAACAAAACATAGAAGAGGAAATGGCATTTTAACCAAACCTTTTGGAGAATGTCTAGATGAGCCCATCAAAGGAAAAGGAAAAGGTTGAGGGACAAAATGGTAAAAGACGGAGATTGGCCCAACAGACACGTACTATAATTAAAAGATAACCAGCCTGCACTTGCAGTTGGAAACTGTCTTCTGTCTTCAAAGCCACTTGCCTTAAAAAATTAGCAAAACAAAATGTATATATAATAATTTTATACATTAAAATATACATAGAGAGAGAAAGGGGTTGGTAACTAGAACTGGGAGAAGTACCATAACAGGTAATGATATGATCCCGCGAACATAACCTCAACACATACTAAGCTCACTAGTCTCCTTCCTCCTTACAAAGAGAGAGGGAGAGAGAGGGAGCAAGCGAGAGAGTTTATTTCTTTCTAGCTCACTAGTCTCCTTCCTCCTTACAAAGAGAGAGGGAGAGAGAGGGAGCAAGCGAGAGAGTTTATTTCTTTCTATGTTTTCCATGGCTTCTCTTTTCCAACCCCACTGATCTGATTCACTTTTCTTCTTTTTCTTTCGTTTAAATCGTTTCCTGTCCTGAGTATCTTTCTCATAATGGGTTGTATGATTTATATTGTCCTTCATTACATGGGACTCTGAAGAAGCAAACCCAGTTGCAGAAGCTGCTGATTGGGCTCTTCTCTATCTGGTACTCTCTCACTGTGTATGCTTTTTATGGGATTTTTAGCTTCTTATTTATTAGGTAACCTTTTTGTTATGAACTTTGTCGTATGCGCTTCTTTGTTTGCTGCACCAATGCCCTCTGATTTTGATCAGATTAATGCTCTTTTACGTTATAAGAATCCTTTAAAGTTCAGGATTTTCATGCCAAAGACAAGAACTTTGATCATGTTTCGGTCATCACGAGGTTCACATGCATATATTTAATTGGCATTTAGGTGGTTGTTACGAAGTTAATGATCGATTCTATTTTTAGCTATTCGATGATAGTCGAGCAGAGAATCTGTGAGCACAATGAGGCTTTCGTGGTCTATTGGGTTTGTTAACCTCTGAATATCTCAGCGGTTGTGCCCCATTGGGTACAGAAAAGGTTTTTGTAACCGCAGCTCGGGAATGTTGTCAAGTAAAATTTAAGAAACTAAACAGTTGGACGGGAACAGAATGGCAGCGACTCCGATAAACTGCATTTTGATGTTGTGTCAATTTGCCCAAATCTGGGGACTTTTTATATATTCCTGCACCTAAGTTGTCAGTTTCTGGCTTTTCCTTGTGCGGCTTATTTTCCCCACTTATAAAATGAGGGTTGCTGCAGCAACTAGTGCTGTGAATTGCCTTCTTGTGAAGACATATCTAGAAAGGTACCATATTTGAAGTTCACATAAGGGATATAAGTGCTAGTGATGATGAAGAACTACTATTGAATGGTACTTCGTTTATTGATGAAAGTGATTGTGTCCAAAAATTCGTAGAGACATGTTCTACGTGGGCCCATAGGTTAGTGCTTAAATTTCATGTCCAAGATCGTAGACATGGACCTATAACTGAATCTGAACATGTTTCAGTGTTAATAAAAATAGTTCATGCACTTCAATCCCTTGCATGTGTGAAAATAGTTTCTTTGATCCTTGCTTTCATATTTGTCCGTTCTGCCAATTGGTGATTAGCTGAATTAAAAAGTTCTTCAAACATTTGAAAGGTGTAAGAATTTGAGTACATGTATATGCCGAAGTTTTCCAGTAAATATAACCATAATTTTCCTTTCTTTTTGACTGAAAAAGAGAAACATGCAAAGCAGAAACTCCACAAAAGCTGGAAACATGGGATAGAACAAAATGCTAAAAATGGAAGTGACATACACTGCCTCCTTTTGACTTCCATACCAATAATATGTCTTTTCTTTTTAATTGTTGAATTTATTCCGGTCAGAATTGCTTCTCTTTATTGAAGTTAATTGTACTAGGATTGTGTATAGCTTTGTCTTTCTAGAATTGGAAGTAATATTGATGCTGCTCATCTTGTAGCTGACAATTTCTGTGGAATGCATGCAAGCGTGAAGCTTTTAGGAAGATTCTTATTGAAACTAATTGTCATGAAGCATTTGAAAATGTAAGTGGAGCTGAAGTAGTTGTTGAGTTCCTGTGAGGAAACAATGCTGATGCTAGAAGAGATTGATACTAATTCCATACAAAGATATACGTCACTACAAGAAGTGATTAAACAGACAATGATCGAACAGGAGTTCATATTTAGGAATCAGGTATTGAATTCACCTCGGGATCATGTATGTTTTTAGCTACATTTGATGTCATGTAATTCTGAAACAAGTCCTTGGCTTGCCAACCTTATTTTTAACTTGACTTGAGCAGTTGTTACTTTATTTTGGCTACATAAGTAAAGGGGATTCCTCTGATCTTTGGTTGATAGCCACCAATGTGGCTCTGCTGTTAAGGATAGTCATGATGCTATTAATTTTGTTATAGATTTTTATTCATGTTCAAATTATTTTACATTTATTTATAATGATACATATACAGGTCCATGAACTCCATCGGCTCTACAGGCTACAAAAATCCCTAATGAAAGATCTTGGTTTCCAGGACTGCATCAGATACAGTTCATGGACTGCAAAAGTACAGTCATCTCTGCCACCCATTCCATTTTCTATGACGTGCAAATCACATGCTAAAGAAGTAAATATTTTATCAATAAGCAAGGTAAGCAAAGCCACCAATTACAGATTGTGACTCAGAAGGGTCCTTGATTAAAGAAGGTTTTTATTTTCTTATTTTGAATCTCTGGTGTTCTTTTCTTTTCCATGTTTGGTGTTTATAGGCCTGGAGTTCATGCCTTAGTTAAGGTCCTATCAAGGACCTCCATTTATGGTTGGCAAATCTGATCACTAAAGATACTTAGTTGGTGGTCTCACTTAATTTGTTCTGTTATTTAAGCTGGATGCTTAGCAAGCCTTTCCTTAAGTTATTTGTAGGTCATATGTTTATAAGCAAGTGGACTTTATGTTCATGTTGTTATGGGCATAATATGATATGCATCTCTGTTGATAAACTTGTCCTTCAGGGTGACCACTCACGTTCAGGGAGCTGTGAGCTTCTGGAGGATTTCCAAAGTGCACATCATAGGCTTCTGCAGAAACCTCTTGATCTTCAACTTTCTGCTGATGACTTCATTAACCATGCTGAGGAACATAAACCAATTAAAGGAAATGCCAAGAAGCCTCTTTCTATTGTTGTGCCTTCGACTCCAGCAGAGTTGAAGCTTTCCTTAAGCATTACAGATGACAATCAGAGATTAATAGACTCGAGTGGGGTTTTGTTGGATAAGGAGACTCCTTCCTTCTCTCCTGACATGATCGATTTGGAGGCCTCGGTTGGTTTGAAATCAGAAGGGCATCTAAGACACAGACAATATCTTGGATCTGCCACTTCGGAGTTACATCCCAAAAGCAAGTTTGATTCAGAAGTTCGTGTCTTCCCTGATCCAATCATCTCATTGAGTGCTAAGAAATATCCTCCTTATGATATTGCAGAAAGTTGTTCTTCGAAACAATATGGTCAGTTCTGCCCAGAACAAACCCCATCCACCAACGGTAATTGCTACTATCTGCATGAAAGCAGACATTATAGGCTTTTGAACATTTTCTTGCAGATTTGATCTAGCAAGGTGTAGCTCTTATCATTTATCTATTATGCAGGAATCAAACAGTACAAAAATGATGCCTCAAACAACAATTCCTTGACAAAATTACTGCAGTTGATTCCCCATCATGGAAGCCATTTAGATCTTAACAAAGTTTACATTGATGAATCTTCTTGTTACCCTGATGATCATACAGTCGCTTATTTTCCAACAGCCAGCCCAGCAGATAGTTCAGCAACACATTTTGATAGTATTAAGGAAAGAAAAGCTCCAACTATATTGGGGAAACAAGAAGTTAACATCTATAATACTCACGTGCTTTGCGAAGGCAGTGTTGAAAATCTTGCTCTTGTGGATTTGAAAAGCCCAAATAAGTGCATAGACATTTCTTCCAGAATATCTGAGTGCAATGAAATAAGTGATAATATAGGAAGCTGCTCAGGTCCAGAATCCATGTCCAGGCCACTGTTAGAAATGGTTGAGTCCATTGGCCACTGCAGTGGTGACCATAAGGTTGAGAAATTTGACCTGAAGTCAAAAACTTCCAATGATACTTCAAATAATCTGCACCAAGGATCTCCGTGTAGAAGAGAGTTGAGTTGTGAAAAGAGTGAAGTGGATGATAATGTTATATCATTCAATGATAAAGTTCAAAATAAACTTCAAGAACAAGAAGGAACTAAATCACCTGTTTCATGCAAGTCCTGCATTTCAGACAATGATTCAAGCAATGTTAAGACTGCCCCCTCCTACATAAGATGCTCCCGGATCACATCTGAAGTTCCTAATGAAAGTTTTAAATCCCAGTTTGGATGTCATCTTACTGAAGTCTCATTGTGTGAGCTTGGACAAGCAATTTCTGACAGTTTTGACCTGAAAACCAACCTCTCTGACAAGAAAGAAGAATCAGCTGAAGTTAATGATTTGATCCAAATAGCAGCCGAATCACTAATCCATATGTCGTCAGAGATTTCAGTTTGTTTTCATGATTCTCATACGAATATTGGATTCAAAGAGGCTGAAAATGAGAAGATGGAGCGGCCACAATATTCTTCTGATACCTTTGAGTTAATGACACTGAACCTTGCAGAAAGCAATATGATGGACGATTCTGCATCATCAAATGCATGTCAAGTAAATGACACGGCTATGAAAGATTTTGGGTTGAAGTTGAGACGGGGGAGGAGAATGAAAGATTTCCAGAGGGAGATACTACCTGCTCTTGTTTCTCTTTCTGCAGACGAAATTCTTGAAGACATAAACATTCTGGAAGGTGTTTTAAGATCGAGGGAGTACCGTCAAATGAGAGCGAAGATGGGGGTTCGTGAAGATAATTGTTTCCCATTAGTCAAGAATAGACGTTCAAGACTGAACTCTGTTAGAAGAAGATACGGTTCAGGAAAGTTCAGTTAGCAGTTCATAGTGGCATTAGAAGGCTCGACAAAATTCATTGGAGTCCAGATAGCATGCAAGTATTGCATTGCATGACCTTATTTTCCAGGTTTAGACCGATAGGATCATTTTGGATATTCAGACTTTAAACGCTAACTGGAGCAATTAATTCATCTTACCATCTTGTGGGTTGCTACATTCTTATTTCTTTGTTAATTCTTTTACGAAAGGCAAAGAAAGCTGCCTACACAAAATTTGATTGAGTTGGAATCAGGAAAGGAGATGTTAAGATTTTCGTAGGCACTGAAGAGCAACTACTAAGCTGATATTCAATAGAGAAATGCATGGTGGAGCCTTCTGGGTGTTGGGCAGAGCTATTTGTTTTGAAAATAAAACAACAAAGAACATCAATTCGAAGCAAAAAGTGCATGCTACAGGTTATGGACTCTCAATATCTCCACTTTACATCCGTGTACTCAGCTGACGTAACGTGCGTTTCTTAATCAGAGATTACGGTACAGCCCAGAATACGTGATGGCAATTGAAGATTAGATTTTTGACTGTCTTGATAAAGGACCTACTCAATGTCTTTATTTGCACTTGTATCAAGTTCTTCTCTAGTGAAGCAGCGACAGGAGAAGATCTCAATACTGAGTGGTCCATTTTCAGTTCTTTTTAATGAACTTAGCTGATCAATTTCATGTGCTCTTGTTGCTTCCCTCTGCAGTAAGGACAAGCGTCCAACTCCAATGCAACATTTACTCGGGTTTCCAACTTAAATCAAACTAATTTTATTTCATGAACACTGAGTTTCCCTGATAAACAAATTGAACGAGTACCTTGCAATTACGCAAGTTTTTCATTACACAATGTATAGAGCAGCTGTGACTCAACCGCAGTAAATTTTGGTGTGTGATGTCAAATGCTGATATTGATTGTTTGTCGGAATTCCTCGCATCAGAATAGTACATGATATTTGAGATAATCAACCCCCCAAGTATCTAACTTGCAGGTTCAGTCATTCAACATATCCCGAACTTTTGGCCAGTTGAGGATAGAATTCTTCTAAAATGTGCATTGGACAAGACGTCATGAATGTGATAATAGCGGGAAAAAAAAAAAAAGGAATAATGGGAAGAGTGGAAGCAAAGCCACTGAAGTCCATCCTTTAGGAACAAGTATACTCCAATAATAGACTCTAAAAAGGATAAACACCAATAAACCAAAAGTCCAAGTTCTTGAGTGACGGTGACGGCTTGATTGCGTTTGGCTGGTTGGATTGGATTGTTTAGTGGATTAGATTCACGGGCAAGTGGAATCTCGACAGATGAGGTCAAAACTATTCACCTAAACCTTTGAATATTTGCGCTTTAGCATGCCCCGGCAGCCCCGCAGTCCAAAAACATAAACGGGATAATCGCTCCATAAGCTCCTTTTTTTTTCCCCGTTGTTTATGTTGAAATCCACTCTGATATATTTTTTGATTCCTGAACTTCTTGTTTTGTCATTCGGCTATCTTATGATTATGTTTTAGAGTGAACATGGAAGAATACATTTCCCAGCAAACGTGTCATCTGGAACTAGCCATTCAAAGAGCTCCATGAATGAAATACGTCGTGGCTTGTGAGGTTTGCTCCTCGACTAAAATTCGTTACTTGTTTTCTGAAATTTGCTCTGTTCATCAGTGTGTTAATTGTCAGTCAAGCATGAATTAGGCCAACAAATTGCAACTTGATCGTATATCGCTACTGCTCTACAGCACCATTATCTATCTTCTCACTCATTTAATTGCATGCCTTGTACGGAATCCTCCAGTTTTCTATAGATTAGTGATGGCAAACAAGCTACCGTTGTCTGTATTGGCAATCTGTTTGACATAAAGGCATCTGCATCAACCAAGCTTGAACAAGTGTGTTGATACACAATATACCTCAAGTATATGATTGTAAGAATAACCCCACTGACAGAACGTTATTATTAGAAGTAGATTGTTTTGGCTGCTTTCCGGACATGAAATTATCTGCGTCAATCAAGTTTGGATAAGGATGTTGTTAGTAGAAAATATGCCTCAAGCCTCTGACAGAACGTGAATGTTCCAGGTTGTTTGGTTTCCATGATTTGTCGAGGATCGAAACATGAAGGAAGCTTCAAATTTTTGTGTTTCAGGGAACCGCAGACGGGATTTCGAAGTTTTGGAGGTTGCTACGAGTAGCTTCAAACATGCTCATTATCTCCTTAGTTGTATTTCGAGCCAAACTCAGAAAAGAAGCTATCAAGAAGTAAGCTTGATTGCGCAAAGTGCAGTAAATGAATTCAGAAATCTGCTTAACCTGCTTGATGGATCTATACATTCAGATTGTAAGAGGATCAGGAAAGGTCCTGTGCCTCTTTGTCATGACATCAATCCAAATTTGTTGATGGATAGCCCATTCTCTCTGCCTCAGAATTCTGCCCACAACTTGACACAAAGAAACATAGTTATGCAGAACTTTCCTTTAAAAAGTATACAACCAACAGCGGGGTCAATTCCCAAGAGTTTATTTTACGTGGAGAAACAGAAGCCTGAGACCAGTAAGGATGTCACTGGCAAATTGGTGATGGGGTTGAACCTTTCCTCGTCCTCGTTGAAGCCAAGCATATCACATTTTGGTTTGGATGCAAGTGGCGTAAACAAGCAGATTATGTCCTTATCATCGGAAATTGTTGGTTCTCGAGATGATTCCTCTATGTTTTCCAAGATGAGCGGTGAGATTAAGAGTAAAGAGGAAAAAAGAAAATGTCTATCCTCAAACAGCGGATGTCATTGCTCGAGGAGGAGGTAAATCCTTGTCCAAAACTTTCCATTCTGTTTAATTAACTTTCAGTGAAGAAATGCAAAAACGATGGTTTTGATTCGGGAGGTTTTTGCCGTTATTCTTTTCTCGTAGCTTTTTGGGATATCTTGTATTTGCTCAATGTTGCGTTCATCTATAGTTGTTGAATCAAAGTGGTAGAATTTGTGCAATTACTATTATTGCATAATTTACTGGACTCAGTCGAAGCAGAGTTGAATACATGCAATGCCACAAGTAGGTTATGTCAACTAGCTGATCTGCATCTCTTTTCCTCCGAAGTTTGAATTTTGGAAAGATATTCTACAGGAAATTAAGACTCAAGACAACTGTTCGTGTGCCAGCTTCAAGCAGTAAATCATGTGACATACCCCAGGATGATCATTCTTGGAGGAAATATGGACAGAAACCTATAAAAGGATCTCCACATCCAAGGTATGTCAGATATATAAAGATTGCTTTCTGCCGCTTCTCTTCAGTCACTGCACTGCACTGCACAGACATTATTAGATGATTCCTCTGTATGCAAGATCGTTATGTCTTATCAAATGATGGAGATGACATATCCAATAATCTTTCGTGACTTTGGGACCAAAGATATTTGTGCAAAGTATTAATGACTCTAGCATTGATCAGGAGCTATTACAAATGTAGCAGCATGAGGGGATGCCCTGCAAGAAAGCATGTGGAACGATGTATGGAGGATCCTACAATGTTTGCTGTAACCTATGAAGGCGACCATAATCACACAACTTCGTTACCCCCGTCCAACATGCCTGTTCAACTTTAACACCAAATGCCTTAATCACTCCATACGAGACTTCTATTAGCGTTTGTATCGATAGTAACAACAATACTCGCAAGTGCAACTGTATATCTGCTTGGTGCTTGCTCTTTCAAGATGTTACATTGAATTCCAATTGTACTAAAAGTAGAAAATATGATACATTTTTCACTTCTTCTTCACCCTGGGATACACATGAATTTTCCTGCTTTCAGTTTTTTTCTCTAAGTAGTAACAACTCTTTCGTTGAAATTGTTAATTAAGTCTGTTCAAATCCTTGATTTAATGAGGCTTTGCAGACATTACGACTCAAAAAGGAGTCGGAAACAATACCAGTGTTTGGATTTGGGCCCAGCAATCTCCTAATGGGAACGTAATGACCCTCTTCTTCACCACCATTACCCCAATTCTCATAATTTTGAAACGCATAAAAGTATGTAAGAATAACATTATGGTTTTTATTCCTAATTAAAGACACACTTCTCGTCAAAATTGCTTAACCCTCATTGTCTTATCTTCTTGTGGGGTTTCCACAACCATGAAATCTTCTATTTTCTTCAAGAATCTAATCATATACCCATTTCGCTTACCATTACAATCTACACTTAATAATGTGTGAAGAGAAAACTAAAATTTACTCGATGCTTATTGAATAATATGTGGATGAATGAGTGGTTCCATGACTTCAAAATGGGTAGAAACAATACAAGGTGTTTCCAACGCAAACCACCATCATGTGTTACTTCATCTCAGCCATTGGTGATGGCTTGTTTATGTTTATGTTTATGTGGTAGCCCCACATTGTGCATCACAGTGTTTAATCTTTTCGTGTTTATTAATGGTGTCGCATTTAGGTCATTGTCCATATCCATCATCGTTCATGAAGGAAAAAAAAATCATTAATTAATTTAATCAGATAGAAAAGTAACATTGAAATTATAATTTATACTATACTTAAAACAACTTTTCTCTTCTATTCACACTTAATTATCAAAGTTTCTTTTTTGTTTTTTTTATACAAGAGGAAAAAAAATAGACTACATGAGTGATCGGAGGTACACTGCGCCTAGCGCATCTCGACGAAGAAGTTCCTGGACGCCTAAAGAGGGCTTCTGATGAACTAGATATAGACGAGACCAGTCCAAGCTTAACGTCGCCAATTGTGGTTTAAACTGGATTATCATACACGCTTGAAAAGCAAAGCAATAAGTAACAGTAATAAGGCTGATTAGCTTAACATCATAAAAAAATAGTTATTTACTGAGCAAAAGATTAATCTGCTTTAAAAGCAGATAAATAAGAAGCCTCCCCTCCTGAATACAAACAAATCTGATAAATAATAATTATCATGCACCTAATTTTGAGGACCACATCATAAATTTTGATTTCTCAAAACCACCAGCCATCGTTGTACATGGAAGATCCGCCAAAATATGAGGCCTTCCTCTGAGATCGAGACATTGGCTCTGCACGAAGGCTGGCGAATTAATTTAAACAGTAATCTCCAATCTTTTGAAGATATTGTCATAGATTCTCATTTATTGTTTGTAGCAAATAGCAATGCTTAGTTGGCTACCTAGACCTATCTTTTCTTCATTCTAGTAAATATCAAATCTTCCGTTTGCTAGCCCTGAAGACACATCAGTTACCCTTTTTCAATCCTATTTTATTAAATTTTATTCATATGTTTATAGGAGGTTTATATAAATATATAAATGAGATTTAATAAAATATGATAGACACGACAATAAATTTGTAGATTACTGATAGAAATCACCAACAAAAAATACTTGTATTTTGTCGGTAAAACAAATTATCAACAAAATTTAATAACAAACAAAGGCGTCGTTAATACGAGCGTTGGTAAATTTAACGACGGACTTTTTATGTGTCCGTCCGTCCGTAAAATTTATCGACAGACAGACACAACTGTCGGTAAAATTTTTCAACAGAAGACTATTTTCATCGGTAAATTTTTCGATAGAAAAAGAAAAATAGTCGTTAAACCGTAGTTCAAATAATCGCAAAAGGTTTCAATATTACTGATGGAAGAAGAAGAACAGTTAATAAATATCATATAATTGTTTAATATATTCTGTCGATAAATATAGTGCTTTTTTGCGACGATCTTTTATATTCTGTCGATAAAGAAAGTTACGAAATTTTTTTTAAAAATCCTGAATTTAAATTTTATTTCATGATCTTATGATAAATGCATAATTTCAACAGTTATGAATTATCTGTGCACAATAAATTTGTTTGTTATATATTTAATTTGTTTAAACATAAAGTTACTTGATGATATAAAGTTAAAATTATCTTGATTGATAATGAAAACATTAAAGTGTACATAATAAATGTTTGTAATTTAAGAGGTGCTACCTCTCGCCTTTAACTCATCCATCTCTTGTCTCAGTTGAGCTATGATGTCTATCAATGTGTCCACTGTTGTCTGAAGCCGACCGATTTGATCGGTTTGTGGTCATCTACTCGATGTTGCTGTACTAGACGTGGAAGATTGTTTATAACATGTGTTCACAAATGAACCTGACCTAAAACATCAAGATACGTCTGACTCTCATCAATAGGTTATTAAATTATGCACTAAAGACAGAATCAAGTTTCAAATTCCAAATACAAAGTGTTCTTTATGTTATAGAGAAAATGAAACATTAGCCCACATATATTTTAAGTGCTTTCATACTAGACAATTATGGTGCGCATTTGTCAACATCTGTGGACTGCAAAACAAAAATCTTAACTGAATGAATTACTTAACATGGGCCAATGATTTGAGAGGACTAGCAGGGAGGATCTTAAAGTCTTCAAATTTGGTTTTGCTATGTTGGTGTATTATATATGGAGGATAAGAAACACCAAAATCTTTGAAAATGCAGGAGATTACAAGGAATGTAGTTGGATATAATTTTGCCTCAAACTAAGGATTATAATCCCTAAGGATGATAATCATTATTAGAGCTAATCAGCAACTCATTTTTAATCATATTAAGTTGCAACTAAACTTATAGAAACTAGTGTTATTGTGCATGTTTAGCATTATAGTTAGCTGATTTTTGTATTAGCTCCATCTTTTGGAGATGTAACCTCAATCATTATGTAATTTCTACCTTTTGAATAAATTCATTACTTACTTTTCATAAAAAACATAAAGATAACTAAAGAGAAGTGGAAAAATAATATATGTGTTTGTTTAATCTTTATATCTAGCGGTACCTCTTCATCTAGTATTTCATCCCCAGAAGGAATGAGAAATTACTTGTCGAGGAGCACACATGATTATTGCTCTGGCACTTTAGTTCTCATGTCTTTTATTTAAGAATAGGGACTTATGTCTCACTATATGGACTTGAAGTCCCTTTAGCTTCCATAGAGGACTAACATCTTCTTCCATTTATGAGTTCCTTTGGATGAAATAAATAAACCACTCATCTTCAGTTGTGCATTTAGACTGCACCACCCTTAAGTACTTAGCCATTAGTCTAAGTTGATATATATCCTTGAATAGAATGGTTCATGGCTCTACAACTCACATATGAAAGGTTATTATAAAGTAGTCTTTAATTCCCCGTGAATGCGAGTGTAGCTAATATGGCTTAGGCGTTTATGATTAATGATGATGTTGTGAACCACATCAAGAATAGGGAGTCACATCTCGTTCTTGAAGCTATCAAAATATGCACTAATTTCTTTAACATAGGAAAACACGCCATTGAATTATAATAGTCAGTTTAGTTAAATATAGGGTGAGATATTGAATTTGATAAAGAGATCATGAAAATTTACAAGTTAAGTTGTCCTTCATGCTTGGCCATTTCAAAGAACATACATTACGACAATGGCTTAAAAGCTAGAGATTATTCCCTTATACTAGCTACATATGTCAAGGACTCATTAGACCTAGACCTAGTCATATATGATGAACATAGGCAAAAAGAGCATTTATTAGAATCACTAGATGTTCAATATACGGTAAGCATACCTTCTTATTAAATGCAAGAAGCAAACTAACCAAAGTTCTCAAACTAAGATTACATGTTTGTATGAGATGTTTGAGCAAGGTGAAAAGTGACTCATCCACAAACAATATTATTTGGTCTATATAGAGACAACCGACATCTCATATCAAAGTGAAATCAAGAGATAGGATCGCGAAGACCTTTCCACTTCTTAAGGCCTCCTGTCTTGCTGGCCAGAACTATACATAAGATTTTTTGGATGTGGCTCATTCATAGTCAAGAGTGAAATGCCACTTTGAACTCAAAGCTAGCTGGTTCTTTCCAATTGAGTTTCCTCATCTTATTTGGTGCTTTTCTCTATCAAAAGGTTTCCTATTTAACATGAAAATGTATGATAATCTAACAAATAGACTGAACTTACAAATTTGAAGCAACAATGACAAACCTTTTTGCAACATTATAAGCCATAACACTTAAAAGAAGGTAAACTTTTAATAGTCACTAAATAATGCTTTTAGGTTTGCAGTTGGCTTAGACATAAAAAAATGTCTTGTACCAAAGGAAACTTTTAACAATCACTAAGTAATGCTTTTAGGCTTGCAACTAGTTTAGGCATAGAATTCTTGCACTAGAAGAAATCTCAGACCAATTTTACAAGTCTTGAATCCAAATGTATAAGAGAAACATAACTACATAAAACAATAATTGTGAAAACAATGTATAAGAGAGATTCATCACTGGCTATTTTATTTTCATCGTCTTTTATTTTAAGATAAAACAATAATTGTAAAAATTTATAAGTAGAATAATTCATAAAAATTTTAAAAATCTAAAATAAATTCATACTTATATGAGTAGAACGTCAAAATGTAAATATTTAGAAAAAAGGTTAAAAAAAAGAAGAGTATCTCATAAATTTAAAAATTTAAAGACAAATGTTTGACTTAATTCTGGTTCATATTTATCATATTCCCTATTACCAAAGTGGCCTATATGCTGTACTCAGAAAAATGTTTTATTGCTTGCAGTCATTTGGTTGAAAGCCGATACATTACAGACATCAATTGTAAAGAGGGGACGTGGACCTCTCTTTATATTTGGTAATACGGGAATGCAAGTATGGGTTGGAAGCAACTCATTTTAGTGTCTGATTGTCATCGGATAATAGGCGAATATACTTATCTCAAATAAGCTTTCCACAATCACAAACCTTTTTTAGAAAGTATATTTAGTTTATAATTCAATAAAGACTTTTTTTGGAAAATAAAAGATCAATAAAAGGTTAAAAACTTGTGATTATTAGAAATGAGAATCCTATGCATTTAAGATGATTCAATATCAAATCCTTTGAATTAAACAATTGGAATATATTCAATCAAAAATATAAAAATAAAAATAAAAATATTATTATTATTATTATTATTTAAATTAGAATTGATCTGACTAAAAGAATTATGTTTTAATAATCTTTTATGACAAATCATTATCTTAAGTATCGACATAGTTAATCGACATTTTTAATCCTTTTATTAACAACAATGCGTACATATGGAAACCAATTTCATACCTTATAAGAAAATTGTTTACTTTCATATATGTTTGAAATATTTTCTGATATACATATGTTAAAATTTATAAAATCTCTATGAATAAGATCATCGAGAAATAAATATTACCTTGACAAGACTAAAACTTAATACTCTTCCCTTATTGAAAGAGGCTCTAAACTTATATCAGGGACACGATCTAAATCAATTATAATAACATTAAAGAATAGGTGTCTTTAACTGACCAACAAGTAGCCAAACAATAAAAACTAGACCTTCCATCCTGGTTCAGTCTGGCTGAACGGTGCGTTGCCGTTTGGATCCATCGATTGGCAACCTTCTGTGATGAATATGGCGTGAAGCAGCCTG
>JAOTIZ010000202.1:33373587-33384191 GCA_027123425.1 Erythroxylum panamense
TTAATTATATTTGTTAAATAATATTAATTTAATATAAAGTATATATTAATTAATTAAGAATAATGATTTTATTTTAAATTTTATAAATAAAAAATAAAAATCATTTTATAAATAAAAATTAATTTAGTTAATTTATTAATGGTATATTCTTTAAAAAAATTTGTTGTAAAATTTTGGTGTAGAATGGTTGAAATAAAACCAAATTTGGTGTAAAATAATTTTTAAAATATTCTCTTTTACACCAATTTAGTTTCAAATTTTAGTGTAATAGTTAGAAACGACCTAATTTACCAATTTTTAATTCACATTCAAGCTGTACTTAGGTACTTAAAAGACTTCCAAAGCTTGACCACCACATAGTTTTGAGGGAACAAGGACTTAGGACCTGTCAGTACACATGGATATGTAATTTACCAATTTTTAATTCACATTCAAGCTGTACATAGGTACTTCAAACACTTCCAAAGCTTGAACACTACATAGTTTTGTTTTGAGGGAGCAAGGACTTAGGACCTGTCTGCAAAATCCAAAGTTCCCCATCTTCTTCTTTCCTTTTCCCACTCCCCAAACTTCACTTGCGAAGAAGGAAAATAAACTATACAAATCCAATATCCATCCATAGACATACTGTTCTCCACTCAGCCACAGGAAAACGGATACGAGCGAGAGAGAGAGAGAGAGAGAGACAGAGACTCAGGCCTTGTGAATTCCCACTTTTGTCTTTAACCATTTTCACCTTCGCCCTCTCTCTCTCTATATCCTTATCGAAAAGATTTCCCTTTTCTCGTGCAGAGAGCCGCCTCCTCAACACCCACCACCTTACTTTTCTCTTTGTCTCTCTATTGTAACTACATTGGTGTCTCTGTTTCTTCTCTCCCCTTTTTCTCGTATTGATGATATTAAGTTTCTAACTTTAACTTTATTAACATCTGCCAAGCAAGATATACAGTTTTTACATACACGCTCTGATAAGGGCTCTTTTAGTTTTGTTCCTCTTTCTCTGGGTTATATATACCGACCCAGAAGTTCGCAGATTATATTGTTTTACTTGAGGCACAGAGTTTAGATAGCTAGATACAATGTCGGCTTACAGGGATGAAGATCCTCGTATCCATGTCCATGACATCAAAACTAAGATCCGTGTCGTCCCCGATTTTCCTAAACCAGGTTTCTCTTTTGTTCTCTTTTTAACGACTTCGTGTGTTCTTCTGTCTGAAAGCTTCATCCTTCATTTTTTTCTTTTTCCTTTTAACGTAGATAGGAAACCAACGACATTCTTCTTCCCTGCTCTAAAAATTGGTTCACTGTTCGACCTGTACACTAAGAATTATCACCAATAATCGCTTTTGAGCTTGTTATGTCTGGGCTAACAAATAGGAAATGGACTTTCTTATATGAAACATTACATTTATGAATTATTACAAATCTAACAGTTTTAGTTTCTCTATCTAACTGTCTAAGGATACTTGTTCTACAGTAACCAAGCGTTGAGCTTCTATGAACTGCCCTTTTTTCTTTTGGTCTAGAGTCTCACAATTAATCAAAGTTTTCCTAGAAAAAATTCAACGTTCCCCCGTTTACTTATTTCGTGCATTATCATTCTGAATCTCCTATAAAGAATTTAAGCTGTGCTTCTCTTTAGATGTTGATTTCAGAAATTCAATGACGGGTGTGTGGCAGGAATCATGTTTCAGGATATTACTACTCTGTTACTGGATCCGAAAGCCTTCAAGGATACAATTGATTTGTTCGTTGAACGGTACAAAGGCAAAAACATTTCAGTTGTTGCAGGTGAACAGTGGAATACAGCTTTCTCCTCTTCTCTCTTGGATTTTGCTGGAATTTCTGAGGGGTTAAAGATTTAGCTAGTGTTATATCGTCAGCTAGATTTGGGTTCAAGGTGGTGGGGTTTATTTGCTTACAGAGCAAAAATGCTTTATCATTTTCGCCTGTGCTGTCTTTTATCGATGCTTTTTGAGAATTTCAATCTTTTTTGCTTACGCTAAAGAGGCTGTATCAATCTCATTTTGATAATTTATATGTTTCCCCGTTAGAATGATTTCTTGTTTGACTTATGTTCTGTGTTAGTGGATGCGCCATTGATTGCTTTCTCTGTTAAAATTTCCCTTTGAGTGGCTCTCCTCTCTTTCTGTGTTTTGTTGCCATTCTTCTTGTGATTGTTGAGGGCATGTGCTAAGACCTGATTTGGGTGGTTGGTGGTTGGTGGTTGGTGATGATGCTCCAACTTGTTAAAGAAAAGGGTGGACCCGGTTCATGCAAGTTACGACTGGCCCGTTGCTTTTGGCTTTGTCAATATGTGGATTTCTCATTCTCTATCATGCATCGATGTAATGTTAATGACTAAATCCTATACTGTTTCTTTGTCATGCCTCCTCTATTTTACATTGATATAATATCTAAATTACTGTTTCTTTGTCATGCCTCCTCTATGTTTCCCTTCTTCTTACATTGAGTTTCCAGTGACATAAAGGATTGCAGATGTTGTACTGTTGTCTTGTGCTAAGATGGTTGGCCTTCTCCTCTTTGTCCGACTTTCTGTTTTATTATATTGTCCGTACTATTTCCGCTAATTGAAAAGCTAGTTAATAATTCAATGCCAAGCTTTTTACTCCATATTGATTCAGGCATTTGGTTCCTAATTTACTCCATGTTTGCATTTATAATTAGTCATTTGGAGACTCATAACAAATAGCTAAACTCCGAAGTGAGGACTCTAGTGTAATTATTTTTGTTTCAAGTTAAAACAAGGAATTATGATCTCAACATCTAATACTACTAGGATTCTGACAGCAGTGAATGCCCATGTGCTTTGTCGTAATGTATGAGAATAAACTCGTGTGTTTCTTGTATTGTCTCTTATGCTGTAGACAAATTCGCACTTGATGGCATATATCTTTTCTAATAATAATAAAGCTCACACATTGACAATATGAGTGCAGGTTGTTGATTGTTGTACTGTTCTGCAATAATTTAGATCCACTGATAGTGCTCAAATGATAGTTGTAAGACCTACGTTATTGAAGGACAAATGTATCATCAAGGAAGACAATTGCATTAAATAAAGCTGAAGGAAAGCAGCATAAGGATATTTATACATCATCATAGTTGTGATTCATAGGTTTACTTTACATTTTTCTCTTCAGCACGTAATTTATGGTTGTAGATTTTTAAGACTAATTATTTCTGTTATGGTAATTGGCACACTGACATTTTACTCTGATGGACCTTTGATGGTTTTAGATAGTTGAAAGAATTTCTTTTAGGGTCCTAATCATCATAGACTTTTCATCATAAGCTGAAACACTTTGATTTGTGATGTCAATCCGTTGAACTAAATTGATCTATATTGCTGGGTTCTGTTTATGTAGTTAAAGAGTTTGCAAAGGATGTCAATTTTGTTGTCTAGTTGATGAATGCTTTATTGACTATGCTTAAAAATCAATGGCTACAATTTCTCAAATGACACGCTCTGTCACTTTTTCCTATATGAAAATTAACTAAACATCATCAATACAGTGCTAAACTCAAAACTTATAGGTGTGAAATTTGTGGGATTTGGTGTTTATGAACTTCTGTTTGGAGCTTTGCTGCAAGAATTTTGTCATATGACTTGGGTCATAGTTATGCTCATTGATTCAACATCTAGATGTTAGTTCGTTTCTTATTATGTGATTTAAATTCCTTTTTCAGGAATAGAAGCTCGGGGATTTATATTTGGGCCTCCCATTGCATTGGCTATTGGAGCAAAGTTTGTTCCACTAAGAAAACCAAGGAAATTGCCTGGTATTATTTCTTCAATTTTGTATTAGTTTTATCTAATATGTCCTGGGATATATGTGTGCTAGGTCCAATGGCATAGTCATGGTGTCAATGTGCCATTTCGATTGAGTTACTATTTATATGATGCTTGGGTTCGGTAGCCACTCTTTCTCTACATGCTGAATAAATATTACTCCTTGATTTAGGAGGTATGCCGTCAGGAACATTGTAGGAGGAACCTTGTTCCAGCACTATAATCTTTTTCCTTGCAGTCTTTGCAAGTGGTCTCCTTTTGAACTCGTTTTTTTGAATTTTTATTCTATATCTCTTGATGTGCATATTCTTACTTGCTTGTCGGTGATTGATATAATGTTACCGCATACCGAGTTTTTTTGTAAAACCATTTCATCATATCACTACATGTCCATTTTCAGATTCTCAGGAAATGTGAAAAGGCTTTGAAAATGACCACAAGTTAGTTATCAAATGTCTGTTTTGGAGTGATCATGTGTACATGATTAAACTTTGTTATCGATCATATCCAGTTGTGTGGTTGCATATTGATATATGTGAAGTTTCTGCACTAGCCTAGTTTTCTTCGACTACTTAAAAGTTTCTGATTGATTGTTACGGTCCCTTTTTTCATTTATTTGGGGCTTTATTAATGCTATCTAACCCTAATGCCCTAATGACAGGTAAAGTGATATCAGAAAAGTATGATCTGGAATATGGAAGTGATTGTCTTGAAATGCATGTTGGAGCAGTCAGCTCGGGTGAACGCGCTTTGGTTGTTGATGATTTAATTGCAACTGGTGGTACTCTATGTGCTGCTATGAATTTACTTGGTAACCACTTTGTAGTCTTTTCTACAAGAGCTTGTTTAATTTGCCAGGACTTTCTCGTTTCATCAGTGGAAATTCTTCCTGAATTGCTAAACGATTTGAAAAGCTGAGACTAATCTATCATTTTTTAAGCATCTCCATTCTGTGCAGTGTGGTTGTTCATCATCGAGTCTTCAGACATAAAGGCACAAAATATGTTGCTTAAGAGGCCTATGTTCAATATGTAAACTATCCTCAAATCTAACTCTTGCTGAATTGAACACTGGCTGAGTTCTACAAGTTTCTACTTTCTTGCGTAACATGATAACAACTACAATAATTATTGTTGATTAATCTGTTTTAATCTCTTAATATCATCAACGGTCCACAATTTCATATCATTTCTGGAATTAGGTTCACTAAACATAAATCTTTCTGGTTAAGGTATGCGTTTCTATTTAACTGTTGTTTACCTGATCATTTCTTTCATTTTGAATGTAAAGTTTCTGATGAGATGAAGTGAAATGATCATTCTGATTCAGTACTTTTAAGGGATTTAACCGGGTAACTTTTGTGCAGAGCGTGCTGGGGCAGAAGTAGTGGAATGTGCATGTGTGATTGAACTTCCAGATCTCAAGGTATGCAATATTTTTGAGCTTATTCCTATTTTTTCTGGAAGAAGTCCAATGAGCACACATCAGTAATGCAGCAGACCATTTTGTTCTCTTTTCTGCCCTGGAGCTGATTATGGTCAAATGGTTTTGAATGTTGTAGGGTCGTGAGAGATTGAACGGCAAGCCCTTGTATGTGCTTGTGGAGTCGCACTAGTGGCGACCTGGACACAGTGCATGACGAGATGTACATTTATGGAGGGATATTGGGTTAGTTTTCATCTGAAAAATATGTATTGAGAAATCAGCTCCAAAATTTTCGGACTACTGAATTTTGCTGAACAATGTTCAGATCCCCCCATTTTCACTTGGTAGTAGGCCATTGAAATTCATGTGATGTGCTTGATCCTGAGAACAAAGAAAAATAGGTTATGCTTTTAGCCCGGAGATTGGATCTGATGTTACCTTTATGTTTCCATGCAATTACTCTTTAATTTAATCATCATTTTGGAAAAACTTGAACAGAATATATCACTAAAAGAATAAATTGAACGGAAGATCACATCAGGCATGATGTGCCTCAACGACTGTGACAACATAACATCTATTTCCATCCGACAGACTTGTCTTGCACTTTGTTATGTAACCGAACTGACAAACCTAGGAGCCTTGCTATGTAACCTTGCTTAATCCAGTTGCTTCCGACATTTGGGACTAGTACCCTTTTCTTTAAAGAGCTTACTAGGCTGAATGAAATGAAGAAATCTTGCACCAAGACAAGTTATTCTAGTTAACTAAGTTAGGTGCTTACCTAAGCATTCTTTCTGAATCGAGGAAAAGCTTAGCGCTTTGCTTCCCTTTCACTCTGTGTTTGACAGGGTTTAGAACATAACATTTAACAACCCTAATATCATAATGCCGCATAAAACTCTATTTTATTGTTCTTCCTCTATGGCATATTATCATTAATACACTATGATCCCACAACCCATCGTAAAATTGAAGAAACTCATATCCTTGGTCTGTCATCAGGTCCTTATTTCAAAGCGTTACTCATGCTTGTGGAGAAGAACAATAAGATCTAGATATGTAAAGAGTTGTTTGGAATTTACAATGAACATAGGACTTATGGGAAGTAAAATAAAAAAAAGATGACTTCACTATCAATTCTATTAAAAACAAGATGAGAAGTTAGACTTACGGATCAAAATGCTTATGTTAGAGTCTCTTTCAACACTATTTTGCAAGAACATATCCATCGATATAGCAAGTCTTCATAATAGTCGAGATCAACTAAGCAAGAGAGTTTTGTAGGTCTTTGTATGCATCAACTAGTGTTGTCTGCAAGAATATAAGGAAAAAATAAAGCAAAAAGTCAAGATGAGGACTCTTGAAGATCAAATGTTAGAAATTTCAATGACAGAGAGTTTTCTAAATAGAGAGCGAACATGATGCATCTAAAAGATTGACATGGCATATGTTCTTCAATTTGCAGGAGCAAATCATAAGACTGGTGTGTATACTCTATCAATAGCAGGAAACCTCCAAGCCAACAAAGGGGCTGATAGGGTGCTCAACGACGCTGTCAAGTTTAAAGAATCATAAATACAGCTCAAATTTCACTAGTATGAGGTCCTCGTAAGAAGGATGTAGGGACACCCTTACCTTATGATGCCCTGCAAGAGAAGACCTAACAAGTATTGGATAACCACTTCATTTATGAAATCAAAAGTAATTCACCCCCACCTATGTTTAGATAACTTAAACTTGGAGGCTAATAGTAGCATTATAGACCCTACCAAGTTAGGAAGGACCTATAAAGAGCTCCAAACGTCTTGAAACGCAAGGCCTTTAGATAACTTTAAGTCCAAGTTCGAAGTTCACTTTGCCAATAACAAAAGAGATCAAAGGACTCTTCTGCCTTCTTTGACATGGTATAGGGACAAAGGGGGACTCGTAGAAAATACATTTAGAGGATCAATGCAAAAGTTACTCAAGTTTTGAACAAGGATTTTGCTTTAGTGGCTATAAAATTTGAAAATAGTCAACATCACCACTAACCTTTTTAGAGATCCCATTTAATAGATAAAGTATCCACTTCAATGGAAGTTTAGCAGCAAACAAAGACGTTTATCTCTCTAGAAGAGGCAAAATATTCTCTAAAGAGAATTAAGTGATCTTCTTAAGGATCTACGGGACTGAGGCAGAAAATAAAGTATGCTAAAAAACATATTGAAGGAAGTAAGAAAGTCCGTATAATTAAAAGTGTCTCCTTATCAAAGTTGAATGGTTTCCCTAAATCATATATATAATTAAACTTAAGTAAAGACCTTATTAATCCTGCAAAATCACTAATGAGCAACCTTAAAATTTATAATTCTCTCATATTTTGGGAAAAATAATGCTGATAATGAAGTTAGGAGTACGAGTCAAAGAGACCACAAGGCTATAGGGTTTCATGTCATTTACAAACTATTTCTAATGTGAGCACATTTGTTTGAAATAAATGATTCATTACATACAAGATTGGGGTCAATAACAATAGCTGGAGTTGGTGAAGAATTAAAGACAAAAACACTCATCTTTAGGACAGGTTCACTCACAAGTGTGTCCTAGCCCGTGGCCCTCCCATTGGATGTCAAAGATGAAGTTCTTTGAAGAGTATGATCTCTAACATAAGTGTGGATCAAACTGTCCCTACCTACATAAAGTTATATAAAGATATAAAATCTCCAGCATGAAAGCGCTTTGGATTGTATTCAATTTCACAAAGTTACAAAAGAATATGCAATCTTAATCATAGGTATGTCCCAAACCGTGTCTAACTTTGTAAAATTACAAGGAGGTCATGGCAATAATCCTAAAAAAGTTTGTAATCAACATGATCTAACTCATGAAGGTGTCTTAAGTTACTTCTACTTGAAACCTTAGTTCGTTTTATTTAGTACTTAAGGCAACTTCCTTTTCAATTAGAATAAAATTGAACTTTTTTTATCTAAGAGAGGTAAAAGCTTTTTTTGCTTATTCTTCATTAATTTCAAACTTATTAAAAATTCTTTCTTTATGGAATTCAAACACTTAATGCATTTTATTATTAATTCTTTATAGTTAATGAATCAATTCTTTTATACATCTATTATAGATTTCTTGGGTTTGACCAAACTTATTATTAGATCTTTAAATTAGATGTGATTATCCTTTTCATTTTTATATTGTTCAAATCCTCTTTTATTCTTTTGTTAGAAAAGAAATATCAAGTTGCTTATGATTCCTTTTTGTCTTATTACATCATATTCCTACTTCTAAAATATTATCAAAAAATCAATTCTAATCAAATTCTATTATCTTCTTGCTTTAGGGTTTGTTTATCTCTACATTTGTCTCAAAGTTTCTTCTTTATTTAATTTTTTTATGTCATTCATACTAATTATTTGTGTAGTTTTGAGAAAAGAAAAGAAATAAAATAACGAAAGTAGTGTAGGAACGGTTACCTCAAGAAAAACCATTCCTAAATACAATTTGAGCTTTTTCTTGATCTTTCCTAGTTTTACTCAACTTCTTTGCTTCTTACTTGATTTGGGGTTTATTTTCTTTGCCTGACCATTAAGTTTTTGGGCTTTTTGAATTATTATTTGAGTTCGTTTAGTTATTTGAGAACTTGTAAAGGAAGTAAAGAGTGGAAAGAGGATTTAACATTAAGAATTGCTAGAAATTTTGAGTGAAACACGAGTTAATTGAGTGACATTGATTAAGAAGAACATATAAGGGAGTGATATAAAGTTATTACTTACATTCTTTCATATGTTGAATCATGTTTGCTCAAGATAGAGTTAAAGGAGGAATAAAAGATGACAAGTTATTCAACAAAAGTTTTAACACAGGAATATGATGTTTGGCAACGTTAGATTAAAGGAGGAATAAAAGATGAAAAGTTAAGGCTACAAGTTATACAACAAAAGTTTTAACACAGGAATATGATGTTTAGCAACGTTAGAAATCAAATGGAGTTATAAAAGATACTACCATAGCCAATTTCCAAATTGGACAATTACCATAAGTTCCTAATGCATGTTGGTAACAACAATGAGTTTTCCAATATGATTTTGATGAAGATAAAGAAACACCAATAAATAATTTGAACATATGAATGTATTGAGGTGATAAGAAAATAAAGGTCATAGAGGGGAGCCTAGGTCAGATGGTAACCTTAAAAATATTTAAATGATGTTTATAACCTTTATTTTGCAAATCACCTCAATATCCTTCATTTCAAAGGACAAATGACTTTTTTTTGTTACCACAATTAAACCAAAAAAAAGTTGAAACTTATTGTTGAATTTACTGACTATGCCATTATTAGAGGAATCAACTTGTGATAAATAGGTGAAGGGGCTATGAAAAGACTATTGTCAATTGAGAGGGATATAAAGGGAATCATAAGGAGGCAATCTATCCCTAATCACTAGGGATTTGTTTCATAAAATGCAATGCCTTAGTCAATGATCAAGGAGTATTGAGGGATACTCTAAAGAGATGAAGATTGTTATGATTCATAACGTTACAAAGGATGATCAGGAAGGCATTATGGTTAGATCTCTAAATAGTTTGAATAAAGAGATTGCTGATGTGGCAGAATTGTAACATTTTTTAATGTTGAAAGATATAGTTCATATACCTACAAAGGTGGAAAAGAAACTAAGACACAAAGGAATAGCTAAGTACTCTACTATTACTAGAGATTCTTAGAAGCCTAACTGATAACAAGATGATAAGAACCACCTAAAACTAAATAGGATGCCTATAATCAAAATAAAGGTAAAATTGATTCTCATCCCTCTCAAAAATAGGGACACTAAGTATTTTTTGGTGTTTAAGAACAAGGCATGTTGCATCATAATATTCAAATAAGATGGCTATAGTTATGAAAGATGATGGAGGAATGGATAATGTGAGTGAATCGGATGAAAAGAAAGCTATACCACTATTTAAAGATTATAGAAATGAGGATGTTGAGTACACTATTGAAAGTAAGATGCTTATTATTAAGAGGTCATTAAGTCTTCAAATTGACGATGATGAGCTAAAATAATAGAGGAAACTCGTTTATACTAGATACCATGTTCATAATAAGGTATGTAGTATGATTATTGATGGAGGAAGTAGCATTTACATGGTTAGCATTATCCTTATAATAGGTTTATCTATTATGAAACATCCAAAATCATACAAGTTTCAATGGTTTAATAAGTAGGTGTTGATTTCTTTTTCTATTACAAGGGATTAGAAAACAGAATTGTGTGACATCGTACCTATGCATGTAACGCCCCATTTTAGGGGTTAGAATATTAAAGAAAGTCGGGACGTTTTATGCTTTCTATTTGGATCTTGGCAT
>JAOTIZ010000202.1:33388793-33398855 GCA_027123425.1 Erythroxylum panamense
CATTGGACAGCTATTTCAATACTATATAATCAATCGGTCTGTCACCCGAAAAATTTCCGGTCCGGACATTTACTCCCAATTATTCCAGAAAATATTTCTAAGGTTCACTACCATCTGGAGTCACTCCCAGAACATTTCCAATTCACATTATAGTCACAATTAAATGCCGGAAAAAAGTCATGAATGCATGTGCCTATATGTGCTTGTGTAACATGTCGGCCAAATAAATGAACAAATCCAAAAATATGCAATCAATTTTCCTAGGTTGTCCCAATTTACCGAAATAACCTTCCCATCGGTGATGGGATGTTACATTAACAGTAACTGTAAAAATAAAAATGCAAAGAAATTAAGAAACTTGAAATAGTTCCTTGACAATCAAATAATACTGATTCTCCAAACTTCTTGTAGTAATCGTAACCTGGTCGAATTCTTAGAGATCTAAACACTAGTTACTTAATTTCAAGCAATAAAATTATTTTGGGGGGGAGGGCTTTATTAAATAACTGATTAACTGAAATTTATACGAAAATAAATTAAATTAACTGAATTTAAAAATAAGAAAGTCAAGAATACTTAACACTGATTCAAGGGAAAGATCTCATCTAATTGTAACATTGATTATTAGTTCAAAAAGAATATTTTCACGATTTAAGAAGTTAGTTCGAAACATATTAGGATAGTCGTAATAAGTCTCAAAATTTTCTAAATTAATTTGTCGAAACCCAGCATTCAAACCAAAACTTTTCATTTATTGACTAGGTGTGATAACAATCCATATCGAATAAATGATAGCAATAAGCTCCGTGAAAAAGGCTAAACCTTAAATTAAATAATTGAGATAGCTGCAACTATTCAATTTAGTTTTTCTGTTTATCATAAGCTAAATATGAAAATTCATAAATAACATATTTGCTACTTGTACCAATCCTTTACGACAATTACAGGTTACTGAATTCCTAGATAGCGATAGAATAATCAATATTAAATTAAATTTTCATATTAATCTAATATCAATCATTCATGAAATATGATAACTCAAAATAAGAAATACTTGAATTAAAACGTGAATAAAAGTTTGAAACACAAAACCTCACGAAGTTACAATCAGAGTATTGAATCCCCTTGAATCAGAACGATTGAGTTTAGTCACACATGACTTTTGCTCTAATAACAAAAATAGAAGAACGACAAAGAATTGTGAAAAATGTAAAAAGAGAGAACTCTTTTTTCTGTTGTGAGAAACGTCCCGGTTTTCTAATCTAATCTTAATCTAATTCTAATTTGTAAAGATGTCTATCTAAAATAAATTTAAAATCAAACTCCTTCATGATAAGGATAAGGTGAAATCTTTCAGTCAAATTTCAACTCTTCAAGTGATCAGCCTTATCCATTGTATCAATCTCTTCACTTTATCCAAAGTTTGTCATTATCATCAATAAAGTTCCAATTTGATGCAATATCTACTTTTCATCTCCTAAAGCAAAACAAACATTAATTTTAATATTTAAGCTCAAAAATAAATTCAAAACAAAGGAGATAATATCAAATAATTATTCAAGATGAGATCTTATCGGTTTACCCTTTTAACCTTTTTATTTCATTATCCAATCTTTTACAAAATTCAATTAAGTGATTAACCTTTTAAGAATAAAACATTATCCCATTAGTTTTTAAATAATGTAGTGTACCCATTAAATCCCATATAGGTGTTTGTTTGTTAGTTACATATGGGGAAAAAAATAGAAACAATATTTTGATATGAATTGTACGATATTTAAAAAGTTAGTCATTAAATTAAAAACTTTTAAAAGTTGATCACTAAATTAATCTAAAAAAGTTAGTGACTTTCAAGTTTATTATCCCTTTAAGGTAAAGTGAAAATTTTAATTTAAGTGACTAACTCAACTTATTTTAGAATTTAATCTCATCAGCTACTAAGATCACCTAATTCCATTGTGCAATTACTATCTATTTTTGTTCTAGTCTCATTGTTAATTTCTTTATTATTTACATTTGTTAAGAGAATAGGTAACATTCATTTTAATTAAAAAATTGTTGATTTTTTTTGTTTATTTACAGAGTATAGGTACTATTTAATTAACAAAAAACTTCTTTCTATTTGGCTTATGTGTTATGGATTTTAACATATAGAATATTGATATAATTAAAATTTAAAATTACAAAAAGACAATATTTAAAAGAGACTAAATACTTGATGCAATAAGTTTAGGACATATTAAAACTTCTCTATATAGTCGTCATAGATAACCCTAAAACCTAATTAAAAGTTTTAATTTGTTTCTTTTATTTGAAGCTATATTTTATTTAAGTTTTGTACCCTTCCATATGGAAATATATAACTTGATATAACGTTTAGTGAATATACAATTCTACAATAGTTGAAATACTGTTATCATAAAAGGAGACGACGAATACCTTTATTAATTATTTCCAAATTTTGAAAATGATACAGTAACTACTTATCTTGAAAAGCCTCCCAAAAGATAAGAGGACGAATCCAACTAGAAAAGGGTTCATGGTGAAATTTTTGCAGTCTCAGTCATCATTGCCAATTGAATTTACGACCTCGAGTGAAATTCCATACAACTTTGCCTTTCTTTTCCCTCGCTCTTTTTGTAGTTGAATCATTCTACTTATTGAAGCATCATAATTTGAGATAAAGCCAGAGATTTTGTGTAGCTAAAGAACATAATTACGAACAACCATTTTCCTCCCCTTAAAAGTCATCAGGTAAGAAATGAATACTTTTGACTTGTTATCTACTTTCACATTACCAAGAATAATGCTGTTATTAATGCCATCATTACTAATTATTCTCACATCATATTTTTTCACAATGTTCATAAGATTTTTAATTACACTTCCTCTTTTTTTTTTTTTTTTCTTTTTCGCTAAAATTATCAATGATGATATTCCCTCCTATTTAAAATAAGTATCGTTTTAGAGAGATGCACACTTATTAAATAAGCTAATGAAATATTTGATATACCCTTATTAATTACATGTTGAATTGCCTTAAAATTGTAATCTGTATAATTAGAATGTGAGAAATTAAAGGGTAATTTTAAAAATAAAATTATAAACATGCATGAAAAATCATGAACGACACTTATTTTGAATATTTATAATCTCTCTAAAACGATACTTATTTTAATAGGAGGAAGTAGTTTTTTTTAATCAAAGAAGAATAGGTCAATATTACGGACATTGTATTAGTATTGATACCAAATTTAATTTTAGTATGATAAAGTACTAGTTTGACACATAAAATTTATAAAAGTCTAGTAATATATAACTTTATTTCTAATTAGTAGAGGGATTATTTTGAAATGAATGTTTCAAGCTAATTGAAAAAGGAAATTAATAAAAAATATAATTGAAAATTGATCCACACTAGCAATCATTTCATTATTTGTCATTGCAAAAATATTTCACAATTAAGTACGAAAGATCTAAACAGTGGTACGTGGGACATATCATTCCAGATAAAAATAGTACTTCATAGTTATCTGGTCGATCTATCGTTCAATCTAAGATGAAATTTTGTCTTTAGTTCACAGCCAATAGCATAGAACATATGAACCCAACAAAGGAATCCTTAGCATTTACTCAATCTAACAATAAGTGAATGAACAGTTTCCAAATACAAATACAGTAAAGTGATCAATTAGCATTTTTCAACCCAAATTTTCTCGCCATTTCACCATTCTCCGATTACAGGTATAATCAAATCAGAAAAGAATGGGGCGAAAATTGAAAATACACGTGAAAAATTGCGTTGATGAATGCTAAAAGTATTGAAGGAGGAAATAAAGGCAAAGAGGGAAAAAAAAAAGAATATTAAAAGAGAAACAGAAAGCCCACGTATTTTTACAATTTATAGATAATAAGAAAGCAAGGCAGTACGGCTTTTGAATCGAACACAAGCAACTCACCGTTGTCTCCACTCAACGAGTCAAACCCCCGCCGTCCATCCAACAACGATTCGAGGGCCTTTTTCTTCGACACCCGGCCAGCAATGACCCGACAAACCAACATTGCTCTCCTCCCTCGCCCACACCCAGCACTTTCATGAGCTCCCCCGCTGCCGGAAAACGTACAAATCGCCGACTCCTTCCCGCCGGGGAACACCCACGTGCACCCGCCTGCTTCTTGTGCTCCACCGCCGGCGGCACCCAGACAGTGGAACCTCATCATCTCGTTCCCGTCCGCCATGCACCTCGCATTCTCCTCCCACGTTGACCCACCGGACAACCCGGCCCGTGACTTGACCTTCTCGCGATACTCCTCGAATCGGGCCATAGTCCTGGACCCGTTTTGGACCTTGAAGATCATCTCGATGCGACCCGGAAAGGACTTATTGCTCCAACTGGTTTGAAATATTATCTCCACCACGTTACGTGAAGGGTGGCCCTCGGGAAGTTCGGTGAGGGCGGGAAAGAGCTGGTCGGAACTACGAGTGGAGCGGGTACGAGGTTGTGGAGATGGACGAATCGGGTCGGCTACGGGTTTATGGTGTCTGGGTTTCGAAGGTTTATGTTTGGCTGTGACGGTTGCTTCAATGACGTCTTTGATGCTTTGACCGCCTTTTTTACAGCTTGAGCTTGATATCAACTTTCTTGGTGTTGGGTGCAAAACATCTTCAAAGGCTCTTGATTTGCACTGCAGGGACTTGACCCAGCCGCCTGCCATTTATCGGACCTATTGTCGGATCCCCTGAACAACCCGCTGTCTACAGCGTGCTAGTAACACAAATGAGTCTTCATTCTTTCTCTCTCAAGGGTTTGGTTTGCGTTTGGCCTCCACCTCCAGTATTGACCTATCTGGTTTATGATATTCGTGTGTGTTTGGTGGTCTCTCGAGACATGGCGCGATAATAAATGGAGTCTGGTCTATTTGACGACAATGCCCTCGATTGGTGGCAGATATCACATCCTGCCCACGTGGATTATGTATTCTCTCTTTACCTAGCATCCAAAAAGGTCAAGAAAAATAGAAAGCCGTAGAATACCCAAAAGTGATATTTGAATCATTGTAATTTCATCGTTCTCTTGGTATGTATTTACTAAGGAAAAAGGAAAGATTTTAGACAGGAGTTTACTGATTTGAGGATATTATCGTCCGTTCAATTTTGTCCTTAAGGGTCATAAAACAGTTGATTTTGGCAGTTTACGAACATTATAAGCATACCAATCCAAAGCTCTGAAGGTTTGCGTCACATTGGTTGTCATCTTCTGGAGGCAAATCTATGACAGTTATGGAAGAAAATGATTAGATATCGTCGGATTTGATTTCTGGTTGATCAGGGAAAGAAACCAAAAATCGGATTAAGTCACCGAACGCGACACCAGAAAAAAAAAACGTAGTTTGTCTTTCATAATTTACGAGTTCTCACTTCACTGGACTGTACCATCTTCCGAGGAAAAAGGTCTTAATGTTGCCTTGTAATATGTTATTACAGAGTTTAACGGTTTTGAATTGCCGTTGTCACAAATTACGTAACGGCGAGGACAATTATCACAAGTTATTGCAATTTTGACTATATATATTTTGATATTATTGTATTTGATTTGTATTAATAATAACTCACAAAACGCAAATATTAATTGCAATTGACAATTTAAAACTTTCGAGTAGGTTATAATTCAAACTGGGTTGTTACCTTCTACAATGTTTTATTGGCAAGGCTCAAGTTCCATTACAAGGCACATAGTGTGCTCCTCTATGCATTACATTCTTCTACGCGACATTCCTGCAACAAATTTTACACAGATACAGGATCTAAGAAAAGGTCTGTACTTTCCGTCTGAAAGCTCATTTGAACTACCCTTTTCTGAATCCAGATTGCTTAAACGAAATCTGAGTCTCCACAAACAATATTCCTTCTTCTGTTAATTGGGGTTTATCTACAACTGTCATCCTTTTGCTTCATTATGGAACGTTCCATCGGTTTGTGGGCTATTTGTGTCAATCTACACGCACTGATTCTTCTATTCTACTATCATACTATATACATACATATAATAAAGGGAGATTACCAAGTGGTGGAATCTTTCATCGGAGTTTGAAGTGGAACAGGTGGGCATAGAAGAATAAAAAGAGAATGGAAACCGGAGGAATGCATCTTCATAAAAATTGAAGCACTGAAATTTGAACTAGTAAAACGACAATTTATCCTCCACTTCTCTATTCTTTTTAGACTCCTGAGGTCAAGTAGGTAGCATAGGATTATTGAGTATAAGCCTTCCTTTTTCTTTTTTTGAAACTGAAGATGACTCCGGCTCCATATACTACAGGTAGTGAGTCGCTATGTTTCCAACAAAGTTTGGTGCCCATTGGGATAATGACATTATAGTCATTTTAGGAGCCGACAACATTGGTATGTGTAAATCCTAATCATGGTTCGTGTTCTTTTCCATACCTCAATCAACACGAAATCTTGAGAATTGGTGACTCATTTAAATGCCTCCTTTATTCTTTCATAACAATCAAAATTAAGGCCGGTTGGTTGGTCATGAGAATCCGATATGGTGGTTTCGATTAAAAGAAGTGCTTTGGCTTAGCGTGAGAATGGTTGGTGGTGTGAGTGGGGTTTTGCCAGCCTTTGCTCTCACGCCTACACAATTTATGTATGAACCCCGGGAACTGCGTTGTACATACTTGGCGTGCTTTATATTAACAAACTCCCAAAAATTTTGGTTACTTTTCCACCACTTTTCTTCAGATGGGATTCCAAGTTCATGCTTATTTAGATTCTAACTACGATTTACTCTACTTCTTGGTGTTAAATTTATATTTTACAATAACGGGTAATTTCCCTAGTTGATAAACAACTTATTAATTATTTTGTATCAAAGCAAGGGACTGGCAAGCATAGTTTAATGAGGGATGCGAATGACATAATTTGTTAAACTTCGACCAACTTCGAGCCATGAAATCATCAATGCAGTAATAAGACAAGGTGTGCAAAGCAACTTGAATGCGCAGATCTCGCCTTCGTTTACGCAATAAATGTTTCAATTTCTTATATATGTCGACCATGGTCTACTTAGCCTGTCATTCAAAGCTAATTAATGAAGCTTCAGGACTTCCCTTTGGGTGCCTCCTTATCAACTAAACACGGTCCTTTTTTCTTTAAATGGAGAATAGCATACAGACAGAAAGAAAAGGAAATTAAAAGGAAAAAAAAAAAAGATACACCTCCAACTCTCCAAGCAAAAGCACGCCAGTCCTTGTAACAGAAGTTGAACTTCTTTAGCTAAGAAAGAAAATGTGATCATTAGTCTTTGATGTGATGTTGGAAAATTAAGAAGGGAAAGCAAAAGACAAATGAAGATAAAAGTAAGTATAATTCCTAATCTAACGTTCTAAATTTTGAATTGAAATATGATTTATTAATCTTATTTAAGTTTAGTTGGACTTGATCCTATTTTTCTTTAAATCCCCTCAAAATCTTTCATATTATGTAGAACAAAGTTGAATCTATAAAATTTGGCAAGGTTAGTTAGGCTAAATTTAAGCAGTTAGCATGAGGACCATTATGCACCTAAATGATGGTCCCTCCCTGCTTTTTATGTCATTCTGAATCTTGGATAGTTCTCTGCCTTCTTGGGCTGAGCACATTTTTGAACAGTTGAGACAATCGTCATTAATAGCATGTCTGTAGATACGGATCCGCACTTACTCACCCATTATGTCCTGTTGTGTTTGGTAAGTCCCAATTGGGTAAGTGCAGGTTCAGTGGGTAAAGAAGTTTGATTTTATTACCGATGTTATTTGGTAGTTACAAATTCCTTTACCCGCTATGTTGTTGTAGGTACAACGAGAGGCTTGCTTAGTGGTCGATGTTTTAGTTTTAGAGGAAATATAAGCCAAAGATAGTCCTTTCATCATTTTCAATTATTAAGTTGAAGAAAGTTTGCAAACAACGAATACGTCTTTAGCATTATTAACTTTTGATGTGGGAGAAAAAAAGAAATTGCAAGTGCAGAAGTGCAGCGACTACCTGAGTCTCTATTCACTTGGGCTTTTTATCAACCAATTGGCCTACATCAACTAATCTTGCTGAAACAAAAACCACGTTGGTTCTCTCCTCAATTGTCACAAACCACACTCCTTGTACACAACTGGCACCACTAGTCCAACTCCCTAACGACGAGTTCAGATCTTTTGTTTAATTTAATTCTGTCCTATTTTGTCTAGTTAAAAAATGTCGTCGTTCTTCTTAAATTTTAAACACTCTGTTACTTTTATCAAAATTTGTGACTTATAAGTCAAGCCGACCTAGCCGATGTCTTCTGTCATTTTTTTTGTAACACCACAGAAGTCACCCTCTCTTCTCTTCACCACCTTCCGACCCCTTGTAAGACCCAACCTAGATCCTCAACCACATCAAATTATGTGACGTTTTCGGACGATTGCCTTATGTAAATTTATCACAAAATTAGGGAGGACGATAGAGCATGAATGATGATGAAACATTGGCAGTGCCAACGTCCTCTGTCATTTTTTTATATCACTACAGAAGTCGCCCTCTCACCAAAGGTTGATATTATAAATTTATAGAGATTCTTGAAATTTATTTCCTGAATTAGCAAGGATATAACAACCTAACTAAATTTATAAGACATTTTTATACAGATAAATTTACAGAAGGCACGACCATGTAACTGCTTGTATGGTCGTGTAGGCTAACTCATGGCTGTACAACACTTGCACGGCCATGATAGCTAACTCACGACCGTGAGTTTATTTAGTTTATGGAAGAACAACTATTACATTTTGAATTAATTAATACAATTATACTACTAACGTAACGTTAACATCAAATGTAACAATTGAAATTAAGAAATAAATGTAAAAAGAGTGGATATGAACGATAAATTTTTTTATATTTATTTATTTCTGCATTAACGAATTAAAATAAAAATTGAGAAATTACAAAAATACAATATTAATATATTCATTACAAATAAGAGTACCGTAATGATGATGGTTGTAAACGATAATTGTGTGTTATTTCCAAAGCAATCTTTAACTAAGATTTCCTGCCCACTTAACTTAGTTCTTTCTGCACTTGTTTGTTATCCGATTTTCATATCTTTGAAAGCTTTTTTTTCCCTTCTCACAAAGCAAATTAACTTTGCTTGTAAAAAAAGTAGAAGATCACACCAGGGGAAGAAAGATAATATTTTGACTAATTTCAAGTATCTTCTCACGTAAGTTTCATTTGTTTTCTCATCCATAGATTTTCTTACTTGTTTTTATTATCATTGCCTCTCTCTGTATCTCTTTCTTTAAGCAATTCTTGAGCTTACTTGTTTTTTATTATCATTCATTCTCTCTGTATCTCTATCTCTAAGCAATTCTTGAGGAATGGCTCAACCGACCCAACTTTTCGTGAATGCGCCATTTGATGTCTGACTCTTTTGAAATTTGTATTATATGACTTTGTTGCTAATAATACATCATTATGTTAATTTAATTTTATTATTAAATTTAAGGTGGAGAGATATAAGGTACTTTAGTGGTTGCCTCTAGTGGTTCTTAAATTGAAGTAGTTCTTTATGTTTTCCTTAAAGTAAGTTTTGAAGATATTTTGATTGTTTTGAAGCATGGAAGTCATTCATTTCTAACTTTTTGTTTTTGTTTATACATCTACTTGAGTGATACTTAATGTATATTGTAAAGGTTGAGTTACTTAAAATTGACTTCTGGGTAAGAACTTCTAAAGCATTTTATTCATTTTATGGGAAGAGTTTACCGTGAAACCTTTAATTATCCAATCACTTTTTCTATTGTAGGAATTAAATAAGGTATGTAGAGCAAATTAAAATGCCTCTTAGTATTTTCTGAACACTCCTTTTTCGTTGTGTTAATAATTTTATCTGAAAACAAAGCAATAATGGTACTTCATTTATGACTTTGATAGGTGTAGAAATGGAAGTTAGATCTCTCTATACTGTAAGTGGTAAGTCGACTTGAACCATGTGTAAGTCGACTTATGCTTGCTCGGTACTGATAAGTCGCCTTGTTCAC
>JAOTIZ010000202.1:33453042-33465472 GCA_027123425.1 Erythroxylum panamense
CATGTACAATTATTGTTATGTGCAAGGATTCACTATGTATGTGCATGTGCACCTTATGTAATGCATGAGCATGAGATGTGTTATCCCATTTTCTCCTATTGATCTTACATGTATCAAATCGTTAGGGTTCTAACCCTTTGGATGGAAACGGGATGTTACAATAGTACTCAAAAGGAACTGTATACTGCCTCTCTCTCACCGTAGCAGACTTGTCAGGTGGCTCAAGAAGGGTAACGGAGGGGACATTTGGGGAGACAGGCACTATACGTTAGTGAAAGACGTTTGGCCAAAACGAGCAGCGCTAGGTCCAACATTCCAACTCTGTCAAAAACCAGCCAAGAGCCTGGCTTTCAGGCCAACATTGATTCAAAAAAGGAGAACCCAACCCCCTTTTATAAAGGCTGGGAGTATATGGAACTAGATCTCCCAAGTGCTCGTGACAGCAAAAACTACGCCTATGATGGAAAACTAACGAACTTCATCCCCCTCATCAACTTAAGAACATCCACCAGTAAATAACACAACTCCCAACTATATAAATAAACACCCAATACCAACACTAACTTACGAGCATAACTAGCTTAAGGGAGATGGATTAAAAGGAAACAGCTGACGAATCCAAAGAAACAGCTTAAGAAGCCCAAAGTGAAAGTACGCACCTAGGAACTGGGCGTTGGGGCTGAGAGCCATGCATATATTACCAAAACAATACAACTCTTGTTACCTTCACCGAATGGAGGATCTTCGGGAATATATATTGATGTGATGCTTTCGGTTGCTTTATCTTGCTCCAACATCCCTCAAAAATCTAAAAACATGCAAGAGAAACCTTGAAGCAATCCAAGAATTTTACCAATTGAAGGTTTAGGAAGCTCTTCCATGCACACCACCGTCTTTAGGACTACACGTAAACTAGGAAGCTCTTCCATGAACGGCCCCATGATCGCTTTCTCTCTCTCTGTCTCTCTCTCCTTCTCTCTATGAATGTTTGGTGAGATGCCGGCCTACTCATCGTCGGCCGCCTCCACCTCGTCGGACTAACTTGAAGGTTTTGCACCTATATGATCAATAAAGTTCATTTTAGGGTTTCATGTATTTATCTTATAAGGCACTGTGGTGTATACCTATATCATGTACCTAAGATGTTTTTCTATAAAGAAAAATGCACCTATAAGATATAGATTTTCTAAGTGATTGTGCACCTAAGACAATTATACTTTGAGGCAAAATGCATTTGTAAGATGTAAGTCTACTAAATAATCATGCACCTACGATATTTTCGCTTTAAGGTAAGACACACTTATAAGGTACAAGTCTATAAAGCTATCACACATATAAGACATTTTCTATGCAAGGCAAAACTCATCTATAAATGCAGATCTACTAAGTGATCATGCATATAAAATGTTTTCACTTTGAGTTAAAATGCACTCGTAAGTTGTAGATTTATTAAGAGATCATTGTTTAGCATAGTTTTCTATAAGATAAAATGCACCTATAAGACACTGATTTAATAATCAATCGTAAACATAACATGTTTTTGCTTTAAGACAAACTACACTTGAGAGACAAAATTTTGCTAAGGATGATATACCTAAGATGATTTACTTAGTTGTACATCAACTAATTAAATTATCTCAAGTATCTAATAAATGTACTGTTATACTGGAAATAACAGTTGCCCACAAGTTTTGAGTTTAATGAAATAAACGACATCCACACGTACAAAGATTAAAAAAATCATCCAATAAAAAATAAAGGCCATTTGTATTAATAAACCAAACAAAAAGGCCAAAAAGTATAAGGAGCAAACAAATGAAATAATAATGTGCTTGTAATTAACTAGAGATACTTATAAACTCAAACATGAAAACCCATAAGGTCACTTGAGGCAACTCCTAAACCATTCATCAATTACCTACAAATATTATTCAGTGAGCCATTTATTGATCCTTACTTATCTAAAAAATGATCACCAGCTTATTTTGGGGCCATCGTAGGATTGATATTAGAACGGGATGGATGACCTTTATACCCTTCCTTATTAGAATTCTTGCCCAAGTCATTTAAAATATTAACAAAATTATCAAGGAAGACTTAAGATTAATAGAGGAAAGATTAGGGTAAGCAAGTTTTTAATGTTCAACTCATTGATAAGAATGTTTGGATTCTTAAAATTGATGAACTTATTTAATTTGTTAAATCCATCAATAAAGGGTGTGGTCGCGATGTTGTAATTCCATATCTTAAGATACTTGATCTTTAAAAGATCACAACACACATCCATCTTGTATTCCTTTTTTGTAAGGTATACTTAATTTTCTTTTAGGATTTGGACTCTAAACTTTTGTAATTTGTTATTATGATGCAAATATTCCCTTTAAGAGCCTTTATGTCCTTAATATATCCCTCCATCTATTGCTTCAGACCTTTCATGATCTTGTTATGAGCACTGACTATCTTCATGTAATTCTAAGTAGGCCTCTTTCTCTGACTCTCACTCTTGAACCTCTAGATGTAGATCTCTATAAGCATAAGGACTTAAGTTATAAATCGTTAGCAAAGATATCCCTAAGCATGTAACATAATAGAGAGAAGCTAATTACCTTGACGGTGTTAATCTCGATCTACTTATATAATGTATTTATGGAGTTCCTCTCTTTGAGATTCTAGTTCCTTTACAACATAAAGCTTTAACATAAATGTGGACTGGCCATGGCCTCATAAAAAAATTAAATCTTAGGATTAACATTTAAATAGGGAAAAAAACCTCATAATTATGTTTCTTACCCTTGTCATTAACATTGTGCGCTTTAAAGTTATTGATAGGACACAGGATCGTATGGGTACAAGAGCGTCTTGGTTTGATTCATCATTGGTCTTAATCTTGATGAAAGGGTTGGCCTCTCTTCGTAGTTTGCTCCAATACTTATGGTGCCACCATCTGCCTCTTTTTGAAGGCACTCTCCTTTTAGTGAACTGCAAATATAAGTTTGTGCTCATCCTTTCTTATACAATTAGAAGTCAACAATAACAGCCTATATGAAAATAACATAAGTATGGAAAACCAAATTATAGATATGCTAATTGATAATGTCAGCCTTTGATAATTGCTCTTCCTCTACCAATAATTTATTAGGGGGAAGTGAATCTATAGAATCTAGCAAAGCTTATGCATATGAGGCTAAAAGAGTATATGAAGTTGACCTACTACCAAACACGTTTCTTTTAGAACCCTAAAACAAAAATAATCAAAGAAAACCTTATCTCACACTTAAAAATATCATAGTAAAGGATAATTTCTCCAAGTTTGACAAAGCAAACCTACGCAAACATACTAGGGAATCTTATGCTAATATAAATAGGGATACAAAATTGTCCCTCATCCCCTCTAGACTACTTAACCTGAATTTACCCTAATATCTATTCATTTTAAGCCTAATTATAGAGTCAATTTAAGGGAAGATGATTCGCCATCCTCCATCATCAACTCTCCAAATCAATTAACTATTATTAGACACCTTAAATCCCTTTGATTTATGCCTAAAAACACTAGAACCACGACTTGAACTTCCTGAACGAGACATGACACCCCAAAAAGAAATAAAAACTTAACAAAATATACTAATGAAAAGCTGATAAGGCTTAAGAGAGATGCAATGGAAAAATCGATAAAACCTTTTTGAAAAAACTCACAAAGGAGGAAAAAATTCTATAAGAAATGAAGGAGAAGTTATTATATGCTCTTTAAAGGTTCTGATTAACAATACAAAAACAATTAAGACTTAGGGAATTTCCACTTTCCCATGATGCAATAGTATTTGACTTCTCTCTGTACTAAATAATTAGCATTGATTAAAGGCGTGACAACTAGTGATAGGCTATTAAAAGTCGAAAGATTGCCTTTTAAAACGATCAAATGCACATCCTCAGGCCATCATAGAAAGAGATGTGCATTGTGTTTTTTTTACAAATATATTTTCCTCTAATGACCCTTCACTGATCTGATCTCAAGTGATTTATACCTTATTCTTACTTAAGGCCTTGGGGTTCATCCTTTCACAGTGATAAATTTGTCAAAAATATTTAACGTCCATCACCTAATGTTTTTTTAGAATTTAATATTTGGAGTATTGTTGAGATTTCAAGTGTGAGTGAGAATCTCACATTGAAAAGAGGTGAAATTAATGAGAGGCATATAAGTGAAAATAACTCATAAACCTAATGCCTTAAGGTTTTAGGTAGGAGTGTGGTGTCAAGACTCAGGAGTATGTTCCTTCGTTAGGCTCATCATCAAGATCTCCCAAGAAAGTAAACCCCCCAGTGTTAAAAAGTGGTATCAAAGTCGATGGTTCGGTAAGAGATGAGTATGAAGATGATAGAAAGATCTCGTAGTTGCCATCCCTCGTGGAAGAGAAAGAAAACTCCTAGTGGGTGTAGATCAGTGGAGTAAAAGGACTCTTGGTGACGTCATATATTCAAGCTGCTAAGAAAAAGAATTTCGCTCAAGAGGGAGCCCAAACTCAATGTGAAACTTCACACATGAGGGAGAAATTGTTGGAATTTCAAGAATGAGTGAAAATTTTACATTTGAAAGAGATGAAATTAGTTAGGAGCATATAAGTGAAAAAAACTCATAAATTTAATGTCTTAAGGTTTTGAGTTAGAATGTGGTGTTAAGACCCAAAAACATGTTCCTTTACTGGGCTCATCATAAAGATCTTCCGTAAAAGAAGGTTCCCCAGTGCCAACAAGCATAAAGTTTAAACACATAAATAATGATTCATGTAGTCTCATTCTCTGCACATTTCTAAGTAAATATAAATATGAATGGGATAAAAGGTAAAAAGGGAAGACACTTAAACATTGGTCAAGTTTTCTTTTATTCTTCTTTTAACTTCTTTACTTAAAATTGATTTTGTCGTTAAAGTGCTAATATCGAAACATTAAATTCAAACAAATTTATAATTGACATATCACTAAAAGCATAGACAACAAGTCTGTTACCAATATTGATTGTACTTTAGTCTTACCCGAAAGGCGGAGAAAGGTTTTAGTTTTATAGTGGTATTATGCTGTATATACGCATAGTTAAAGCATGACAGCTTAGAAAGCAGTTCGAAGTTCAATAATATAAACGACATTTGCTGCTTAAAATCAATGATAAGCTCCATCCGATAAGGTAATGTTGATCGAAAGATTGATTCTGATGTGTTGTGTTCCTTCAAGTCAATATTAGGGAAAAGAAACTGCAGCTAGATTAGTGCTGAAATATGCTTGCCAGTAACATGCATATATTCTTGGATAGTGTAGGACCCGACACTTCTCTCTGTTTAGGTTGAAGATCTTGGGCCGGCACCTTGTAGTAGCAACAAATGAAGATCAGCCAAAGCATGAAGCTTAATCAACGTCCTTTCTAGACTGAGTTGTCTTGTCTAAGTTCGCTTTTTCACCATTGTTTCTTTTGTTCACTTCTAGATGGCATTTGTCAAAAAAGAATTTGTTGATTTTGTGGTAATGCTCATTGGAGATGTAAAGATCATACTGTTGTTGGATGGTTTCGGAGACCTGTTAGATCTATGAATTAATGATGGAGCTTATCCACTCGTGGAACAGCTGTTTCACGTTACTTTTCATACGTCACGTTCTATGATACTGCTTTCTTAGTGGTAACCCTATGGTCTTTTTGACGAGTTGATTCAGGCGGAAGCAGGCAATCATCAACACTTTCAGTGAGATTTGACTATGTGTCGGTGTTGCACGGGATTCAAGTGGATTGACAAGAGACTTGATTTCTTTTTAAGTTCATTTGTTACTTATATCTAGCATTTTTACTCGTACCCGCTAAGTCACTTTCATCATAATGAGATATAAATAATCATGGTTTTCAAGTCAACTTAAGAAACTGCAAGACCAGCCGTTGTCTATATCATTTGTCGATAGTCATTGTACATATGGAATTTGGAATATTACACGCATCGGTTATTATATTTGATGGGTACTAAATCAAGTTTCAAATATAATCACATGTTTTAAATAAATTATACCATTTTGAAACAGGACTTATATTTAGAGGTTTACTGAAGCAACGAATTATTACCTAAATGTGGCTTTCGGAGCATATTCTATCGCTCATCGGACATAATATACCATAAGGGAAGACAACTTCAGGTTTCATTATTAATCTTCTAAACTCATATTGCTGTGTTGATAATTGGGTCTAATTTATAGCCCAAATGGTACTTCCTCGTCCCTTTGTAACATGGATCAAGTTTTGGTTCACATCTTTTCTTAGTTGCCATATACAGGTACACTGAGTTTCTATACAGTTTATTGAGGATTCCAAATATCTGTGGACTGGCCGATCGAAATGAAAATAAAACTGTCTCTGAACCTGAGCTTTGTTGATCAATCCATAGACCGACCTACGAGCCCTGATTGTCCAAAATGTTAGAACTTAGACCAGTCAAGATCTGCATTAATGATTTGCATCCGAACTTGACACAAAGTTGAGCAGGATAAAGCCAGGGCATAGATAACACAGAATCCATGAGCTACTGTCATTATTTCTCAGCTCCAAGCTTGTGAGTGCAACCTCAAGAAAGTGAAACGATCATGTGAATCTAACTGGGTTCTTCGTAGTTTGCGTAAAAGTTGATTTCCTGGGAGTCTGTGGCACTGCAATATTGGTCGTTGGCAATTGTTTTTTAGTATTGCTTTCAGTTTATTGGACAGATACCAATAAGTCCAGAGATGGGTATCTTCCCCTTCTCCGAAAACCTATGGGACCACTGCGAACCGAACTTAATACCCGAGTCTTGATCATTTGGGTTGGCTTTAATAAACTGCTTTTGAGCTTTCCTTTCTATCTCACAATCACTCTTTACTTTTGCTTTCTGATGCAAACTTTATTCACCTTTCACCTCACTTGATTATCAGTGATGATAATCACTGTCAGCAAACGAAAGACCTGGGCAGGGAGATTCAGTCATTCAGAGGTGAAAAGACTGACACAAATTAGAAGATAAAAATGTTGGAAGAGTTTGGAGAGAGACAGTACATCGTTTGCAGGAGCAGGACCCTCCTAAATCTATGACTGAGATGACTGTTTTTTGTTTTCCTTTTTTTTTCTGTGTTCTTGGTTGATGCTTGTTCATGCAGCACATGTACGTCACTGACAAGAGTTAATTAACTACCACCTCTGATATTACATAAGAAAACTTGAAACTAATAAAAACGATCGAATCAACTTTTTAGAGTTTTAATTGCTATTGCTATTTCAGAGCTTATTAGTCCACCTAAGTTGCAGTGTCATAATTCTGATTGTTGGGAAGCTTGAATAATTGAAGTTCTAGTACTAGAACATAAATGAGGCACTAAATCTGTTGAGGTTGAGGCAGAGTAAATGCTAATGAAGATGTGATTAGGTTTGGAGTTGTGCAGGATAATCAACGAGAGTCGATGACTAGCATTAATTGTTGACAGTAACATTTGGTAGATGATAGGTAAATAAAAGTTGAGGATTCATGAATGCTTATTCGGTCTACCAACACAATATTCAAAGAATGCTTGCTTTTGCTTTTGCTTTTGGGATTCAATATTCTGATTTTCTTGCTCCATCAAGACTAGTGGGTTTGTTCACTCGGCTCAATTGCATAAGCCACTGTTACAAGCAAACTGGAATCTTAAAGAGCTACAAGATTTTGATCACTTACCGAAGACAGCAAGTTTATAGAATTAATCAACTAATATTACTTAGTTAATCATGCATTTGACTTGGTTCATTTGAAGAGTTCATGGGAAAAACTTGGTCTTTAGTCCATGTCAGCCTCCAACCCTAAGCTGCTAGCTAGAGATGATGACAAATGCTTTATCATTAATTTGGAAAGCCAATGATGGCAAATCTGCAAAGCGTGAAGTATGAGGCTAGGATGTGAACAAGTTACAACCTTTCCTGTATAATTCACTGGGTGGAAGGTCAACACTTGGTCTATGTAATAGCATAAAGACAGTTCCTTGGCGGTGTTAAGTCAAAGATTTGTTCTATCCTCGTTGGAAAATTCAACCAAATCTCCAAATCATATCTCATGATGCTATAGATCTTGAAATTATGCTCCACTAAACGGAAGAAAATTAATGTAGAAGCAGGATGTTCATCTATGGGCTCCATTAATGGTCAACTACCTCTAGCATTTCCAACTTCTCACAGGACCACTATATCTCATTCTTTTATGTAGTACAATTGAATTGAAGGGCTGTGCAAAACCATAATTATTGTAGTTTGGAAAAAGCTCTAGCTTAACGCAAACAACTATATTCATTTTTCCCCTGCTCTCTTGAATCAGAAATGATTCATGAAAGGGGAAAAATAATTGTATCCAGCTTGATTTGCCTTTCACGTATGGAAAAAAAATTTGAACTCAATAATAGGGATCTGTGCATAACTTATTCTCATGCATCATTCAAGCTATGACTGACATTACCAAAAATCTTGAGGAGTGGGACTCACAAATCCTCGTCAAACGTGATGTGTTGGATTTATTCCTCAAGTAAATTTCCTCATAATTTCGTAAGGAAAATTTCAATTGTTACTATGTATTTTAATTGAAACGTGATGAGTTGCATCCAAAAAAAAAAACTATGTAACCGTGACCCCTGCAATGCTTAATTGGACCACCAAAGATTCCTCTTGCTCCCTTGGAACGGCTTAAAACTAGCAATTAGTTATAGCTAGTAGACATCAACATCAATATACGCTGTGTATACAAAGTTTATGTATACCACTTTACGAGAGTACGGAGAATATCCAAAAATCACCAAAAATTTTAAAAATGCCACTTGAAAACACTTGCCATATGAAGATTTCAATTCTGTGAAATTAAAGAGGTTCGTTTGTTTGTATGTAAGAACATGCATGTTACCAACATTCATTTAGACTGCATCTTGGATGCGGTAATAAATAAAAGAGAAGGCCAAGATATTATACATGACAACCTCGAGTTCTTGCCGCAGCTGAAACGTGATCAGAAGTATGGGCAGGTACATGTTCTGCCGGTGAGACACAAATTTAATTTGATTGAAATGTAAAGGGAGTACAAGTATTGTTCCCATGTATACAAGACATTTGGAGCTGTGGAGGGACCAGCTGGTACTGCACTGGTGAGTTGTTTCCTAACTGGAAGTTTGTTACCTTCCTGGGAAATATTTGGTTGTAACTTAAGAAACATGGATTTGATTTCACATTGATGGTTTTCTTTGCCATCCAGGACCCACCTAGCTCCATTTAACCAGAAATTACCATGAATGGTTAGCTTCAGTTTCAAACACGAATTCAGAAGCTACCTATCTGTTATATCCCCACATAGCTAACTCCAAAAAAATCGCAAAGTTGGGTGCTACTGGTGAAGCTCGTGCAAGTATCTTCTCCAACTGTATATGGAAGTAGCCTGGCTCCACTGCTGCATCTCTATAGTGAATCATATTTACGTAAATCAACAAAGCCAGAGACTAGGACGGACATAAAATCGCTGTGTGTTACACGAAAGAGTCTCCTCCACTTTGGGAGGTACAGATGCTTGGAACACATCAGGAGTTACACATACATTTATCCATCCGGCAACTTTTTATATATGTATATATATATAACTAACATTTCAGTGACATATATTCAACTTCACAAAATTGGAAGTCGTAAAAATATAATTCCCACGTCCTTTTGTTTAAGTTGCCATTTGCAATAGGAACTCCTTCCTTACCTAACTGATCATGAATATGCCTTCGTCGCCTTACATTCAAGCATTAAAAGGTTCTGACATGCAAAAGCTAAAAGTAGGATTTTTTTTGGGTAAATAAAAAGTAAGATTTAGACATGGCTAGTACACGAGTTAATTGTGGTTTTTATAGAATTTGTCATATTAATTTTATTAAAATGATTCTTTATTTTAGCGATGTTATTTAATTAATTAATTTATAAAATTAAATTAATATAATATAATTCATAAAAAGAATTATAATAATATTATAAGTGTTAGATTTATATTATGTGTACTATTAATAATATAAATTATCTTTAGTTGTTATATTATTAATATTGAATATTAAGAGAATATAATGACAAACAAATATTATATTTTTTTAACGAAGTAATCCATCTCATTTACTAAAATATGAAAATACTTAAATAAATATTAGAGAACAAATTATTTATTAAACTAAATCTTCACGAAAGTTTCAATTGAAATATTACTAAGATGTCAACAAAAGCTCTTATGATGATTGTATAAATGATTATTTAATTTAATATTTTTAAAGGATCTTGTATAAAAATTATTATAAATATAATTTACAATTGTAATTTATTTATGCATACACATAAGTTAAACACTTTTATCATACTCGTCTCTTATCTACTTGTAAAATTCTGTCAAGGTATTCATATGAATACTATTATAGACTAAACAATTATAACTATAATAATTTTAAAAACTTATTCAAAAATCAATTTAATAAAGGAGTTATTAAAATCAAATTTTATGATGAAATATTATTTATGATTGATATTTTATTATATTTATAAATTAATAACGTTATGAAAATTAAATTAATGTTAATTTTAACTTTTTATTTATTTTTCTGTGAGTATAATAAAATTACCTTTTAATTTTCCTTCATTAATCCACGAAAGAATTCCTAGATAAACAAAACGTACGTTCCAGAAGATCATAGCCCTAGTTTAAGAGTTATTTTTATATAATTGCTTTATTCCAAGTTATTAAAACTAAATTATATACATTAAAGTAAGGAAAACTAATATTGTTTAAGTAAAAGATTCATTAGAACTATTTACATTGCTAATTGTGAATTTAAAGTTAGTGGAAGAAGAAACCACTAATAGTATATTCGTAAAAAAATTCATCAAAAGATCGAACCTACACAAATGAACATATATTGCACAACGCTATCTTCTTATCTTGCTTTTGCATCATAATTCATAAGATGTAATTATGATGGAGAAAAAAGGTGTCAAATCTCTCTTCCAAGGAGCTATGTTCATGTTCATAAGTTTTAATTGTTATTGTTACTTTACATTACAATGATTTCTATACACCGATTAAAGTATAGTCAAAAGAGCAAAATAACTCTTAATGTTTACTCTGACGTATGAATTAGATCTTACCATATAATTTGAAATTATTGTCATTGATCTTCTATAATACTTGTAAAAGGTTCATTTTCTCTTAGCTACACCTAGACTTCCTTTAAAAAAACCTCTCTTTATGCATATGAACCCAAACTTAATCTCTAAGTTAAAAAAATCTTTATATTCACCTTATTGGTTTGCCTTACATATTTCTCATTCTTTATTTGCATTATGCTTACCATATAAATTAACATGTTCATTAGGGGCAAAAGTAAGATATTTAAAGGAGTTAAAATGACTAAAGTCATACATAATTTCGAAAGGAGAATAAGAAGTAGTTGGCTGAATAGACCTATTGTATACAAACTCAATATGTGGCAAACATTTCTCCCATTGTTTTAAGTTCTTTTGAATGACAACATGTGACAAAGTAATAAGTGTCCTATTAACTTTTTTAGCTTGTCCATTCGTTTGAGGATGTGCAGCAAAATAAAATAGAGTTTAGTTTCTACCTTAGTCTACAAAGTGTTACAAAAACACTTAAGAACTTAACATTTATATTACTTACTAATGTTTGAGGTAATCCATGCAAATGTGTTATTTCCTTAAAGAAAAAAACTAACAATATTTGTTGCAATATTGATCTTAAAATATGCAATAAAATGCATCATCTTACTAAACTTATCAACAACAATGAATATACTATACTTACCACTTTGAGATATAAGAAAACCTAATACAAAATCTATCGATATATTAATATGAGGCTGACTAGATATAGGTAAGATGTATATTAATTATATGATATTACTTTAGATTTTACTTATTTACATTTTATACACTTATCACAAGCAGATTCCATTATGTTTCATGTTAGGCTAGTAAAAATATTTCTACAATAATATATATTATGCCTTTAAGTAACTAAAGCTCGTAAATATTAGGAACAATTACAATAAAACATGATGAATTATTTAAAACAAAACAAACCAAAGCCATTTAACTTAAAAAAACAACAGTCATAAATACATCTTAATTATAAAAATTGGGATCTATTTATCTCAAAGTATGTGGACTAGGTTGTTAAACATTCTCTAAGCCTTAGTCTTCGTATAGTAAGCATATTCCATCTTCAACAACATGTAGAAAAATGATTAATATGTATCTAATTTATCTTAAATAACATCATCATCTTTTATCTCGAAGATTAATCCTTCCAAAGCTACGTTTATGGATTTGTTCTTTGCCCTTATCATTGGACCTCCAATTTATTTCAATGGATCATAAGAA
>JAOTIZ010000202.1:33465572-33477977 GCA_027123425.1 Erythroxylum panamense
CTTCCAAAGCTACGTTTATGGATTTGTTCTTTGCCCTTATCATTGGACCTCCAATTTATTTCAATGGATCATAAGAACGGTTAGAAATAGGTAGTGGTGCATGTCGATATCTATCATATAATCTAGATAAGGTGATAAAAGTCATATCACTAGTTGAGGAAAAATAGCAATATAGGACAGCAAATTAATATAAGATTATCATTTTATGTCTACCTTATAAAAATCTATATCCATTATAGATGTAATACAAGACTACTAACTTTTAATTTTACCGTAAATTATTTTCCTATAAAAATCATTACTTGAAAATTTCAAGGAGTTGTAAATAGAGGCTTCACATTTTATGCTAAAGACTTATTTAGGAAGAATAAGAAAGATTTAGTGGCCTTTTATGCCAGTGATTAGTTAAAAAAAAGGTATAATTTGTCACTAACAATATGTGGTTCAACAAAAATTTTAGAATAGATTTTATGGGTTTCTATAAGAGTATATGTTTCCATTGGAACAAGATAATATCCAAGTTAATATCATTGAATATCACTAGTAAATATTAATACATTTTAATTACACCTCAGTGTAAGGGCTTTTGATATTTCACGACTATGTTTGTCAATCCTCATGTGGCATTTAAAGACGAACTTTAGAAATCATATAAGATGGATATTTAACAGTTTCCTTAATCTATGGCTTCTATGAATTTAGTGATATATTTACTCCTGATGAATCTAAAGGTGAGCTAGATATGCATAAAAGAAGTAAGATTTGCTTCAAAGAATGGTAAAAAGCTATGAACTCATTAACCTCAAAATTTATGGACCTAATGTTACTTATAAGAGAGGAGCTTTGATAGAGTGACTAGATCAAACTCTATGCAAATATAGGGTGGTGTCTCTTCTATCTAGATGCAATTATTAATCACCTTTTGCACATTTATTCAAATCATACACCATTTCCCATCTTTATGATGGCTAATGGCCTCAAAGGAGACCTTCACTAAGTTTAAAGCAAGATAGTTGACCTATTAAGACTTTGACCAATTTATAACAAATCTTTGGGATGTAAAATATAGCCTAGCTCTTGCTATTTAAAGATATGCTAAAATGGTGAAAATTAGAACAATAATATCTTTGAGACATTTTTAAGAGTTAGTAACATGACTTGAGGGGATCCAACTTGTGCAAGAGCATCAAAATTGATAGATTGGAAAATTAACTATGAAAAATTACAAGCTATCCTTCAAAAAGAGCTCTACTCGTTCCAAAAAGTTAGGATAGAGGGATTCGTTTAAAGGATAAAAAAACTAAATACTTTCATACTATACCCTTTTTAGGAGATTTTTTTAATAAAATTCTTTCCTTTATAATTGGGAATCTACTCTATAGCCATCACAAACAAATCCCTAAGTCTATGATAATTTCTTCTTTCACTAGATTATACACCATAAAGAAAAAACCATTATAGTCATACCACATATATAGGGCTTTCTTATGCACTGACTCATGAAGAGAGTGTCACTCTTTTCAGAACTATTACTGTGAAAGAAATCAAGAGAGCAATATTTAATAAATGTGTTTATAAAGTTTTGAGTTTAGACAAAGTACTGCTTTTTTACTAAAATTTTAGGTCTCCTATTGGACCCTCATTCATAATTTCATTTTAAATATCTTTCTTTCCGTTGGTTCTCATTTCTAAGACTATTGGACCCTCAATCATAATTTCATTTTAAATATCTTTCTTTCCGTTGGTTCTCATTTCTAAGACCTCCAAACTTGATTTATTAATGAAATTCTATTCAATTAGCTTTTTGTAACTTAACAAATAATATCTTTCTAACAATAATAGTAACTAGGATGAAAGGAATTGTGCCATCACTTATTCTTCCTACCTATTCTAGCTTTGTTCTTGGGTTCAAATTAGTAATAATATATTAGGTTCTCATTTCTAAGACCTCCAAACCTGATATATTAACACAATTCTATTCTATTAGCTTTTTGTAACTTAAGAAACAATATCATTCTAACAGTAATAGTACTAGGGTGAAAGGAATTGTGCCATCACTTATTCTTCTTACCCATTCTAGCTTTGTTCTTGGGTTCAAATTAGTAATAATATATTACTATTGTAAGAAAATACGCACTAATATAGACAAGGAATGGGAAAAAGGATTTATAGCTGTTAAAATTGATTAGTATAAAGCTTTCAACAAACTTGAATGGAGTATCATATAAGAGACCTTGACATAATTAGGTTTATCCTTACATCTAGTTCAGTTAATTATATCATCTTTATCTTTATGTTCTATGCAGGTATGTATATATATATATATATATATAGGAGCTTGTTTTAAAAGCAAGATGGAGACCAATTAGATTTACAAATGGTGGCCCACTCATATCACACTTGATCTATTTCGATAATTTAATCCTAGTCATCAAAGCTAAGCTTTTTTTTACCTTAAGTTATTAACACTACACTAGAGGAATTATATAAAGCTTCAGTTTAGGAAATTAATAGGGCTGCATCATATATTTACGTCTTATAGAATGCGTTGAGAATTATAGCTTTAATCATTATCTAAAATCTTAATAATGATTTAATAGATAATTTTATGAAATACTTCAGTGTGTCACTCATACCTAAAAGCTAGGCAAGTACATAATCGCCTTTTCCTAGCAAAAGTTTAACTAGGATTCTACTTAAAAGTCATATTCAATTAGCTCTACTTGAAACCAAATAATGCAAAAATATTAGTTATGACTATGTGGTCTGTAACATTTGGAATCATAACTTGGTAATGACGATGGAAAAATACGAAAACCTTTGAGAACCAAAAACTCATCCTACAACAAAAAGTGACACAAATAAGGGCAACCATTTAGTCTACAAGACAAATAATCTACAAAGAGGTACACTTAATATAATGGACACCACCAGCTATAGAATGGTTGAGGCTCAAAATAGATGGCTTTTTAAACCTCTTTGACAGGCTTTGATGAAATCATCTGGAAAATAGTCTCCACTAAAGTTTAGGGTACTAAGCAGTTTGTTTACACAAAAAAATTAAAACTCATCAAATTTTCCCTAAAGCAGTTTTATAAGGAGAATATTGGAAACACACATCATTTGTTAACAACTACCAAAGAGGCATTTAAAATTATACAAGATGAGATGCGTGGAAATCCTTAGTCTAGTGAATGTGGAAATCCTCAGTCTAGTGAACTTCAACAAAATGAGAAGATTGCAATGTGTAACTTGTCAAAAGCCTTATTATATGATCATTATGTGATGAAGCATCAACAGTGCAACAGCTTAAAGAGTTATAGAAATTCCAATTTCTACTACATATTTGTTTTAACAAGGAAATGCTCCAACATAAATGTTAATGTGATCAAAGATAATCAAAGCATATCAGAACAACATGAGTTCTTGAAGAAGTTTCTAATTACTTCAATTTAATCATGAATGCATCAACTAATGCTCACTCCACAGTTGGACTACTTAAAAGATCATGTTGTAAACCATAACTCTTGAAGATGCTGAATCATTCTCCAATCTTGTCACTAGTGAGGAGATTGATGAAGTGGTTAAGTCAATCAATGCACTCAAAGCTCCTGCTCTATATGGTGTTAATATGATGTTCTTCAACAAAACCTGACATTTAACTAGGAGTATGATTCATGAAGCTATTTTAGAATTATTCAGTCGCAGGAAATTGTTCAAGGATGTTAATAGAAACTTCATAACTCTAATTCCAAAAGGGGGATAGAGATGAAGCACTTCAGTGACTATAGACCAATTGCTTATTCCAATTCCATATATATAATCACCTCCAAGGTTATAACTATAGATTCAAGAGGAATTTGGTCAAGTATATGGATGAAACACAAGGGGAATATATACTTAGCATATCAATGAGTGATAACATTCTTCTGATGCAGGAGTTTATGAAAGGTTACTACAAAAGATGATGGGGTAAAAATTGCACCTTAAAGATTGATTTAAGGAAAACCTATGACAATGTGGAGTGAAAATTTCTTAATAACATTATAAAAGTGATGGCTTTTCCTGAAATATTTATTGTGTGGATTTCTTAGTGCATCACCACTCCATCTTTCGATATACTTATAAATAGGGAACCTTCAAGGAGTTTTAAAAGTAGCAAAGGTATTAGGAAAGGAAATCCTTCGACTCCTTACCTATTCTCTCTTGTTATGGAGGTTTTTTACATAACACTTAGGAGGATGGTGGAGAGAACAAAGTATTTCAAATATCATTCTAAGTGTAAGAGGCTAAGGATAACAAATCTAGTCTTTATTGGATAGCAGTAATAATATTTATGGTGGCTTTGATTACTGCAATCAAAATGTTTTCTAGAATGTCTAGACTTGAAGTGAACTCTAGAAAAATCTATTGCTACATCTCTAATAAAGCTACAGATCAAGAAATAATGATACTTGAAGTTGCAAGTTTTAACAGACATGACTTGCTATTTGTATATTTGGAAGTTCCTATTACTAATTCTGAGTCAACTTATAGAAATTAAAAATTGATAATTGATAAAATATAGGCTAGGATATTAGGTTAGAGTCTGAAAGTTTGTCCCCAATTGGGAGAGCACAATTCATCTGATCTGTACTTAATGCACTAAACTATAAAGTGGGCAGCTCATATGTATTTTTCCTAAGGATGTTATCAAGACAACTGATGCTATTCTCAAAAAATTTTATGGTTTGGAAATAGTACATATAAACACTACAATCCCATCAAATGATTAGAAGTATACTCTCTGAAAAAGCATGGTAGGTTGAATGTGCTCTCTTTGAGGATTTGTAATTTGGTTATGCTTACCAAAAAAACTGTTGATGATCATTGAAAACAAAAATTCTCCATAGGTTAAGTGGATCAATGCTTACTACATCAAAGGAGAAATATATAAAAAGTCAATATACCAAAAATTGCGTCAAACACAACTAAAGCAATCTTGAAACTCAAAAGCAAAGTTAGACCATATGTGTTCAAATTATTGGGAAATGTTATCAATACGTCCTTTTTGTGTGACAAATGCTTAATTGTTTGAGTATGTGAGGATATTGTTGAGCTCAATTCAATCATAAATATCATTGGGAATCATCAATTTGTTCCTTATACTCTAGCACACAAAACTGAAATTGTATCAACGATTCTTGATTATGGTTTGTATAATCAAATCAACAGCAATGAGTTGAAGGAAAACAAAGCTGATGTCAACTGGTGGAATTTGTTTAGAAATGGTAAATTCAACAATTTGACTTATAGAAAGTTGATTTAAGAGCAAGGAAATGTAGTAACATAGTATAAACTTATTTGGTGTAAGTATATTCGGAACAAAAACTTTACACTAAAATTCTTTTCAAATTTATTTTGTTTTGTAATTTTTGTAAATGGTTATTTTATAATTTTATCATAAATTGATATTTTCCCTATTAATTTGTATACGATAGTATGCCTATCGAAATTGATTTTACTATATTGACATTAATGATCCACCCTCGACTCTTTTATACTATATGGTATAACGCCTTCAGAATTTTATTTGATGGTATTCTTTAAACATAAAACCATTTTATATTATCTTGGAGGAATAGAATGTTAATTAATAAAAAGGAAAACTTCCCTTATTCCACTTGAATTAACTCCTTTGAGGCTTTTCTTATCACAATACAATATCTTGAACTTAAAAGGCCATATTAGACAAATTAATCAAATTATTCTTATCCAATAAAAATTGAGGAAATTAATTGGAATTAAGAGTCTTTTAACTCCTAATTAAGTTTGTAAATATTGTATGAAGACTATATCAATTTTGGTATATGCAGTATAGTACAAATATCGAACAATTATTGATGTCATATAGAGTAATCTAAAAAATTATAAAATAGTTTATCAATTTTATATAATTAAATTTTATTCCCATATTATAAAATGTATCTTTTAGAAGATGTAACTCCTGTGAAGTTATGTTAAGAACCTTAACATTAATATCAGCTTGAATAATTAAATTATATTAATTACAATTTTTATTAATAGCTAATACTAAATAATCAAATAGTTTTTATTCATTTAATAATAAAATTAAATAATTAAAATTAAAATTATTTCAAACGTTATAAAATAGGAATAAATATTAAATGATTTTATTTTTTAAAGTAAAAAATTTAAAAAATAAAGTTGGATCTTTAATAATTACACCCTACTATATTCTCTTTATTTATTATTCATAAATTAAATCTATATACTTATGTTATATATTTAAAGTAGTTTGATACTAACAAATAAATATGAAAAGAATAAAAAATAAATTAAACACAAATATTTAAATTGAAAAAGAAATATAAAAACAATATCTAAAGAATAAAAGCAGTCAATCATTATTTAATATAGAGACTGAATTTTAAACAGAGTTGTGAATACAATTTATTTCGGTTTAGTCCTGGTATAATATAGTATTGATACATGTTAATATCACATATCTTTTCAAATTATTTTTAAAATAAAACACTTCTAATTTTTATATAAATAAAATTTAGTCCTTTATTTTGATTAGAATTAAAAATATTTTAAATTTTAGTTCAATAACTCTAGTTATTGAAATTAAGAAATATTTTATTTTTAAATATTAACTATTTAAAAGTAATTTATATTAAAAATATATAAATTTAAAAATATGCATTCCTAATTTAACCTTTAAAATTTTCTCAATTTATAAATTTGATTGGTACGATACTGTTATTCGGCCAATATAATACAAAATTGCTCCTAATCTCAATTGGACAGTATTCAGGCGGTGAAATTTGATTTACTCTCAACTTAGGTGACACCTAAAAACAAAGAGACTATATTAACTAAAATAATATTTTACGACAAATGATTCTCTTAGACTCTTTGGTTGAATTATATAAAAATTATGATAAATATACCTAAACTCTTAATTAAGATCAAGTGATAAGTTTGAGTTGAACTTGTACTTCAAACAACAAAACATTGGGGGGTTGGATCGTGGAAACGTTTAAAGTGACACAAAATGTGAAGATCTAGTGGTAGATAGGAGTCGTCTTCTTCAACACACGAGAATATGTGCATTACAGTTAGCTGTTAGCATCACCCCATAAGCTTCATTAATATCATGCTTTATATTACGTAAAAACAAACATATTTTCATGTCAATCAATGAAAGCTTCCTTCCGGACAAAAAAGAACAAGGGTATAGCCTATAAAGTGGGCAAGTTGAGAGTGCACATCCATACAGAAAAGAACAAAGAAAAAAATTGTGAACTGCTTGGACTTTACTTGATTGGCTGTAGGGTTTTCCATATGCGGTACTTACAACTTAAGCTTACCTTTTTAAACACTTTGGGACTAGAAGCGACTTGCGATTGGGACTATCTCAATCGTTTCTGTGCGGTCACATACATTTATTGTGGGTAATTAAAGAAAACTTGAAACAGACACATGGCCAAGGGCTAAAACTGATAGTTTTGGTCTCACAAAGAAGTGACAGCATTATTTTTTGGGGTGAGTGTTTGCGATTTCGTTCGCTTTTGCCCGTTTGATATTTATAATTGAACTGCTGGTTGGATTTGATTCTCTGCATTACTTATGAGCTTATCGATATGTCATAAGTTCCAATTTATTTCTCCTTTCCTTACCATCTTCTAAACCGCAATTCATACGTCCAAAAGGAAAATGCCAAATAGATAGAAAACTAAATATAATCTCTAAAACACAATTCGCAATTTCCAGTACATGCCAACGTCATTAGAATCAAACTTTTCCTTTCAAAATTTGTGGTGCCAAACAATCGATATATTCGTGGAGGATTGTACCTAAGATTCTCAAGCTTACCCTGATTTTGTGTTTTTTCTCTCCCGTGCTTTGGGTTGTCTCATAACGCAGTGTTGACTTTCGGAAAACTTGCTAGTTGCTATTAGTGTCTGGACTGGCGCTTAAAACTCGTCACTAGATTCTTCCTTTTACTTCAAAAACAAGTTTGAAAGAAATGAGTTAACACTTCAGTTGAGTCTAATACTGTTTATGGTTGCTGTCTCTTATATGTAAAGATAAAATGAAACAAAAATTTGGAAACAGAATAAAATAAAATTTTGAAACAGTGAGGTGTTTCATTGTGATGGACAAAACAGATAAAAATGTATTCGTCTACAAAAATGTGTTTGATTGCAGTTGACAGAATATAAAAAACAGTATCAATGACTAAAATACCCTTATAGTATAATATGATTGAAAATATGTAATTCATTGATTATTTTAACACGAATATTTTTTATTAGTAAAAAAGTTAACAAATAATAATAACAATAATTAATAATTAATAATTAATAATAATAATGACAATAATAATAATAAGATAATTAATTTCGTATAATAAAATTAATAAAAAATATAATAATAATAATAATAATAAGTACAAAATTAATAATAATCATAATAATCATAATAATCATAATCATAATCATAATCATAAATGATGATGATGATGATGATGATAATAATAATAATAATATAATTAAGAATATAAAAATTGCTTATATGGGAGGAGGGGTATTTCTAGAAGTTGTTTATCTTTTTTGTTTCGGAGATAGAGACAAAAAATTTTGTCCTTCAGTTTTGAAAGGAACAAAAAATTTATGTCTTTGTCATTTGGGGATAGAACAAAAATCAGTTAGGACAGTAATCAAACATTACAAGGCACATAATTTTTTTGTTTTGTCATCTGTCTCCACCAACGGAAACAGCAACCATACGCTACGTAAAAGCTTGAGGAAATTTTTTACTATGCCAAATTGCACATTCAATGTAATATTCTTTTTTTTTTTAAAAGTGAAATTGCATTAACTTTTTAAAAAATATGTTACATAGGTGCATTAACCTCATCTAATTAACTTTGTTAAATTGGTATGGGCGAGTATTTAACCTATTTTAGACACTTAAGATCAATGATGTAAAAAATCGAAAACCAGTCCGGTTTGATTTGTATCGGCGAGCATTTAACCTATTTTAGACAACTGGGAAGTCTAAGATAAAACCTTTTTTTTTTCCTACATTTAATGAGAATTTGATACGGGAGGAAATTCATTCTATTATTATGTCGGAGACCTTGCAGGGTCGGTTGTAATAACTAATTGATTTAAGTAGTGTTCAACCTACCTCCCCTACAGCTTCATGAACGTTGCTTTTTTTCTTCAAGATTTATGACACTTTCAACAACAAATTAAACAGTGGCCCCCCTATTCTTGGATACTAGTCTTTGGTTTCACCAAAATCTACGGTGCTAATTAAAATAATCAAAGAGAGAATAATTTTGGAAGACTATAAAAGATCTAGTGGTGAAAAACGAGTCTTGCTCTAATTAATGTCAAGAAATGAATAGTCGAAGATGAACAAGCAAATTTTATGATAAGACACTCTTTTCTGGTTTTGAAGAGTACGATCATAGGGCCAAGAAGAACTAATACTACTGAAAATGATCTTTTGAACATTTCTGGATTTGATGTTCATGCGCTGATATCGAATGTAAAAAACATGATTTTCATGTCAATGATTTCCGAGAAATTGATCTTTTTACCATGAGGGCATGCATAGAATGAAAAACATTATGATTTGGACCTCTGAACTCTTAAAACTTTTTAAATCAATCGTCAAATAACTAGCTTAGTTATTATAAAAGAAAAAAATAAGTAAGCATTTTTACGTAAGAGAAGGTCGTCAAAGAAAAAGATGTTCTTTAATAAAAAGAAAATAGCTGTGGCATTTTCTATAGTTATTTAAATAAATATAATGACCAATAAAGTATAGTAAGAATATAATAAATAATAAAAACATAAAACATATAAAAAATTTATAACATGATACGACCGACCGATTGAATATACCTATGTAATCGAGAGTCAAAATCTATTGTCCGACAATTGAATAATAATGATGATAGATATAGAATATTATATTTACAATTATAAATATAGTATTCTATAAATATATTTATTTAATTGGAATTTTTTTTTCAAAGAGTTAGTTTCCAATCTCAACCAAACTCATGGTAAATGTAGTATTCTATAAATATATTTATTTAATTGGAATTTTTTTTTCAAAGATTTAGTTACCAATCTCAACCAAACTCAATATGACTTTAATGGTTCTTACATTTCTTCTAGAACTTAAATTTCATCACAAATGCATTTTTAGATAAGATTGTTGGTTGTAAATATGGCTAGGAGTACTTAACTAACTTTCTTCTTATACGTACACAGTTCAATCACGCCTGTGTCCTAGATCATAAATCCTCCTAGTTTTTTGTGAACATGATTAGGGATATAGTCATGTACCATGTTGTGTATCTGTTTACTTTTCTGTGTGCATAGACACGACTTAGGACATGGTCATGTCCCAAACCGTGAATCTTTCTACCTTATCCATGCATATAGACATAGACTGTGTTATGCACATGTCTCAAATTATTTCTTAAAACATCTTTTACCACACCGACACGCACGTATCTTAAACCTATGTCTTCTCCTTTCTATTATAGGGAGGATCGTGGCTTGGAACACGCCTATTTTTCAAGACGTGTTCATTTAAAGAAATACTTGTTTAATCTTCCTGTACTGGCGGCCTCGTGAGCCGTACACAACAATATCTCTTTTGGTAAATGTATTCTTTATATATTGGATTGTAACCATATCTAACACTTCGAGACATTAATCAAGTCTAACTAATATTTGAACTTCTCCATGTAACCAACTTTGTCAATGTCACGTTTATTCTCCATAATGTGAACCTATTTTAACAAGATTTATCCAGATATAATTAGTTCCTTGATCTTGAAATCTCACATCTATATGCTTATTCCTTGTATGATACACTTGATTCTTTCATTAATCATGCAAGTCATAATGCTTCCTTAACAACCTCAACCAACTCTATGTACGCAACTTCAATTGTAGATAATGCAACCATAGATTGTAACCTTGATTTTCAATAAATAGGCCCTTTTACAAGAGTAAAGACATATCAAATGGTAGACCTCATTTTATCCTAAAGATATATCAAATGGTAGACCTTATATTATCCAAATATCTTACATAATATAAATTCATGTATCTCGTCACTAAATCACCTTTCTCAACACCAAATACAATTTCATTGTTTAAAGTTCCTCTTAAGCACTTAAATATTAATTTAGTTCCTTCCCAATGTTGTCTTTTAGGTTTTGACATATATTTACAAACTTGATTAATGACATGGGCCAAATCTAGTCTAGTATAAACTATTGCATATATTAAACATCTAAAAACACTAGTTTAAGGTACTTATACATATCATTAACCTCTTGATTTTTGGCATTGATATAGGGAAAGATTGACTTGATTTGCCAATGGAGTATTAAAAGTCTAGTCTTGGTCATTTTCGTTTCTTTAAGATAAACAAAGTTTGTTAGAGCTCGTATCCCTCTAAATACCCATTCCTAGTACTTTCTTGATAACACCTAATTCTTTTATCTCAAATTCTTTTCCTAAAAAGGTCTTTAGTTCATTTACCTCATATACTCTTTGTTACAATCAACATATCATCCATATATGTTAGCAAAAATTAATCATTATGTTATCAAGAATTATAACATATTCACAATAAGTATACTCTCATCTACTATAGCTAATTTGGATCATGTTGGATTTATAACTTTTATGCCATTCTTGTAAAGTCCACTTCAACCTATAAAGTGAAGTTCACATCTTTCAGATCCAAGTGAATATCTAAACTAACTATTAAAATCTAATGGAAGTAAGTTTAACTAATGGGGACAAGATTTCATCATAATCAATCCCTTTATGTTATGCGTACTATTATTACTAATTAATTCTTCAATTTTTTCATTACTATTAGCTTCCTTTGTATACTTACTTGAACCCTGTAAGCCTCCTCCCTTTAAAAAGTTTCACTAACTCTCATGTTCAGTTCTTACACAAAGCCCCTTAAAAGTTAGTTAGATCGTCATGGTGGCCTAATGGTGCATCTCGTTCTATTTATGACTATACTATGATGTTGCTCTTCCTCTGACATTATTCTTGAATTAGTTCTACTTATACCACCTTCACATTACCCTTTGTTGATTATATTATATCCTCTCATATATTTACTTCAAGACATATTGCTTATCAAATACTACATCCCTACTTATCACTATCTTCTTTAATGTTAGGTTACAAAACTTGTATCTCTTCACATTTTTAAAGTAGGGAATAAATATACACTTCTTCAACTTTGGATCAAGTTTGACCTCTCATTATTATAAATATGAATGCATGTGGGCAAGGACGGAGTTATATTGGGCCTCCCAAGATTTAAAAAATTAAA
>JAOTIZ010000202.1:33494729-33511004 GCA_027123425.1 Erythroxylum panamense
CTTTAAGCACAATAACATCTATAACACAATACTTATACAAACACACTCATTTAATTCCATTTAATATTTCTAAATTCTACTTAAAGATCGGGGTCCAACAATCTGAAATCATTTGGAAGAAATTGATTGATTGAATTGAAACGAAAATGATGAACAATTTTGGAACTTCATGATTGGAGTATTATCACTGACCATGCTTCGGTGTTTTTGACAACAACTTGATCTGTAGCGATTCAAATGAGATGGTTCTTGATTCATATTAAATTAGAGACATAGGACTACAATTTTTATGAAAATTTTATTTGAATTCTGTCTCTAGAATTCCAGATTCTTGAATTAAATATGAGTATAGGATACTGTTTTAGTCTGAACAGTCCAAATTAATTGGAGTATGTCATTTGGAGTATTGAACCAAATTGAATGATATTGGTTTCATTAGAAAATTAAGAGATGGGAGAGAAATTTTCTAGAAGAGAGTATAACCAAATTGTATCATTTTCACTTTCTGATTGAAGGTGAATAGTAGACCTGAAAGAGTGTCTTGGAAAAAATATGAAAGTAAGCCAATGAGAAATGAATTATGATTTTAATGGTTTTAGTGAGGTATAAACCTAAGTATGAATTATACTTAGATGAGTATTGATGTGGGATTGATTTTATGAAAACACTAATGGATAAATAGAGTATTGATGTGGGATTGATTTTATGAAAACACTAATGGATAAATACCTAGGATTGTCACTAGGCATAAGTTGTATATTACACCTATGCATATGTGTAAAACCGAATGTTTATGTGATTGTGCAATTATTAATGTGTGTGCAACGTGCGTATTGCATAATTGTGATGTGCAGGTTAAACGTTTGCATTCAGACATTTCCTGATCATGGAAGCTAATGCTAATCTAGAGTGTACTGTGAGTAGACCTAAATAGTCATACTTTACTGTTTGTTTGTTTACATGATGTATTGAATGATTATGAATGTGATTTGATTGTTGAATTCCGGACAATGAAGATCCAATGATTGTGATATATGAATGAGATATTGAAGTGCTACTTGTACATGAATTTGATTGAAATAAGTGTACATAAATTGGTTGTTAAATGCCTGACCATGATCCGATAATAAATGTGTATTTGCATATGAATGAAAATGGGAATTCTCAACTTTAATGTTGAATGCCAGACTAAGGTCCGATGATATGCGAATGTAATTGAATGAGAATATGCAAATGTGATTGATTCATTCCATTTCATGAATGCATGAAAGATAAAGGCAGTTGTAATCAAAGTAGCCAACGTGAAAAGAGCTTTAAGCTCAGTTATGCGCATTAGAGCCTCAGACTCAACGTTTAATGAGCTCGATATCTCCAACGGATACGAGACAGTTATCAATGAGCCCGATATGGGACAATTATCAATGAGCCCAGTATCCACAATAAATACGGGACAGTTTAGGAACTCGGTTACAACAAAGTAACAAATGAAAAGTGGGTCTCATGTGCACTGCATATGCATGATATGAATGATTATAATATGTTGAATATAAAATGTGAACTGATTGATTAAGGGTATGTGATCCAATGTGATTATTAAATAAATGATATGAATTATGTGTTATGTGACTGGGTGAGCCATCGAGGATAGTCACTCACTAAGTTAGCAAAACTTACCCAAAATTTGCAAATATTTTCAGACTTGGAACAGTACCCCGTTAGACAAACGGAAGTATACCTACTGCATGCAACTAAGAGATAAAGGTTGGGATCAGTTTACTTCTGCATTTATACTTTCTTATTTATGTATTCCGCAACTTTTGTAAAATGTGTATTTGAATATGCTTCTGCATGTAATAACTTTCCATATTGGAAAGGTTTGTAAATGAAAATGAATTGGAGTGTAGTATTAATAAATGTGATTTTTATGTCATGAAAGAAAAGATTAGGCCTGATTTTTATTACTAATTTTAGCGTATGCATATGAAAATTGTTTTTTTTTTAAATTTTGTACTAAGTTTTGAATGTTTGACCATTCTAGCATGCCACCCTTGTGGAATTCGCACTCAGATATTACTTAGAATGTCGAGTACGTATCTGGCAAGGGTGGGATGCTACAAATATTGCATAGGATGCACTCTCTTTGGACACGAAGGAAAGTTGGAAACTTTAATCTGCTTGTAATATTGGTCTATAAATGTTATGTTTTGTCATGTTTTAATTCTTATGAACTTCCAACAATGTTGTAATTAAGTTTAAGCTTAATAGCTCAAAACTCATTGTAATGTTATATTAGCTTCGCCTATAGTTAATACAATTTATTCATTTAAAAAAAAAGTCATATTAGAAAGTTAAATTTAATTTTTAAAAATATTATCTAGATTAGATACTACATTAATTAGACTTAATTCAAGTTTAATATACAATTAACAATATTTTGGTTTAGTTTAACAAATCAAACTGCCATGGTTTAAATCTTTAGCCTTGACTTAATTGTCACCCAAGCCAACACGATTGCTCTTACTTGTACCCTAACGTAAATGCATCTATCTGACGTGATTGTGAGGTCTAATCTAATTGTCAAATTAAAAAGTTGTTGCAAAAGACACATAGAAAGTGAAATTATAAGCCCTTCCTTCAATTGTTGTGAAGATGAACATTGAAGGCTGTGTCGTATTTATAAAATCTAAACGACGTAGGACATAAAAGAAAAACTGTAAAATTGATGTTACATAATGTTGGTCATATCTTCTACAGAATGTTACGGATAAAGACTGTACGCACGCTGCAAAGAAGAGGAATGTTTGTCCTTCCTCCTCTTTTTTCTTCTCCTTCTTTAATATATGCTTTCCTTCCTCCTCTCCTCTGCTTCTTCTCTTTCTTTATCTATCCTGATTTCCTTCCCCTTCTCCCACAGTTTGCCCCCAGCTTCTGATTCTTCGATAAACTTCACAATCAAAACCCCTGATTTCTGGTACTGTCTCTTTCTCACTCCCTCTTTCCTCTGAAACTAAGTAGAATTTTGTTGATTGTACTTCTTCCGTTGTTTTGGATTTCTGTCATTATACAGACTCGTTTATCCATGTTTTGAAGTCGGATTACGACCTGGGTTTTAAATTAGAATTCATAATTACATGACTGTCTTGGTCTTTAAAGACACAATTAACTTACATGGGTAACAAAGGTTTGTGCTGTCAATATTCAATTGAAGATTCTCCAGACTTTGATTAATTATTTCTTATCTTGTTTCTCTTCCCGATATATCAGGAGGGATGGTCTTGCTGGGCTCCAAGTTTCTTTTTATGACAGCCATTATACTTGTATGATATATTTTCCTGCTACGTCTCTTTCACCCGTCTTTCTTCTTCCTTCGAGGACATGACGGATATCGACTTGTTTTTGGAGGAGAGGCTTTTCATGTTAGAAAAGCTGATGAATTTTGATACCAAGTCCAGTTTCATCTCGGAAAGTTGGTTAATCCATTGAGTCCGTTTAGTCAAGGTATATGTCCAAGTTGTCGGCGGGTTAGGAAGTGAATTTTGTCTTCGAATGGCTTTCAGTTAACTAAAGTTGTCTTTAGGTCGGGTTTCTATTTCGTGGCATAGGTAGTCTGATAGTAAGTTGCGCCTATAATGCCATGAGAGGAGATGGAATGCTGAGAATCATGCCTTTTTACATTGATTCACAGAACATGACACTTGATTACATTGCCATAAGCTTTTACCTTCTTGTTATAATCTCTTTTCTTTTGATAATAATAATAAGTTACCAAATAGAAAAGTTATCACCTTTTGGTTAAACGTTCTTATAATACATGTTCACTAAAGCTTGTGGTATTTTTAGCACAAGTCGTGCCTTAGGTAGCTGATAGGTATGGACTATATATCTCATGAGCTTGATCTTGATGGTTTTTATTGAAGAGTTGCACAAATTTGACCAAAAGCCAACGACACTTTCTTTTCCACAAGAGGGTGGCTGGTCTGGTCTGGTAGAACAGTGTTTGCTTTAACCTAAGCCAATGCTAATACGTAAAAGAAATGTCAATCTGGAAGTTAATTTATTATATTTCAAACATCTAGAGCTTTTCTTTTTATTATGATTGTCCTGCTTTCATGGTATGGGTTGTTGGATAACTTGATCCAAAACAATCATTACAAATAATGCAGCTTGTAATTTGTCGCTGGTATAAGGCTATTAAATTTCCCTTATCCATTGGTGAATGGTGATGCACCTTGGCTATGCTATTTATAGAGGAGCCAAGTTGCACTCTTTCAGTTGTCTTTTATGGTAGTGGATGCCATATGCTTGAAACTTTAACTAGGTTGTTAGTTAAAATGAAACAATCTGGTTTGGCATATGGTTTCAGGTCTGTAAATACGGCCTCTGGAGCAGGACGCACGACGGCTATAGAGCAATATCTAGAAACTACACTTCATGAGCATGAGCTAGAAGATAAAGTTTCACCAGAGATGTGGAACTCGTCGTCTCAGTCACTTGGACATTCTAATAAAAGTTCCCCCAATGGTTTCGACTGCAATATTTGCTTGGACTGGGTTCAGGACCCGGTAGTCACGCTCTGTGGTCATCTCTATTGTTGGTCCTGCATCTACAAATGGCTTCATTTCCACACTTCCTCTTCCACCCAAAACCTAGATAATTACAAGCGACAGGAACAATGCCCCGTGTGCAAAGCAGAGATTTCTCAAGCATCCCTAGTTCCAATATTCGGCCGTGGCCAAACCACAAAACCCTCCAAAAACACAACTCCTGATCTGGGTCTAGTCATTCCAAGAAGACCTCTTGGTCCTGTTTCTCAACTCAATCTTCCAAGACTACCTTCTTCCGGTACTATCAGTCCGCACGTAACACATCAAACTCGACATTACCACTCGTCAGCTGGCAGTTATCATGGTTCGTCAGAAGTGGGGTCAGACATGCTCAGTCCATCGATTGGGACGTTACGTGAAATGCTATATTCAAGAGTATTTTGTAACTCTGCGACAAATCTATACGTGTCTACGAATTCGTCTACTCTAGCCCAAGAAACTTCAAGAACAAGAAGGCTTTTACAGCAGGCAGATATGTCTCTCAACAGAATAAGCTTTTTTCTGTTTTGTTGTGCATTTCTGTGTTTACTACTCTTTTGAAATCATATTGTGTTTAGATGTTTATATTCAAAACCGAAAGATTAACCCTTGTAGATCGGTCGATCTTACGACATGATCAGTTGGATCAGGTGTATAAGATGTAAGTCGCATATATTACATATACTATGCAAATAAAACTCAATTATGAAAAAGGAAAAGAAAAGAATGAAAGAAATACTCTCGTTTCCCGTACTTCTTTCCTTTGCTTATCCTTCCGAATTACACTATTCGATAATAAGCTGCTTACTCTTTCTTTGATGAGGACAAGCAATGCAAATGTTTGGCATATTCTCTATAATAGTTTTTGGTCGGGTCGGTCGTGTCAGGCCCGAGTCCAATCACAACAATTCATGGGCCGATCAGTCCAACCTCCGAAGATCGATCTCACGCCCATTGGCTAACCCAAGCCCAATCCATATATCCATGGCCCACTAGCAAAGAGGAAGTCTCCCATGCATACGTAAAGACCTAAACCTAACAACCATCCTGTATATAAGGTATGATTTTATCACTTGAGAGGTAAGTAACTCATAACCCTAGTTCTCTTCGCTTTCCGGCTACAAAACCTTCACCAAAAGACTTACTTGAGCGTCGGAGGGGCTAATCGGGAAACAACCCCCGACGTGCCTTCTTTGTTTTGCAGGAACCTTCAAGCCGGAGCTAATCAATCACATGAATCCAAAAGGCAACGTGCAGCCTCGTCAGAATCAGGCTGAACCAATATCTAATGTATAGTTAAAGAGACACATAATCTAGAGCAATTAAGCTTATTATTAGGAGCCTTTACCTGCTGGAGCAAAGCTGCACTCTAAAACAATTTAGTCAGAAACAAGTGTTCCCATTACATTTTGTAGTTGTAAGAGGTTCAAACGAAAGTTCCAAATCCACTACTTGGCTTCTTTTCTTCACGTGTATTAACGAAATTTAAAGGAATCTCCATGCCATGAAGTTGGAGTACAGACAAGATCAGGCCGTCCATCTAAACTTTCTATGCAGGAAAACAAATACAAGCTGTCTCTTGGGTTTTTTTTCAAAGATGATGTAATATTTGTTAAATGGCAAGGGAAGAGAAGGTGCGTACTTGTTACTAATCTTAATTTTCTGTTGAAATAGCGAGTGAGATAAAATAAAATTAGGTTGCACAACGGATTTCTTTACGTTTGTAGCCTGCAGAATCAAAGGAAGCTTATATTGAACGGCAATAATCAACGAAGTTTCTGGAGCGTTTGGTGGGTAGCTGAAAAGTCATATATTAGCGTTTTGAAAGTAATTAACTGTTTGACATAGTACCATTTGTTTGTTAACTTTTATTAGGTTGATTTATTCAACCTAACTAGTTGAAAATTAAAAAACTTAAAAAAGGAATGTTTTAACCTAACCAGCTAATTAAATTTATTAATCTGATAATTGTATCTATTAAAATTTTAATATGATAAATTTTTAATATAGGCAGAATATAGAGAAGATAACAAGATTGAAAATATTCGACAGAACTGAAGAGATGTTCCCTTGAAGATAATTGTCTTCTAAAACCAATGCCATGAGATGGGCCAACTTTGAGAAGTTTTCAGGAATTCGACCGGTAATATGTTGCGTTCCAGTAATGTGCAATGTCTCCAAGAAAGACAAGGTGCCTGGAGAAGGTTACAATACGCCAATCATGTAATATTTACTGTCTCTTACTTCTCCTTACCAACAAATATCAAACTATTCAATGTTCATTATTTTTAAAATATATTGACTTATATTATTTTACATTTTTTAGATATATGCAATAATTAGAAAATATATAATTTAAATAAGTTACTTAACAAATAAGAAATTTATGTTAGTATTAATAAATTTACTTTTTTTTACTTAATTACATTACCAACTATCATGATTGAAAATTTAAATTCTTACAAGAATAATCAATGAAATACTAAGATATAATATCTATATTTTTATAAAAATTTTAAAATTATACACTCATAAATTATTTTATATATAAATATCTAATACTAAATAATTAATTTTATCAAAAATTTTTAATAAAGAACTAATATTATCAAAGTTTTTTAATAAAGAGCTAATATTAATCGCTGTTCAAATATGCTAATGTAACCAGCTATCGGCAATAGCGACAATAGAATATTATCAAATATGACATTTTCTTTCTTAATTTGTTCTGAAAAGCAAGAAAACTGAAAGACTATCAAATTGTCTCATTTGACACAGTAAACACAAAAACCAGGCGTTGCCATTGCCTATACATCGATTTTATAAATTAATTTGCTATACTTGCTACAATATTTTAATTTATTAAAACAAAAACTGTGAGAAGACTTTCACCTTGTTTCAGCAAAAAGAAAGAAGGGAAAGAAACTTGCATTAATATAAAAAAGGAGGACGAAAGAACAAGGCTCTTGCATTTAACTCGACTTGGATTCAACGTCTCGTATAATTAAATTACCTTTATGCCACCATCGACCTTCCCCCTCTCAATCTCAACTTCTTCCCCTTCAGCCTCGCGCGTGTGTGTATTTATATAACTTCGGTGGAGAGGAGAATCGACACAATCTAAATATATTTCCATAACCAAGTGACGGACGAGCGTGTTACAGCTTCCCCATCTCTATCTTATTAATATTTTTGTTGTATATATTGCATTTTAGATTTAGAAATCGTAAAGATAACAGATGAGAGAAAAAAAAAAGACGACGCTTTTTTCCTCATAAATTTCAGAGCTCATTGGGTTCGCCTAGAAAGAAGAGAACTTTGGTTATTTCCACAGACCTTTCTTCGTTTAACATTCTGGGATTTTCTGGGTTATCGGCTTTCTTCTTACGGGAGGTTTTCTTTTGGGAAATTTAATGGAAAATTAAAAGATTTGATCGACTCTCTCTCTGCTTCCTCTTTACTTGCATGGTTATTTGAAAATGAGAGTCAAAGAAATCCACCCATTGTGTTGCATCTCGCTGGAGGGTACAGGAATGGGCGACCAGTCGCCGGACATGTCGCTGAACAGAACAAGGTCGTTGCCGGGGCCGTTTTCCCGTGGATCTGACGTCAGGCTGACGCCACTGGGAGCGGAAGCAACCGTCGCCGGGGTCCTCTACAAGTGGACGAATTACGGCAAAGGGTGGAGATCCCGGTGGTTTTCGCTGAAAAACGGCGTGCTTTCTTACTCGAAGATTCGCCGGTCGGAGAATCTCAATACTTTAACACCGAACGACGAAGTTCGACTGATCGGTGATATCTCCTCAGGTCGGCTTTCGCGAATGGACAGTAGAAGTCACAGAGGGAAACATCAGAAAGCTGTTGGCATTGTCCATTTAAAGGTATCAATAACATTAATGTGAAAGTTTCCTTGTATTCAATTTAGTTTCCATTTTTATGGGTCTATGTTACTTTTTATTGATGTTATAGACTGGGGGAGAAAGTTTTGCTAATATAGGATAAATTTTGGTTCAAAAATACAACTCGCAGTCTGCCTAATTGGGTCACTTTTCTGTTTCTGGTTTACTTGTTTTTGGCTTTCTGGTTTCTGTCAAAACAAACAAGAAACGTCGAGAAAGGAAAATGGCTTGGTGGATTTTGGGTATGAAGCAAAGGTTATTTGCATTGTTGGTCGTGTAAATTGTAAAAGGTCAAAAAGTGAGTTTATGGGCTTTAGTTCATTTTTCACTTTATTATCAATTTCCTTCGTGGGTTTTTGTAAATCTTCAAGATAGATTTGATGCTTTTTCCACCTTCAACTCTGGTCTTTCGTAGTTTAACTGGTTGTTGCTGCTGCTGTGGTATGGTGGGTCACATCGGCCAGGTGGGTCTGTGGCTACGATAGGATACGTGTCGGTCTAGGTACTTCTGCTGTGGTCACATCAATGAGTGTCCACTGTCCCCTCGAAACAAGCGGATGGTAGATAATCGTTGTTTGCCCTTATCGTCACTGAAAAAGAAAAACAAGCACCTCTTTCTCCTAACTTTAGGTCTTCACCTGTGCTTACTTGAATCTCGCTTTCTTTTTATGTTTTTGTGAACTCACTGGGTCTGTAAGTGAAGGTCTCTGACTTTTGAATCGTACAGCTTGGCCAAGATAAGTTCTTGGTTTCTTTATGAGATCTTCACGCTATTGGTCTTCTTAAGCAACTAGTACTTCCACACGGGGTATGTCTTGGTTACGAGGTTTTACTCCCACTTGGACAACGTTGGTTTAGCTGGATGACATTCAAGTCCAAGTTTGATGATTCTGCTTTTGGATATTTCTCTTATGTGAGGGTGCTAAATTCTTGCTCCTCTTTTTGGAAGCTTTTAGGATAAGAAGTTGTGACTTTTCCACTTCCTGGCTTAAGTGATGCAGACAAGTAGAAGAAATATCAACAATTAGCTACAACTCAGAAAACTAGAAAATATGGACTGCTGAGTGTTGTTAGGCTGTTAAAAATTCTCATTTCAGGTCTGAATTTCCAGCTTAGGCTTCTGGAATTTCAGGTTTGCTATAGCTAAATTTTTAGGGTTTTGGTTGCTGAAAATAAGTAAAAAGTTATTGGAATTTAGTGAAACATAATGGAAGATAAGAAACTAGGAATCACTCTCGTCTAAGAAAACTTGACTTTAAAGATCCACACATATATTAAAAAAGTTCTTAGAAGTAAGAAAAGATTTTTTAACTAAAATATCCAAAATAAAATAAAATAAATAATTTAAGTACAGTTAGGATAATATACAACTTACTGCTACTATAACCTATCATAAACTAAATCTTTTTGTTGTCACCAATCTAAATATTGTGGTTAACTTATTTGTCCTTTTTATAAATTCTAAGCTCTATTGCATGATTAAGTCATTTCTTTATTATTTGTCGATTATGGTAGTTGTAAAGAGAGATTTGGCAAATGATTTCATGTTGAAAATGTTATCTGATTTTTTGTGGTAGATTTTGTCATTTCGTGAGAGCAAGTCGGATGATAGACGATTTTACATATTTACAGCTACAAAGACGCTTCATTTGAGAACTGATTCAAAGACAGATAGGGTGGCTTGGATGGAAGCTTTGGACTCGACTTGTAGTCTCTTTCCATCAACATCACTAAATCGTAGTCTCTCCCTTGTACCTGAAGATTTGTCTGTCTCAACTGCTAGGCTTAAAAAACGCTTACTTGAAGATGGAATTAATGAGAATCTTGTTGAGGATTGTGAACAGATCATGCTATCGGAGTTTTCTGGAGTACAAGACCAACTCAAACTTCTTTGTGAACAGCGGTCCAATTTGCTTGACACAATAAGGCAGTTGGAGGTAACTTATTTGGTACCACAAATGTTTTTTTGTTTCTCCTTTTAATATGTTGGAAAATTTATGGCCTTGGCTAGAATTTAAACCTTAATGGCCAACGGCTTTAACTCTCTCTACCAATGAATGACATGACCATTGTTTATAACTAATAATCACTGTAATGAACTGCCTCAAGTTATAAATGTTCATAATGTAATCAATTTTCTGATATGTTACCCCCGAAGAATTCAATTACTTCTCCTGTTATTTATGAAGGCAGCTAACATTGAGACGGAAACCTCTGTAATCCCGGCAAGTGAATATCAATTGAGCAAGCATGAATTTTCAAGCTTAGGACCTGGAAAATATAGCGGTAACATCATAACTTACTCAAGTTTCTTACTATTTACGCATTTTTCACTTCACTTTTTATTTATTCAATAACAGCTTTACCACATTCTTTTTGTTTTTAATTGGTCTATGTAAGTAGAAAAAATTTTATCATGTTTACTTGGAGTTGGAATGATTCGAATGCTTATAAGTGACCATGCCCAATTGGTTTCAGAGGTTTATTATCTCTAATTCACACCTTAGGTCTTAATGATCATCTAACTAAAGATGCTTTGTCAACAGTGCTGCATTGACTCTCAATGTTTGTTCTGCATTTCAGAATGGAGCACCACTGAATCTTCTGATGATATTGAGAAGCATGACATTGGAGAAGCTTCAGATGAAGATGAAACCTTCTTTTATGACACTAGAGAGTATTTTATTGAAACTACTGTCACTGATGGATTAACGAATGAAGCTCATGATCATTTGGAGAAGCCCAATCAATTTGATAATGAGAAGAAAATGCATGCACCACTGCAGGTTTGTAATTCTGAATATGTAGAAATTCAGAGGCGTCAAAAGCTTCCTGATCCTGTTGAGAAAGAGAAAGGGGTCAGCCTATGGTCACTGATTAAAGACAATGTGGGGAAGGATCTAACACGCGTTTGTCTCCCTGTTTACTTTAATGAGCCAATATCATCCCTCCAGAAGTGTTTTGAAGACTTGGAGTATTCTTACCTCTTGGACCAGGCCTATGAGTACGGAAAATCAGTAAGGAACATGTACTTATCATTATCTTCTATTTCTTGTTCTATAGTCTTGACGTAAGTTCCTGCTCTTTTATTAATGGCAAACATGTAACATAAAACTCTTATCTGATTCCTAGTTAATTATGCTTGTATCTGTGAGATTTGCTACAGGGGAATGGTCTCTTGAGAATCCTAAATGTTGCTGCTTTTGCTGTGTCTGGATATGCCTCTTCTGAAGGCCGACACTGTAAACCCTTCAATCCTTTGCTGGGAGAAACTTATGAAGCTGACTATCCTGAAAAAGGTGTTCGCTTTTTCTCTGAGAAGGTCAGTGATCATCTTGGCTTATGATGACTTGAATTACAGCATTTACATTAAAATAAAAGAAACGTTGGTCTCATAGTTAATGCTTCAGTTATGAATGTGTAATCAATAGAAATACATGTAAAGCCTTTGAGAAAGTTATAACTTCATGTTACACCTGTACATAACAAAAGGACAAGTGTTTCCAGACATTACTTATTGGGGGCATAGAAATGCCCTAACAATAACTAGAAAATGATAAGTGTTTCTAAGAAAAGAGACCCAGATGGAAAGCATCGAAATGTCTTTGGAAATAGAAGATTTTCCAAGAATTTGCGATTGTTCTTCTAAGTAACAAAGTTGGGGAATAGCCTACTGGTTTGAAGACATTTGGCGAATTGCGGAATGAGGGAACAGTAATTGCAGTTTTGTAACAGTAAAAGAATAATATGATAACATTGAGTCATTTTGTTGTATGTTTCAGTCACACTTTGCATTGAAACAGGTAAGTCATCATCCAACCATTATTGCTTGCCACTGTGAAGGCAGGGGCTGGAGATTCTGGGGTGATAGCAACCTTCGCTCAAAATTTTGGGGGCGATCAATTCAGCTTGACCCTGTTGGAGTTCTGACACTAGAGTTTGATGATGGTGAAATATTCCAGTGGAGCAAGGTGTGCATGTAATATTGATTATCTTATTCAGAACATGAATGAACAGTTCCGTGAAATCATCTGGCATCCTTTTTGAGTTTCTAGTGTACATTGAGATTAACAAAGGTTTGGTTATTCATTAGGTTACAACAAGCATTTACAATCTCATCCTTGGTAAACTTTATTGTGATCATCACGGGACTATGCATATACGTGGAAATAGAGAGTATTCATGCGAACTGAAATTCAAGGAGCAATCTATTCTTGACCGTAACCCTCACCAGGTTATTAGTCCTACTTGTGCAAGTGTTTCAATTATGTTTGGTTGCCTAATATAGAGACTTGTTTGACCTTTTATCTATATAATTGCCATGAACTAGCTTGTTGTGCTACTTCTTAATTGAATTCATTGGGATAGAATGCTGTTTCTGAAATCTATGGGTTGGATTCTGTTGTGTTGGCCATTCATGCAATGTCTGCTAAAAATGTTCAGGTTAATGGGTTTGTTGAAGATGTATCAGGCAATAAAGTTGCCTCGTTGTTTGGGAAATGGAATGAAAGCGTGTACTTCACTTATGGTGATGGGATTGCCAAGCCAAAGAATAATATCTCCTCATCTAATCCCAATTTTCTTTGGAGAAGTAGTAAGGCACATCCTAATCTCACCCGGTACAACTTAACAGCCTTTGCAATCTCACTAAATGAATTAACGCCAGGACTGCAGGTAGATATTGTGTTTTCTCAATTTTGTATTGTGCATTTCCAGTTCCTGTTATGCATCTCTAATTGTTTATATAGTTGTGTCTGATCCTGAGTGTTTGATCATGGATTAAGGAGAAGCTCCCGCCTACAGATTCTAGGCTTAGACCAGATCAACGACATCTGGAGAATGGAGAATATGAGAAGGCAAATGCAGAGAAACAACGGCTAGAGAAGAGGCAAAGAATGGTATGCTTGATACCTATTTTGATTTCCTATGTGCCTGTTTAGAAAAGGTTACTGATGTCCTAAAATCTGGATATTGCTTAATGTTCATCATCATGTGTCACATATCCTCTGCAGTCAAGAAAGTTGCAAGAACATGGATGGAAGCCCAGGTGGTTCCAAAAAGAGTCCGAAAATGGAACTTTCCGGTATGTGGGAGGATATTGGGAAGCACGAGAGCAGAGAAACTGGGATGGATGCCTAGATATATTTGGTGAATTTAATGAGGACGTCCTGGAAACCTCAGATGCATCTTAAATCTGATCAGGTATACACACTCTTCTTCGTAGCTGCATTATGCTAATCATACAAGTGTAACCAGCATTATTATTGGGGCATTTTTCTTTTTGCAGTTATTGGGTTCAATTTTTATTGCAAGCCACAGAACTGTTTGATGGCCAGTGATCTATGATGATATATGAATCAAGAGAACTTTCATACTATGTCTATGTTTGCCAATTCTTTGAATTATAGGCTAAATATCACCATGGCCTGAAGTTTGATCTTTTCATAGATCCTAATTATATGTAAGCTTTTTTGCAGCGCAGCGAGGGCTATTAGAGACTTGGACTGCTTGTTTCAGATTATAGTGAATACAGTAGCTTACTTTAATGTCTACAGGCGATGATAACTAGGATAGAGCCTGTTCTACTATTTTAAGCATTCCTAAATTGTTTGCCATCGGGAGTTGATATCTGAGATTTTGTGTAGCCATTGGCTGGCAAGCTTTTTTTGGTATATTTTTTGTACTTCTTTGTGAAGAATACATGAAAAAGAAATTGTACCATTCCCTTCCTACAGAGGTGGGCTGCAGCTATACGAAAGATAGTTGCCTTTCTGTGTTGCTTTTTTTCGCTTCCTTTTATTTTATGCTTTGATCTGGAATTAACTTGTCAAGTTACTACTTCTGTTCCCTTTAGTGACACCCAATAATTCCTTATACTTCCCATTTTTGGTTTGTATACAAAATGTTAGATTTTGTGCTTTTTACTGCTTAGAGCTTGTCTCGATGGCTACTCCAATATAAGGCTGACTAGAAAAATACTCACCTGAATAAACATTTAATGGGTTTGGAGTGAAATGAGAGACGACACATAAGGGGAACTACATTATAAACTATGCAACGAAGGATTACATGGGTGGAGGGTGGAATGCGTAATATTGAGGATGTTTTCGTATAAATTTATGCACGATCAAATCATGTAATTGTATGCACATTATATGGCACCGGACGCTTTACATCAATTTGTAGGAAAAGGTTACATAAAATTTGAAGAATAATATTTATTTTCTATATAATTACATTTACCAATATAATTATATGATATTTTGTTTAATATATATGCTTTAATTTGTGTAAGGCCTTTGGTAATTGATCATCTATCATTATTAAGAACCTACATGAAATTAGTTAATATTTTTAAAAAATTATTAATCAATCTAATTTTGATTTTGATCGATCACAACACTAATGAACCAAAAATATTATTGTTTTCGTGTATACATAATTATTCATTTATCAAAAAATAATCAATATCATACCTTGATTTTGTATGTAAATTTATTCCAAATAAATGTACAAAATGAATTAAACATAATTATTGTATCTTCTATATGTTCATTTATTCCGAATAAATATAATGAATTATATATAATTACTCTACAGTAAAAATGATATGAATGATATCATAATTTTTTAAAGGTCTAATTAAAATAGTCAAAAGATAGAGATAATTTATCATGTATCTTTTGAATCTCTAAATGCATTTATTCATATTAATTTATAACATGCCTAAATTTTTGGAAAATATTTATTTTGAAATTTTAAACAAGTTCAATTCTAATTTTGATCAACTACAATACTGAATTTTAAAACTGTTAAATATTAGTTTTCTTTTTAATATTTAATATTTTGTATTTTTTTAAAGCTTGTAATATATTTAATTATCAATAATTATGTTTATATATACATTAGAAGTAAAATAATTATAGTTAGCGAAAAAATGAAAATACTTATTGTTATATGCCTCAATATATAATCTTTATGTTAATAAATAACCACACTTTTTTTATTTTTAAATGAATTTATTTATATAGAAAAACAAACTAAATTTATATTGCACTTAAATTTTTATATGAATTTGATAAGTGCATATTTGTCTAATATTTATGCTTTAATTATTCCTTTTTATTCCCCTTATTGATTTAATTATCGAGACTTAATTTGATTTAATATTTCCTTGTAGGGAATTATAACATTCGCATGATGTGGGAAATTAAGAGGAAAACAACAACTAATTTAGGCAACAGTGGGCTCAGGGTTTGGACAAGTCGACTTACAAGGCACAAGTCGACTTATCGGAGAGCGGAGATGAAGATTTACGAAAAACGTTGCTGTAAGTCGACTTACACATCAAGACAAGTCGACTTACAAGGCACAAGTCGACTTACAAGGTACAAGTCGACTTATCGAAGAGCGGAGGTGAAGTTTTACGAAAAACGTTGCTGTAAGTCGACTTACACATCAAGACAAGTCGACTTACAAGTATGGCTGAACATGTTTATGACAAAGTTAAGTGAGGCCCAACGGAAGGAGGAGGGCCCACTTCTTACAAAAACCTAGGAGGCTCTAAAAGAAAGGGAATCAACAGCAAAAGGGGACGGCCGTACAGAGAAAAAGAGAGAGGAACGACAGCAGCTGAGGGGGATCTCATTCAATAATTCTATCTTCCAGTTTTTCTTCCATTCCTTGTTATTTAGATTATGTTAATCAAGAACCTTGTTTTGTTTAATTCCGTTATGAGTAGCTAAACTGTTTTAGTCGGGGAATTCCAATTGTTATGCTTTGACTCGTGAGAC
>JAOTIZ010000202.1:33666815-33678261 GCA_027123425.1 Erythroxylum panamense
ATGATGAATTAGAATATATTAAAATTTGAAGTAAACTATTTGGTTCTGCCGGATTCTGGCGGAACTGTGCGTTGCCGTTTGGATCCATGAGTTAGCTGCTTTGTGCTGTGATTCCAACGGTGGGATCCCTGCAAAACAAAGAAGACACGTCGGGGGTTATGTCCCGATTAGTCCCTCCGACGATCAAGTCAGTCTTTTTGTGAAGGTAGGGTTGCCGAAAAGCCAATGAGAGCTAGGTTATGAATTGCATACCTTCGTTATGATAGAATAATACCTTATATAGTGCATGTGCTAGGTTTACGAGTTCACGTCTGTATGGGACTCTCTCACGTGTGGATGGGCTGAGGAGAGCGTGGATTGGGTTTGGGCTTGACATAGCCATTAGGTAGGAGATTGGTCTCTGAAGAATGAACCGATCGATCCACGGGTCGTGATGGCTGCGTCCGGGCCCAACACAGCCGACCCGACCACTATCCATTTTCAATTCTTTGTCTTCCTATTCTTGGTAAGACTGCAAGCCATAACCAATAGATAAATCACAGCTTTCCAATCTTAAGAATTTGTTGTCTACGCGATTTAATTGCACTACCTAATTTATTGATCAGTTTGAAATTTCAAATTCTCGAACTGATACTAACTCATGGATACACTATTTTGCCAGACAATATATATGAAGCAGGACCTCAATATTCAAATAGCATAGAGACTTCTTCCTAATATTTTATTAGAATCATATATGATCAATTGTTTCAAATCCTAATCCTCTATTTTTCTTCATCGTTTATTAATTAAAATGGAAAAGAAAAATTGATTATCCAGTTTCCTCCTATTTTCTCTTCATATATAATGATGTATTCGATTGTCAATGAAAAAAATAAAAATTCAACACAACATTTTAAGATTAAGCAGCAAAAATTGCAAGCAAATTGGAAGTGCAGCAAGAAATGAGAGCCTTCTTGATTTCGTACTTCCATGTTGATTATCGGTAGACAAAAACATTTTCACTAAAAGTTGTCAAGTCTCAGTTACAGTTTCACTGTACTTCCTTTAAGACAGAGTATTCTTTATTGTCTAATATCGGATGGTACCTTGATAATTTTCTTTGGCTAGTAATATACCATCAGAAAAATATTTTGTGGTCTGTTTTTGGTGCTTATCACTGATCATTATTATTATAAATAATAAAAATAAAATTTTCTTTATTTAATAAAATAATCATTAGTAAACATTAAAAATTAGTTAGAAGATAAGAAAACAGAACAGAAACTGGTGAACAGAACACAATCATGCGTACGACTGAACAGAAACTGCCAAAGGTCAATCATAGAACAAGAGGATGTAAGTCCAACTAGAACCTGGTGAAGGTTAATGAAGACGTTTCCTTGGATTGAAGTTTCAATAAGAGATTTTCCTTCTGAAGCATAGAGCCATGGAGAAACTGTGATACGATCAAGTAAGCCTCAAATTATGGGGTACCAATGATTTCCTTGCAAATTGAATAGGGCTTAACTATGCAGTCCAGAAGCATCAATGCTGGACAGCTCAACTTTTCGAGCGCCTGGTGTTCGCAGCAAATTTATTTCAATCGCCAACATCATGCATATACTTCGGACTGTGCATTACTAATGTAAAAGAATTACTATACATTAGTAATATGTACGTATATATATGTATGTATATACATACATACATACATATATATGTATGTATGTATGTATATACATACAGAAATACATATATATGTATGTATATATGTATGTATGTATGTATATTTATATGTATATATATATGTATGTAAGTACATGTATATATATATATATATATATGTACGTGTAATTTTTGAAACGAATAATTTCTAGAAATTAGTGACGTAATTTATTTGACTTTAACAAAGGTTTACATATAATAAAGGCATTATAATTTTTAATAGTGTATTTAATAGAAGAGTTATGATTCTTTATTTGAATATTTTACTATTAAAATTTTTATCTTAAGTAATTGTCTTTATATCATGGACAAATTCAAATTTCTATTTATTCTAATAACATAATATTTAAATTAATCTTAATTATATTTATTTTAGATGTTTAAAATATTTTCATGTACAATGCACAAAAATTTAATAAGTTAAAGAAATTATATACATAAGAAGATTGTTATACCTATTCTACAAAATAAACTTTAAACCTTTTTTTGAAATTTGAATAATTATTGAATTAACTATAACGAAGCTACCTCGACATTACAATTTATTGAATTAACTATAGCGAAGCTACCTCGACATTACAATAGTTCATCATAAATAAATTACAATACTAAAGACAAATCAAATTACAAAAGCATATGAAATTTAACAATGGGTATTACAAATTCCATTTGAACATCATTCTTATGGATAGAGCATGCTTATCAGATTTAGCTATCATAAGGGCTCGAATCTAATTGATGGTGTCATCAGCTAAGTTGTACTTGTTAACTTTCTCATTCTTGTAGATCCTCTCGTTTCTTTCCTTCCACATAGAATAAATAGTAGTTGTGAAGGTAGTTTTGTATAAGGGGCATCATGTAACCTTTGATGGGCAGTACGAATGATTCAATTTAGATATGATGTCCAATCATAATTGAGGTAGGCATCAAACAATAAATGTAAAACTACACTCTAAACCATTTTGGAGTATCTGCATTAAAAGAATAAGCTTCTCTATCTTCTTCATACTTTTTACAAAGCGCATTTTATTATATCATAAGTTCCAAATCATCTATGAGTGAAATTCAATCCAAATACTTTAGATTGGCATACAAAATACGAACTCCTAGGCATTTGAGAGGAAGGTCATGAAATTAAAGTTCAGTAGTCCTGGAGAGTTCCTCACATCTATAGAGCACTACGAACTATTTTTATTGATATTCATTACCATACTTGGCCATTTGGAAAATTGCATAAGGAGTTCCTTTAGCAACTGCACTTATTGTGTATCTAACCCCGAAAGAAGGATCAAATCATCAGTAGACATCAAGTGGGTGAGCTTGGAAGCATTACATTTATTATGATAGTAAAACTTGCCATTAGGGCCAATTATCTTGTTGATGAGTTGAGAAAACCTTCCATAACTAGCGTAAATAGATAAGGAATCCATTTAGAAGAATATTGATTTAAGCAGTTTGTAAGTACATCAAAATCTAGTTACTGAACTTTGTTGGGAATTCAAGATCCTCCAGAAAAATTTGCATGAACTTCCAATTAATAGTGTCAAGAGCCTCAAAGGAATCTTTCTTCCAATAGCAACTTTTAATATTCCTTATGGAATTATAATCTTTCAAGATCTCTTGAATAAGTAGTATGTTATCCCCTATAGTTTTGCCTTGTATAAATGCACTATAAGTAGAATTAATCATTAAAGATAAAGCAGTCTTCAATCTATTAGCAAGGAGTTTTGCAATTACATTGTCGACCGTGTTGCAACATGGGATAGTTTCGTAGTTCACTAATATATCAGGATTCAAATTTTTAGGAACCAAGAAAATGTATGTATGATTTATCTCCTTCAACATTTCACAATAGGATAAACACTCTAAGACTGCTTCTGTAAACAGATTGCTAATAATCACCCAATTTGTTTTTAAAAACCCTATCATGAACCCATCAAGATCTAGAGCTTTAAAGGGATGTAAATTAAATAAGATCTCCTTAATGTCCAAGCTAGTGAAGGGAGCAGAGATTGAATCTTTGAGTTCCTATGAAAGGGGACTATCAATGAGAGTATGAATATGATGAGTATCATAGGAACTCGCTTCAATGCCCATAGGCTATAGAAAGAATTCCCTTGTAAGAATGGATAAAGAATTTGGATCAAAGATGAATTACCCTAGGGGTCTTTAAGTTCAACAGTTGTATTTCTCTTCCTCTTTACAAGAAAAGATGCATCGAAAAATTTGGTATTGGAGTCACCATCTCTTAGCTAATTAATTCAACCTTTCTATTTAAAGATTGAAGAAAGGTTGAATTATGCAACATTAGAGCTTCCTAATGATCCTTTAATCTAACACAGTTTGTCTGCTTCAAAAGATAATTATGTGGAGATAGATAGCAAGCCTTTTCAGCCTCAGTCAGCATTTGATGAGTAATGATTAGATTTTAAAAATCTTTAAGAGATTGTTTAACCCTTCTTAGCTTTTGCATTAATTGGAAATATTTAAAACCATCCATATTGTGGTTCAAACAAGATTATACCAAATTTATAAACCCTTTCAGTTGTGTGAGGCCATTAAAGAATCTAAAAGGAGCCCCAAGATGTTGTACAATTTGGATATTGTGAATCCTAATATAAGAATGATTTGAGAAAGTGTTTTCCCCAAATTCAACATAGGATTAAGGATATCGACCCAACCAACTTTGGTTTACTAAAGCTTTATCAATATTTTTTCCGAATCATCAATTGACCTTGCTGTTTATTATACTAAGTAAATAGTCTCTCTTTGTATATCAAATCAATGACTTTAGCTTTGCAAAATAAATATGCTCACTCGCTCCATGTTGTAGTGCGAAAGCCCTTTCCACCTTCTACTTTGTTATCAATGAGTATGCAATTATAATCTCTGATTACAAGCCAATGATTAGTAGCTATGGTTGCCAAGGAATGAAAAAAATGTCATAAAGAGGCTCTTTGAAATTGGAAATTTGAAGCATATATGAATGATAGAAGAAATGTAGTGGCTACCCCTTTCAACTTGTAATTCAAATGGATAAGTTTCTCATTTTCTGCCACTATTTGAACTGTGATTTTATTGGAATTGTAGAAGCATAGTATCCGACCATTAAAATACAAGGAATGATTTGAAATTGCCTACCCATCTGCTCCTAAAAGCCTCGAGATCGAAATCATATGTTCAGATTTTATTTTAATTTCTAAAAACCTACTATTAGAGGCTTTTTCCCAACACCATATCCTTAAACATTGCCTTTGTTAAGAGGGTCATTTAACCCTCTAATATTCAAGACTAGAATCATTTGGGAAAGATTCCCCTATAAGTTTGTTCTTAGCCCTTTTCGTTGAGGATCACCTTTTCAAATTAGCTAACTAGTTTTGCATTCGGATTGGCCCCTGCCAGAATTACAATTCTCATTTGTAACTAGTGCTCAACAAATATTTCTTCGTCTTCGGCTTGTTGGATAATTTGAGAATTTAGAGGAACTAACTCAATGCTACCAAATTTTTTTCTCACTAAAGTAGTCCCCTTGCTTAGATATTGGAGCTTCCTTCTCTACTGGGACATCACTTAAACTATCATGGACAATTAACTTGTTCAGTCAGGATTTGGAACTTTCATGCATTAATTTAGTTACAGTTTGTGATGATCTTTACCCCTGCATCATGTTTTTCAAAAGTTGAGTAGTTTAGACTTGGAAATCAACTATCTTATCCTTCAAACCCGAGCTGACACTCTATTCTAAATGAAGATACAATAGTTGAAGAGCCTAGATTTTTCTCCTTAATTAACTTATCCTTCACTATTACATTAGAATCCTTACTAACAGTTAGCTCTTCTGTTTAATTCCTTTGGGTCTATATAGTTAAGGGTTTTATAATGGGATGAGATGAAACGTAACACAGTTTCATCGTTTGGAATGAAGTTTTATAATGAAATAGAATAGAATGAGATGGAAGCGGAGGGTTTCATATTACGTTCCATTCCACCATAAATAGTGAAAATGAAAAATCTCCAATTCGGGAGGTTTAGGATTGAACGCATTCTAATAAATATATAATACCTAATATACTCTCAATAAATTTTCATAATACCAATTATTTCTTACCCTATCCTAATAACAACCAAGACAACACAATAATATTTTTTATATAATTAAAAATAAAATAATTTTTATTAAACTTTTTGTTAATAAAAATAGAAAAATATATAAAACTTATACTTTAATTGTTTGTCAAAGTACCCTGACAAGTTTTTGGTAAATCACAAATATATTTCTATATAAATAAATTATTTTTAAATATAAATCAAGTAAAATATAATAATATTTAATATAATAATATTTATTAAACAATTAATAATAATATTTTATATAATTAACAATAAATTGTATATAATTAATAATAAAATAATAAAATTTTTATTAATGAAAATATAAAATATAAAAAATTATTGTTCAAGTCACAACCGTGCTTTAATTGTTTGTCAGTAAGTCATAGGTTTTTGCTGTTTTAAAACTATAACATTCAAGTGTTTGTGCATTTTCGGTTCTAGGTTGTGTGGGAATGTTATATAAGGGTATAATAGTCATTTATTATATATTTCATTCTATTCCATCCATCTTCTAAACAACATTTCATTACATTAAATTATGAACTATTCTATCTTTCTCAAACAACTTTTCACTATATTACATTATATTCCATTATAAATTATTCCATTCCATTATATTTCATTTCATTCATTAACATCCAACTAAACAAGCCGTTAGTAGTTTCAAATTATAATCTAGCTGTTTATAATTTATTTATAATAAATAATATTTATTATAATAAATAATTTATAAAAATTAGTGATATAATTTATTTGACTTTACAGATGATTTAAATATAATAAAGGCATTATATTTCTTAATATTGTATTTAATAAAAGTGTTATGATTCTTTATTTTAATTTTTTACCATTAAAATTTTTATCTAATATAATTATTTCTTTATGATGGGTAAATTCAAATTTTATTTATCCTAATAACATAATATTTAATTTTTTAATTTAATTTAATCTTAATTATATCTATTTTAGACGTTTAAAGTATTTGCATGAACAATACACAAAAATTTAATGAGTAAAAGAAATTACATAGATGATTATACATAATTTAAAGTTTCTACAAAATAAATTTTAAATTTGGAAAGTCTTAATCTTTCATCATAACAATTATACATAATATAAAAGTTAAAAAGTTAATATGCATTTTAAGACGTAAACTGACTTCAAATATATTTTAGATATTAATATATATTTATCTTTGAGTTATTTAAAAGTGAAATCATAATTTTCTTTTATCATTAATTATAGTTTGCTGTATACATAAATATATAATATTTAAATCAGTTATTTATTTCTATCCATATATAGAAAGAAATCAATATCATGGTTTGAGTATATGCATGTATTGTTAGAACTATAGCAAAACTTAGTTAATTTGTATGAGTACAAAATGGGGGTTTTGAATAATATATAATTGTACTAGTCTAGAATTGGAGAAATTATTTAAATCACACATCATAAGGGTGATCTTTTAAACAAGATTTGCAAGAGTTCTTATTCGCTTGTAAAAAGGAAAATATGTATGGAAGATTATTCTTTGCCCATTAAAAAAAGAAGACATTGAATACTTAATGGAGCTTGACGATACGTAAGATCTATAAGGGTTCTTCTTCTCTCGTAAAAAAGAAAATATTATATGAAAGATTATTCTTTATCCATTGAAAAAAAAACCGACGTTGAATACTTAATGGAGCTTGACGATACATAAGATCTATGAGGTTAAGAGTTGTTTAACTATGAATCAATTTTGTCTTTCTTTCTAACTTTCTTTTATTATTTATGTATTTTTAATTAATTTTATATGAATTTATAATAATTATTAATTAGATCAATTAATTCATTAAGTCGTCTCAAATAGGGCAAATAGTAAATAGACACTATTTGTCCTCTCTCATACCATCATGAAATCAAACCAATTAAACTTTTTGGTTCTAAGTTTGATATCTATGCAATGTATATATAGTTAATATTGATCATTATTTATATAAACCTTAAAAGGAATTAATCTCTTTTTTAATCCTAGTATATCAATGTATAAAATAATGAAAGCTATAATTATTATAAAAATATATATGTTATAGTATGATGAAGAAAACTACTAAAAGTTAATGTATGTTATAAAAAAAATGATAAATATTTTAACATATATTTATAAGAAATTTATCATATTTAATAAAACAATATCATAATATAACTATTATTTACGTGTATGTATTGTAAAATAATTAATTTGATTTTAAAGTTATAAAATATTAAAATTTTATTATAACAATTAAAACACCATACAAAATCTATTTATAAGAAACAAAAATGACTTCAAATATTATTTTTACGTATTTTGAAAGCTTTTTTTGTAAGCAATGAGAAGGGTACAAAATGTAACGAACCTTTTACATTAGGCGTTTTGAGTTTAAAGTATGATATTTTAAAATTTTTATATATTTCTTGAAATTATATACTGTAACTAATAATTATAAATGTAATCTTTTATTTTAGCGACACATAGATTTCTTTCTTTACACATATAAATTGTAGTAGGATACTTCTATAAATTTTTTACATGTTTCTCGAATTTGTATACTGCAACTAATAATTATAAATGCAATTTTTTAGTGATTCATAGATCTCTTTCCTTATAGATATAAATGTTCATAGATCTTATTTATATCTCTATAACTGAAGAAAGGGTGATTTCTTTTGCATTTTCATGTAAAACAGTGAAATGTACTGTTATAGTTTTGGTTCTTCATGCCATAGTAGATGAATGTTGGAAGCTTTATATTTTTATAATTATCTATTTAAAATTTTTTTTGATACTAATTCAATTATAATTTTTTAAAGAGGAGTTAGGTGAGAAGTTGATATTAAATTTCAAGTAAGATAATTACAATTTATGAGGTACACATGTTGTTAAGTATGTGAAATTATAAGAGTTTTTACTTTAAATAATTTTCAAGTGGAGAACACATAAAATAATTTTGTCATATGATTATGTGTTGCTACTTTCTTTTTTTAGGGCATGCTTTATGCAACCACAAATATTAGTTGTAGGGTCACTTTTAACCAAAAAAAATACATTCTTTTTAATAAAAATGAATTTTAAATTAATAGCGATTACAAACCTTACATATTTTTCCCTTTTTTATATTACATTAAACAATCAACAGTGATTTGATTCGAATCTAAATTCACCGACAAGACATTGATGACAAGCATAAACAATTGTCCAAGTAAAAACAAAGGTTGCATTAAGGCTTAATTTGTCGATCATGCGTGGCAGGACCATTTCCTATTAAGAAACTTTGGATCTACTATTCTATTATTACGTTAATGTCAATAGGTAGAATCAATATCCATAATCATATATGATAAACTGACTGACTTATTAGAAAACGATTAGTGCACTCATTTCTGTTTTAAAAATGAACGAAACCTTTGGGTCATGAGAAGAATTCGAAGGGATGGTCGTTTTGCAAACTTTTCGATTTGTTTTTAGCAAATAAAAATTAGAAAATTAAGAGAACTAAAAATAAATCAACACCAGAATTTATTAACGCAGTTTGACACATTTTGCTTACGTTTGCGGAGCCTTCATCCTATTCAATAACTTCTACCGAAGTATAATAAATTTACCTAAGACTTTACTGAGCCGACACCACTCAACTCTTGACACTATCTCTCAACCTCACTTCCTGTGAAAGAATTTTACACCCAATAGTATGATCGCCTCGTATTAACCTCACAGAGATTTTTTCAACACCCTTTTTAATTAAAAGACAACAAAAATAATTCAAGTACTTAATCAACTAAGAACTAAATGACAATATACCTGAGATAAAAAAAGAACAACTTCTCGCAAAGTTCAGTTGCACTGAAATAAATCTGAAAGTCATCGCAACAACAATGGGCACGCAGAACTCATAATCAAGTCACAAAGGCTTTTGCAGAAGTCACAGATGCAAAAATACCTAATTAACGACAACAAATCAAAGAAAACGCAGAACAAAACTATTTAGCTCAAGTGGCATGATCCACAGAAATTCCAACATAAAGATAACCAGCTGAATCTTGCAATTCCCAAAAGAAAATTACAGCTGCACTCACAAACCCGTTATCCATGCACAATCATGAAAAGTGCAGCACACATACTCAGCTTGGATTGTGGAAAAAAAAAATCCAATAGAGAACCACACACCATAGGTTACATTATCCACACAAGAATCAAGAGAACCTTATATGTTTTTTACGCACAATCAAGAAAGGCAGGTCTTGATTCAACAAACAATTAAACCACCACCGTATATATCCAACCAAAAAGAAAAAGTACAACTTCAGCTATATATATAAGACATGCTCAATTAACGCCAATATCAAGATAACTAGCAAGGGACGTAGAGAGGTAGATGTCTTCTGACCCCCTCAAGACATTGATAAGCTTAAGCTCCAATCTTTTCGAGCCTGCAAAGTCCACTGAAAAATTCTCCAAATACCAATCCAAAAAATATGAAATTAGCTGCTGAAAATTCCTCCTTTACCAACAAAATATATCACTCCTCCACTCAAGATAGACTTCAAACTAACAAATGATTCTTTTTTAACTATAATATTATCCTCAATAATTTTTAAATCCAAGTCATTATTCAATTAATATCTCATATGTCCGATTAATAAATAATACTAAAATTAATTATTTAGATATATAACATATATCCTATCATATTCTATTAAATTACTACATTAATATTTCCAAGTATTCCTTCGGGTAATCCAAAAGCCAGAATCCTCTCTCGATAAGATATTGAGGAGTTGTGCCGTATGACTCAATTATAGTTGTTAAAAAATGAGGAAAATGCTCTATAACTATACCGAAGCCAATTGATTCATTCAGTCCTGTCCAAATTTAGGACTATTGTTCCATAATAGAAGAGAGAGAAGAACGGAATTATTGAGCTATTAAATTTATGTATACGTGTAAGATAAGTGCATGCCGAGGGGGTTGGTCGGCTAATTGTTGAGGACAAAGATATGGTCGTCATCCGGTATTATATGCATTCACATGTACCTATGAATGATAACTTATGAACTCTCTATATATAGTAGCTTACTCGTGGATGGCATAATTAAACGTTGCTTTTTGTGGATAAAGATGAAAAAAATAACAAAGCCTAGAATAATTATAGAGTTCAGGGACTAACATGATTTAAGTGGGCCAGTTTGTATACAAGTCTTACAAGGAATAGGTGCATATCGTCACACGCCACGCGTAGGCATTCTACATTATCCAGATCTTTAAACTACATATATAAGTGCGTAATTCAGTTTGCATGTCTTTTGATTAGCTTATTCCTTGGCGGATTAAAGATAAGGGATTGATATGGAATCCAAATTAAGATTAAAGAAAGTCTATTTAAATATGTATCAAGGCCAATGTTATGAATATCGTACCGGGCTCGGTACTGGATTAGACTTTGGAACGGAACTGTACCGGTATCGGTCGGTACCAGGTACCGGGTACCGTTTCGGGATATTTTTTAAATTTATAAAATAGTCCATAAACTTTTTAAAAATTACAAAATAGTCCATATTGATATATTATGCAACTGTACTGTATACTTTACTAGTTTACTGT
>JAOTIZ010000202.1:33762702-33774586 GCA_027123425.1 Erythroxylum panamense
AGGGTGCGAAGGGGGCACTAATGGAGGATCTAAATGATCATCCTACAAGCTTCCAGGAATTATGTGACACTATCAAGAATGAAAGGGCAACGCAAGATGACATTAGGCTTGTTCCCATTTTCTCTTCGGGACAAAGCAAAGAATTGACTTCATTTAATTTCTACTGATAGAATGCAAACTTGGTAGGAGGTGGCACAACAGTTCTTGATTAAAATTTTCCCATTTAGTAAAGTTGTGAAGTTAAGAGCTGATATCAATATGTTTAGATAGTATGACTTAGAATCATTGTATGAAGCTGAGGAGAGGTATAAAGACCTTTTGAAAAAGTCTCCACATCAAAGATACTAAGAGTGGTTATAAGTGGAAATGTTCTACAACAGATTGAGCGGCCAAACTCGAACCATTGTAGATGCAGTAGTAGGTGGTACTCTGATGGGAAAAACATCTTAAGAAGCATTTGCAATGCTGGAAGATATGGCTTCCAATAGCTACCAGTGGCCCTCCTAGAGAACTAATGGAAAGAGAGTAATGTTAGAAGTGGACCAAATGACTTGATTATCTGCTCAATTGGCAGCCTTAACCAATCAATTTTCAAAATTCATGTTAAAGGAAAGACAGAATGACTAGGTGGTAGTTACTGGCTAATCATTCTACACCAATGATGAGGGGGTGGAATAAGCCCAGTTTGTTAATCAAAGAAACTTTGGATTTATGTCACAACTAATGGGAAATCAATATGGTTAAGGCTAAAACTCTAAGGAGAAATAAAATTATGGTATTCAAAGGAACATGCCCCACCCTCTTGGATATGGACAACCACTTGTAGAACAGAGACCCTCATTGGAAGAAATGGTTGGCACTTTTGTAACTAAGACAAGAAATTGTTTCCACAAGAACGAGAAGGAGATGGATGAGCTAAAGATGTAAATAACTAGTATTGGGACTTCAGTGAAGGGTTTGGAAGTTCAAATAGGACAATTTGTAAATGCTGTCGGGAATTTGAGTCAGAGGACATTTCTAAGTAATACTGAAACTAACCTGAAAGAGTAGTACAAGGCCATCACTCTTCGAAATAGAAAAGAATTGGAAAAGGTGAAACCTAAAGGAAAGAGCTCCACTCAATCTAATGATAACGAAGGAAAGAATACTTACGAAGAAGCAAATGCATCTACACAAGTTGAGAAGGAAGTTAACTCGGAGAAGAAACTAGAAGGAGAATGGCAAATAAAAATCATCCCCAAGCTTCCATATCCTTAAAGATTTCAATGGAAGAAAATCAATGATCAATTCGCAAAATTCCTTGAAGTCTTTAAGAAACTTGAGATCAACATTCTTGATTGAAGCTATTGAGTAAGTAACGAATTATGCAAAATTTATCAAGGAATTTGTTGATTTGGAGACTATGGGATGGTATTGATGATTGAGGAGTGTAGTGCAGTCTTGCAAAGAAAGTTACCACAGAAATTGAAAGATCTAGGAAGCTTCACAATTTTGTGTGAGATCGACAACACATATTTTGGTAAAGTGTTTTATGATTTGGGGGCAAGCATGAATCCTATGCCTCTTTCCATCTTCCAAAAGCTAGGATTAGGAGAAATCAAGCCATTGACAATTTGCCTCCAACTAGCCAACCGTTCCCTCACTTATGCTCGAGGTATTGTAGAAGACGTTCTTGTTCGTGTAGACAAATTTATTCTCCCTATAAACTTTGTGGTGCTCGACATGGAAGAAGATAAGGAGATGCTGATCATACTTAGGGGACCATTCTTAGCTACCGGAGGTGTAATGATTGATGTGCAGCAAAGGGAACTAACCTTGCATGTAAATGGCGAGAAGGTGAGGTTCAACATATACAGACGGCTCAAACATCCAAGTGATACACCGACTTGCAACCGAGTGGATGTGATATCCTCTTGTGTGGTAACATCTTTTCCTTCCCTTATATCTAAAGACCCATTATTGACATGCTTGGAAGGTATGTTTAGAAAAGAAGTTAAGGATGATGGGGATACTTGTTTTATGATGGTATTGGATTCTTTTGAATGCTTGCAAAATTTTGATCAAACCGAGACTTTGTTTCTAGGACTAATGCTGATGTTGTTGGATATATGAAAGATGTTCACCCATCGATTGATTTGAAGCCTTTTCCTAAAAATTTGAAATATGCATTCTTGGGTACTAATCAAACTTTTTTTTTGTTATTATTTCATTTTCATTGACTCTTTTAGGGTGTTAAGGAAGTTAAAAAATGCAATGGGTTGGTCAATTTCAGACATTAAGGGAATTAGTCCTTCTATTATAATGTATACAATTCTTATGGAAGAGTTATTCACCCCTAGCATTGAACCCCAAGAAGATTGAACCCGACAATGAAGGAGTGGTTAGGAATGAAATTCAAAAGTGGTTTAAGGCTAGAATCATTTACCAAATTTCCACTAGTTCATAGGTTAGTCCTACTTAGGCTATTCCTAAAAGTGGTGGATTTATTGTAGTCACTATTTCCACTACAGCAGCCACTAGATCAAGGGTTTGCATGGATTATATGAACCTAAATAAAACCACTAGGATGGACCAATTTTCTTTACCATTCATAGATTAGATAATGGACAGACTTGCTGGACGTGCATTTTAATATTTTTTAGATAGGTACTTGGGATATAATCAAATAGTCATAGCACATAAAGATTAGGAAAAGACCACATTCACTTGTCTTTTTGGCATGTTTGCATCCAGGCGTAGGCCTTTTGGTCTTTGCAATGCTCCTGCTACATTTCAACACCGTATGATGGCTATTTTATCTGATATGGTTGAGAACTTCATGAAGGTCTTTATGGATGATTTTTCTATTTTCGGTTATTCATTTGATAAGTACTTACATAATTTGTCTCTTGTGTTAAAAAGACGTCAGGATACCTACTTGGTGCTCAATTGAGAGAAATGCCATTATATAGTGAGGGAAGGAATTGTGTTAGGTCACAAAGTATTTTCCTATGACATTGAAGTGGACCGAGCCAAAACATCAACTATTGAAAAGCTTCCTCCACCGACAAATGTAAAGGGTATTCGTAGTTTCCTTGGACATGTGTGGTTTTACAGAAGATTCATCAAAGATTGCTCCAAAATCACTAAACTCCTTTGCAATCTCTTATAGAGGGATGTAAAATTTGTATTCAATGAGAAATGTTTGAAGGCTTTTGAGTTGACCAAGAAAAAGTTGATTTCAGTTCCTATGATGATCACACCTGATTGGCAACAGCTGTTTGAAATCATTTGTGATGTAAGTGACTTCGTAATGGGAGCAGCTTTAGGCCAAAGGCAAGAGAAAGTGTTCAGGGTTATCTACTACTCCAGCCAGAGTTTGGATGATTCCCAGCAAAATTATACTATTATAGAGAATGAAATGTTAGTAGTTATGTTTGCTTTGGACAAGTTTTAGCTCTATATCATTGGGTCCAAGGTTGTGATTGTCACAGATCATGCAATAATCCAATATTTGTTTGTAAAGAAAGATGCCAAACCGTGACTCATTCGATGGGTATTGCTTTTACAAGAATTTGATGTAGAGATCAAAGATAAAAAAGGGATAGAAAATGTAGTTGCCGACCATCTATTTCAATTAGAGCATGAGGAATTAAAGCCACCAATAGCTATCTAAAAGACTTTCACGGATGAGCAGTTATTCAAAGTCAATGAAAAACTTCCATGGTTTGCTAAAGTGGTGAATTATTTAGCTACAAGTTTAATTCCTCATAATTTAAATCCATCTTAAAATAAAAATTTCTTATTTGATGTGAAAAGTTATCTATGGTATGAGCCTTTACTATTCAAGAGAGGCCTCGATCAAGTAATTCAAAGATGTATCTCGGAAGATGAGGTCCAAGAAATTTTAGAGGATTGTCATTCATCACCATACGGAGGTCACTTTGGCCCAACAAGAACTGCAACAAAATTTCTCCAATCTAGTTTCAATTGGCCTACGCTTCATAAGGACAACTATATTTTCACAACGACGTGTAACCGATGTCAACAAATGGGTAATATCTCATGAAATCATGAGCTTCCTTTAACCAACATTTTTAAGGTAGAACTCTTCGATTTGTGGGGTATCGACTTCTTAGGATCATTCCCTAAATCTTGTGGACAATCCTATATCCTTTTGACAGTGGACTATGTATCAAAATGGTTAAAGCCATAGCTTCACCAACAAATGATGCCAAGGTTGTTCTTAGATCTATGAAGAAATTTTTTTTCACAATATTCGACACTCTAAGGGCTATTATTAGTGATGAAGGTGCCCACTTTTGCAACAAGCTTCTTGGTAATCTTTTAACCAAATATGGAGTTTGTCATAAGGCTGTTTTACCCTACCACCCATAGTCAAACGGCAAAGTTAAAATATCAAATCGAGAAATCAAGGACATTCTTAAGAAGACAGTGAAATTGGAAAGACTGGGTTCTCAAGCTTAATGATGCCCTTTGGGCATATAGGAAGACCTTCAAGACTCCAATTGGTATGTCTCCATATCTTTTGGTTTTTGGAAAAGCTTATCATCTTTTGGTGGAGTTGGAACACAAGGCTTATTAGGTAGTTAAGAAGTTAAATCTTGATTGAAAAAAATTGGTTGAAAATTGGTCTCTTCAGTTATGTGTGTTGGAAAAACTTCAAAATGAAGCATATGAGAACTCCAAAATCTATAAGGGTAAAACTAAGAAATGGCATGATCAACACATCATGAGGAAAGAATTTTCCCTAGGAGAGAAAGTTCTACCTTTCAACTCGAGATTGAAGTTTTTTCCAGGTAAATTGTGCTTTAGATGGTTGGGGCCCTTTGTTGCAAAAAATGTTACCTCCTATAGAGCAATTGAAGTTGAGGGAAATGATGGAAGAACTTTCAAAGTGAATGGGAAAATATTGAAGCATTATTATGGTCAAAAGTTGAGAATCATTGCAAGCATTTCACTCAAGGATCCGTGATCAAATGGTTGTGTAAAGCTATTGATGTTAAACATAGCACCTGTTAGGAGGCACCCTAATCTTATCCTTTCATTTTAGTTCTTTGTTATTTCAGTTTATTTTTATTACTTTCATTTGAGTACCTTATTTGCTTTTTATCTATTTTGTTTTTTAGGAATGCAAGATCAGAGCTGTGAATTTTGATTTCAAGTCGTTGAGCCTTCTTTGATCCTATCTTAACCCAAACCCCATTTCAACCATAAATAAAAGTCCTTTTAATCTATGTTGGTGTGTATTTTATGTGGTAGATAATTGGTGAATATTGAAGCCTATAGTAGTGTAGTCTTTTATAGGAAGTCTTGAATGAAACACTGACCCTAAACACTTATGTGATTTAAGCGAAAATGTGACGAAAAACCATCTGAGTTTTATATGTACCTTTGATCAGTGGTGTCTACTTTTGACCTTGTTTATGTGCATTGATGAAAAATTATGATGTGTGTAGTAGCTCATAGCTTGAGTTTGTTGAAGTTTGAATGAATACATACACTCATTTTTGAAATTAATTGATGAATTTTTTAATTATGTTTAAATTGCTTGAGGACAAGCAATAGTTCAAGTGTTGGGGTATTTGATAAAGATACTGATAGGCTTTTATTTGATGCATTAATGTAGGGGAATTGTGTATTATTTTAGGATAGATATTGTGCTAAATTGCTGTTTTTATATTATATTTGAGAGTTAGGAGTTTTTTTGGAAAAATGGAGCAAAAAGATAGCAGTTTGGAAGAATGGTCAATGCTTCAACGTATAGACAAGCAACTAGAAGAGGATAGGACAAAACGATAGCACCACATACATAAAACGCAATACACCAATAGCAAATTGAAGACTATGCATGTGTGAAACGTAAGAAAGCAAAAGGAGGGTTGGTTTTGAAAGAAAGAAAAAGGAAAGGGTTCAACGTTTTGAAAAGAAAGAAATGTAGAGTATCGCATCCGAGTAAAAGGAGAGGGATTAACGTGTTTTAAAAAGAAAGAAACCCAGAGTAGCGTAGCCAACAAGCAAAAGGAGAGACGACATAGCATTTTGCAAAAATTAAAAAAGGTAGTAGCTCCTTATTTAGTGCAACCTCCACTGAAGAACAACGCAGCCATGCAAAAGATAAGGGAGAGCACGCTGTTCGGATGGGAACCTATACCAAGCTTTGAGGATTCCACCTCTAAATCACAACTTTACTGTATAAATTCTACAGTAGTTTGGAGTCGTGATCTTCATTTCTATTTGATTCCTTCATGAGTTTGGCTAAGGTTTAAGCTTTTGGATTGTTTGGGCAAGAGAGGAATCCGTTCCATTAGTCACGTGCACGTTGACCCATAGCCTTCTTCTGGATGCCTGCTTATGGCACACGAGATCCAAAAAGTGGATTCATTTTTGTTCACAGAGTAAACTTCGGTTTCTTTGTTTCGTTCCATGAAACTCTTGAGCCAATTGTTTATGCATTGCATAATTGAACTGTCAAATATGATGCATGTTTGAGTGTTATGTTTTGATGGATGAGTCTTCATGATATGTTCTGTGTGATGACATTCAAATTATGAAATTTTGAGCATAAAGTGTGGATGATAGAATTGCTAGATTTAATGGGATATATATATGTATAATTTGGTATATTTATATATATATATGTGTGTGCCTGAATTGTATGACTCGTTACCAATGGCTATAAATGTATAAGCTACTGAGCTTCGCAGCTCATCCTATTACCTTACACTCTACAGGTGAAGAAAAAGCAGAACAACATTGATCCTTGCAAAGTTTGGCAAACACCAAGAATAGATACTTTTGTAATTAAGTTAGTTCGAAAATTTTTTATATTTAGAATGATTTTAAGCATAAGCATTCAATTGTATCATTGTGTATTTTGTATTTTGTGTTAAGCCAACGGTGTGACGTTTGGTATGTAAATAAAGTTTTTCAAACTCTTTTGCATTGGTAATGAAATGATAGATTGAAGTAGTTTCGGTTATGTATGTTTGTAATTGACTTTGTTGCTAAAATGGTTGAGTTGAAGTAATAAGCTTGTTTGATGTTTGACTGTTGTGGGCATGCCACCCTTATGGGATGACGACTTTGTATGACTCCGGATTGTTGGGCTCCAAAAACGGGGCCCAACAGTACAGGTGAATATATTAATTGATGCCATTAAGCAAGTTCCTCAATATGCCAAATTTCTCAAGGAATTATGCACATCTAAGAAGAAATTGAGGGGAGATTTGAAAGTAAGTGTGGGGGAGAAAATGTCCACAATCATTTAGAGAAAGCTTCCCCCAAAGTGTAAGAATCCAGGTACGTTTACAATTCCTTGCAAAATTGGTGATACTTGATTTGAAAAGGCAATGTTAGACCTAGGAGCTTCAATCAATGTTATGACATATTCCATTTATACTTCATTGAATTTGCCATCATTGAAAGAATCACATGTTATAATTCAATTGGTTGATAGATCTAATCATTATCTCGAAAGGGTTGTAGAGAATGTTTTAGTGTAGGTTAACGAATTGGTTTTCCCAGCTGACTTTTATATGTTGAACATGGAGGGAGAAGCTTCTTATAATTATGCACCTATCCTTCTAGGTCGATCATTTTGAAGACATCAAAGATGAAAGTTGATGTGGATGTAGGAACATTGACTATGGAGTTTGATTGTGAAATTTTTCGTTTTAATATTTTTTAAGCCATGAGGTACCCTAGTGATGTTCATTTTGTTTTATCAATGATGTCATTGATTCTTTGTCTCAAGAAATTTTTGATATAGATGGTAAGGATGAGTTAGAAGTCATTCTTTGCATAAGTTTAACTGAAAACATTTTGTAAAATTCTAACTTGCTCATTAAAAATGAAATGGAAGAAATTATGCTAGCACTGCAATCACTGTAGCCAATACCAAAAAGTTATGTATTTCAGAATATTGAATTGCTAATGTCCAATATGAAATTTTTACCTTCGGTTATGCAGGCATCCATAATTAAATTGAAACAATTATCGAAGTGCTTAAAATATGTGTTTTTGGCGAAGAAGAAGCACTTCTAGTAATCATAGCCAGGAACTTAACAAAGCTTCAAGAAGAAAAGCTAATTCGAGTGCTTAAGAACCACATTACAACAATAGGGTGGACCATAGTTAACATCAAAGGTATTTGCCCTTCAACATGTATACATCGAATTCTGTTGGAAGAAGGATCTAAGCCATCAAGAGAATCACAAAGAAGGTTCAATCCTTCGATGATGGAATTGGTAAAGATAGAGATCTTAAATTTTCTTGATGTTGGTATAATCTATTCAATTTTGGATAGTAAATGGGTGAGTCCGGTCCAATTAGTATCTAAAAAACTAGGATTACTATGGTGAAGAATGCGAAGAATGAGTTTGCGCCTACAAGAATCCAAAATGGATGGTGAGTGTGCATTGATTACAAGAAGTTGAATGCTATTACACGTAAGGATCACTTTCCACTCCATTCATTAATCAGATGCTTGAATGACTTACTAGAAGATCTCAATATTGTTTTTTGGATAGGTATTCGGGATATAATTAAATCGTGATAGCTTCAAAGGATTAGGAGAAAACATGCTTCATATGCCCATTTGGTGTGTTTACCTACAGAAGGATGCCGTTTGAACTCTGCAATGCCCTAGCCACCTTTCAAATATGCATGGTAAATATTTTCTCTGAGTATGTTGAACACATTATTGAGGTCTTTGTAGATGATTTTACTATCTATAGGGATTCATTTGATGCATGCTTGGATAATCTGCATTGTGCACTTGAATGTTGCAATGAAACTAATCTTGTTCTCAATTCTAAAAATGCCACTTTTATAGTTGAACAAGGAATAACTTTAGGATATGTAATCTCATTTAAAGGAATTGATGTGGCAGAACATATCAACCAAACATTACTAGAGAAAGTTTGGTGTATGCTATCTAATGCTGGGTTGGGCAGAGAAATTTGGGCTGAGGTTGTTACATATGCTTGCCATCTCATCAATCACCTTCCATCAACTGCTAATGGTGGTAAAACATGTTTGGAAAAATGGTTTGGAAAACCTTCTACAGATTATGATTCCTTACATGTATTTAGTTCCACTGTATATTATCATGTTAAGGAGTCAAAGTTGGATCCATGTGTAAAGAAAGCAATTTTCATAGGGGTCACCTATTATGTGAAAGGATATCATCTTTGGTGTTCAGAGTCAAAGAAAATATTTTTTAGCAGGGATGTTACCTTTGACTAATATACCATGTTAAGAAAGGTGACAACTGAAATGTTAAGCAGACAGATGGTGCTCCAAAACGAGTAGAGTTTGAAGGAAGAGTTGTTACCCTAACAAGTGATGAAGTAGACATAGAAACTATTATAGTATAAGAGGAGACAAATGAAGAAGAGGTTCCAACCCAAGAACCTCCACAATAATAATTACTAATTGTATTGAGAAAGCCAAAAAGAAACATTTAAGTACCTGCTCGTTATGTTAATATGGGGGCTTATGCTTCTTCAATTGAAATTGATGACATTCCCACCACTTATAAGGAAGCAATCCAAAGTTTAGAAGAAGATAAGTGGAGAATAGCTATGAACAAAGAAATACATTCCCTTCATAAGAATCAAATGTGGAAGCTAGCTAGTCTTCCAAAAGGAAAGAAGGCAATTGGATGTAAATGGGTATATGCAAAGAAAGATGGATTTCCTAATAAGGATAATGTTTGCTACAAAGCAAGGCTAGTGACCAAAGGCTATGCTTAGACAGAGGGAATTGATTATAATGAATTTTTCTCTCCAGCTGTAAAACATTCCTCCATTCGAATTTTGTTGGCTTTGGTAGCACAGTTTGATATGGAACTAGTTCAATTGGATGTAAAAATTGTGTTTTTACATGGATACTTAAAGGGGGAAATCTATATGACTTAGTCCGAACATTTTAAAGTTGCTAGAAAAGAGAATATAGTATGTAAGCTTGAAAAATCATTGTACGGACTGAAGCAATCTCCGAGACAATGGTACAAGTGATTTGACAAGTTTATAATGGGCTAAAAATACACAAGAAGCAAATACAATCATTGTGTGTATTTTCGCAAGCTATAAGATGGTTCCTACATTTATCTTCTCCTATATGTTGATGATATGATGATAGCTTCAAAGAATCAAAGAGAAATTGAGGGATTGAAGATTTAGTTGAATCAGGAGTTTGAAATGATGGATTTGAGTGAAGCTAAGAAAATTCTTGACATAGAGATAAGTAGAGATAGAAAGTTGGAAAGACTATGCTTAATTCAAAAGCAATATTTGAAAAATACTATATGCAAATGCAGTTGGTAGCTTGATGTGTGTATGAGGCCCAACATTTCATAGGCAGTTGGGGTTGTGAGCAGGTATATACATGATCCAACCAAGGAGCATTGACAAGCAGTGAAATAGATTCTACAGTACATTTTGAACATCATAGATGTTGGTTTGGTATTTCAGCGGGATAAGCAAAACAATCAATATGTATTTGGATATTGTGATTCCAACTATGCCGGTGGTTTAAATAAATGTTAGTCAACTACTGGATATGTTTTTACTTTTACAAAGGCACTAGTCAATTGGAGGTTTACCTTCCAGTCAACAGTTGCTTTGTCGACGACAGATGTAGAGTATACGGTAGCTACAGAGGTTGTGAAATAGGCAATTTGGCTTTAAATATTGCTTGATGAATTAGGAATTAGACAAAAGCATGTCAAAGTACATTGTGATAGTCAAAGTGCCATTCATTTAGCAAAGAACCAAGTTTACCATACAAGGACGAAGCACTTCAATGTCCGTTATCACTTTGTACAAGAGGTTTTAGAAGAAGTTGGAGTAGCAATCTAGAAGATTAAAACCACCGAGAATCCTACTGATATGCTAACAAAGGTGGTGATTACTGTTAAGTTGTAACATTGTTTGGACTTGATAAATATTGCTAAAAATTGAAGATGGGCGCTTTGAAGCGCACTTGAAGACACTACTAAAGATAAGTTTTGTGAGAGATTTGAAGATATGAAATACCTCAAGGTGGAGAATCATTGACTTATGACATATTTTGATATCCCATATTGGAACATTGTGAAGATGGGAGAGTCTTCGTAAGTTATAAAAAGAAGACTTTTTCACCTATCTTAAACATCCAAAAAATTGCCTATCTTTCTTTAAGGAAAAGATTTCTTCTCTTCTTTTGTAGTATTTTACTTGTATTATTTCCTAAAAATAGTCAAATATCTATTTAGTAGTGTCTGAGGAAGTAGGCATAATTGGCCGAATCTTGTTAAATTATGGTGTTCTTTATTTGTCTATTTAATAGCTATTGTCGGGTATAGTTATAGTGAATTATTGCGCTATTAAATTACATGTCTTAAAAAAATTTGTCTAGGAGGTTGGGAATTTATCTAGTGTAATTTTTCAGTACAATCATTCACACCTGATTTACCTAGGCAATAGTGCTTAAGGTGAATTTGTCATTATTGGTAGAAATTAATCTCAGTTTCACAACATTTATATGTTAGGGCAAGCTTTACAACAGTTTCAGTGGATGCATTCAACTTCTTAACCCTTAACTTAGAAGGCTTTCACTCATCAACTAGATCTTTAGTTTGGGCCAACCATAAAACACTGTTATTTAAGCTTCAGAAATAAACTACTATCACTTAGTAGCTGTAGCGCCCCCTCACCGTAGGGTACAAATCAGGACGCCCGAAGGTCGCTCCGAAACGTATCCCACGATAAAGGTTCACTACCAGAAAATTTCGCTAATAATCCACATGGCATCGCAATAACTTAAACCACAATATAACAGAAATCAGTAAATTAAAATCCAAAATAATAATCTGATACAGTCATCCAATGTCAGAATA
>JAOTIZ010000202.1:33836661-33849391 GCA_027123425.1 Erythroxylum panamense
AGAGGACAATACTGATTAAGTTGGATGCCGCGGTATAACCCGCAAACACTCGCCGCAGTATAACCTGCAAACACCTAAGGGTGGGGGGTGGGGTCCAACACATGGCTAAGTCATCTCTTTGGACATCCAACTGGTAGGGTCAATTACGACCTCCTATTAGGATGCCAAATGTGAGTAGGAATCTTATATTGGAAATGGATGGAACTAGTGAAGGACATATAAGTGGAAAGGACTCATAAACCTAATGCTTTAAGGTTTGGGGTTGAAGTGTGGTGTCAAAGTCAATGAGTATGCTCCCTCACTAGGCCCATGATGAAGATCTTCGATATAAGTGGCTCCCCAGATTCAACAAGTGGTATCAGAGCTGATAGTTTAGCAAGGGACGAGTATGGAGATGGTAGTCCGATCTCGTGGTTGCTTCCCTATGAAAAAGAGCAAGGAGACTCCTAATAGGCCCAAACCAGTAAAGTAGAAGGGCTCTTGGTGACACCATATACTCAAGCTGTTAAGAAAAAGAAATTCGCTCAAAGGGGAGTCCAAGCCCAATGTGGATGTTCAAACTTGAGGGGAGATTATTGGATGTCAAGTGTGAGTAGGAATCCCATATTGGAAAGAAATGGAACTTGTGAAGGACATATAAGTGGAACGGATGTATAAACCTAATGCTTTAAAATTTTAGGTTGAAGTGTGATATCAAAGCCCAAGAGTATGTTCTCTCACTAGATCCATGATGAAGATCTACCATATAAGTGGGCTCACCAAATCCAACAAGATTAATTTTGTGAGCTTTGGAAGAATGATGTAAAGTTGAACCAGGTTTAGAGGATTTGGATATAGCTTTCATTGATTATAAGTCTACAATTTTGACATAAAAAAGCATAAGGTTCAATTCTAGAAATGGGAAAATGTGAATAAGGAAAGAATTACGATGAAGACGAAGTCAATTTCACCATTCATTAAGACTAGTTTCACTGCAAGAAAAGTAGGAATTTGCGACAGAAAATTACCGATGAAAAATAAAATGTAGCAAATTAGCGACGGAACAACATTTTCCATCACTAACTTCGACGGACTCTAGGGATAGTAAAAGTTTTCGTCGGTAAATAAAGCGAGAATTAAAGGCGGTATAATAAAATTTAAAAATTTTGACAGAAATTAGCGATGGAAAATTCCGTCGGTAAATCACGTTTAAAACACCCGACCACCCATTCTCCCCCCTCTGGTTCATCTTTTTCATTTCTTCTTCGGCGCTCTTCGGTCTTCTTCCTCCTCTAGTGACTTCCTCTCCCGTGTGATGAGTTCCTCTAGAACCAAAGTTTGTTTCTTTCTAGCTTTTTTTGGCCCGGTTTCTTTATTACTCTTTCTTGGTGGGTTTTTTATTGTCATATATAGTATTGATTTATGTGTTGAATTCTTTTTGTTGTTGAAGAAGAAATGAGGATTGTTGAAGAAAGCCCATAAGATCCAGTAAAGGGAAGCTCTTTGAATACTCTACTAAATCCTGGTTAGTTCACGTCTTCAATCTTTCTTTTAGCTCTCCTTATCTCTATGTTAGTAATTTATAAGCATTTCTTTGATCTGGAATTTTGCTTCTTGTATATTTCTTATAAGTCTATTAAGGCTATAGAAGATTTGTTTTGAGGGAAGTGTATAATCGTTAGGTATTTTCTGTTTGGCGGCTTTAGTTTCAATTGCATTTCAAGGGAATCGGAGCTATAGAAGCGTTAAGCAAATAGTGAACAGACTAGAGGAGGCTGCGGTCTCTTGTAGAAGCTCTGAGAGAGAGATGTTGTTGAAAAGATGGTTGGTTGTGCTCAAAGAAGTTGAGAATTTTATGGCTAGTTCTTCTGAAGATAAAAGGAAGAGTCTTGAAGAACACCTCGTCAACAATGATAGGGATTTTTTATTTAAAAAAATTATTTTATTTACCGACAAAATTTTATTTTCCATCAATAAAAAATTGATATTTCCCGACGGAATATTTAGATCCGTCGGTAAATTTACCTACGACCGTTTTAACGACGTCATGGGTCGTCGGTAATTTTTGTCGCTATTTTATATTACCGAAGGAATGCAAACATTTTTCATTGGTAATTTCCATCGTTAAATGCCCTATTTCTTGTAGTGTTTGTTGGTTGAAAATAAGTCATAAAGCAAGTCAACTTATGCCTATGTTGAGTTGAATAAATTATGATGGAGAATATAAGGTTAGATATTATATTATGAAGACGAAAGATATAACTAATAGATAAAATACGCTTCAGGTCTTACTATAAAATTCTTTTTTTATCCATCAAGTGCTGAACTCTTTATCATAGAGTTTTAGATCTTTGTAGATAGTCTAAAATGCTAGGAAGAAGGTGTTGATGGTGAGTAAGTTAATCTCAATATGTGTCCAAGAAGAGAAAAAATAAAGCAAAAGAAGGGTGATAATCTTTGGCTTTTAGTAATGGAAAGGTTTCATTATCCTTTACCAGTATAATAATTAGTAAATACTTATTGAATGATGGTATTTATTATTTGGATTGGAAGGATCTTGTTAAACTAGTTATAAATGTTAAAAAATGAGGAATTAAAATGAGTTTACCACTAAGAAGTCATTCACTTTATATCATAAGATATTTAGTCATATTTTAAAGAAAAGGGTCAAGAGATTAATCAAATATAAAATGCTTAAAATTTTATTTTGTGATGATGTTGATGGTGCCTCGTAGATTATATTAGACTCATTGAAAGTAAGAAGAAAGATTATATTATGAGTAGTAGGTTTTGATTTATACACATATTAATGGACTTTTAAGTCCTATTATTGACGGAAAGAAGTTTTTAGTGACTTTTATTGATCATTGCTCTTTATATGGTTACTTGTATCTTATTAATAATAAGCTTTAGGCCTTAGAGAAGTTCAAAATATCTAAGGAAGAGGTTAAGAAGCAACTTAATATACCTACTAAGTCTTTTAGATCAGATTATAGGGGAGAGAACTATAATAGACTTGAAGATTTAGGTTAATAGAAGGAACCTTTTACTAAGATTCTAGAGGTTGTGACAAAGTTGTACAATAAACCATGTCAAGTACATCTAAATAGATTATAGTAGTAAAGATACAGAATTAAGCACTTAAGAATATGGTGAGAAGTATGATGGAGAGATCAAAGCTTCTTGATTATCTTTACGGTGAGGCATTAAAAACGAATGGTGATTTAGTAAAGGAAGTATATATGTAAAAACCTAAAAGTTTTGAGGTAAGGAGAAATGAACATTACATTTTAAATTTGAGGAATTCAATCTATAAATTGAAGTAGGCAATATGACAATGATACTTGTAATTCTACAAGGAGGTCACAACTTTGAATTTTTGAGGTGCACATTTTTGACTTTTTAATAAACTCTAAATTGAAATGGAGCAAATTTGGGTTCTTATCCTGTATATGGATTACATATTGCTTACTAGAAATGACTTGATTTTGTTATATAATGTGAAAAGGATGCTTTCAAAGAACTTTAAAATGAAATATTCTAAGAAGGTCTTGGGCCTAACTCAAAAGATTAATGTTAATGGAGTGCTAAAGAGGTTCGATATGCAATACTATAAGCTTAACATATTACTTATAACTAAAGATGATTATTCAAATGATTGTCATATGTTGTGTATCTAATTAAAACTATGTTAAAATTACTAGTTAAGTATATCTATTATTCTTATAGCATATTTTAGTGATTATGAGTATCAATCCCACGTGACTTCAAGTAGCACTAATTATATTTTATTATATAATTTAACAAAATGAAAATTTGAATTAAAAGAAAGGTAAAAGGTACAAATTTCCCTTTAAAGTTTCTTAGAAGGTTTAAATTAGTTCCTACTATCATTTATGATATCATATTATACCTTAACATTTTTAAAATAGTACTAGTAATACCCTAAATAATAACATAGTTAAACTTTTGATAGTTTATAGTATATAGGTCATCAATTTGGCTTATGTGATTTTATAATAAGTCTATCTTTGGGCTATATTCTTTATATGGCATACTCTTAAAGAAAAAAAATGATGCAATACCTAACATAAGGTAGAATATAGGTCTATAATTGTCTCGTGTTCTAAACATAAGTATATTTTCATCCTGTGTGCCAAAACTTATCTAGCTTGGCTCCAACTTGCTCAAATTTATTTTTTCTTTGGAAAGCTAAAAATAAGGCTTATAAACAAAATATAAGTTACATTGAGTACTAAATCTTATAAAAACCATCCAAATACAAACAAAATGCTCTGAAAAATCATTCCAAGAAAATAATCTAATAAGAACTTTTAAAATTCTCCTACTCTTAAGCAATTCTTGTCCTTAAGAAAAATAATTTCATCACTTTTAACTTAAATAGGTTGCATTACCAATAATGAATTGGCTAAAATCAATTAGATAAATTAATACTCTCCGTTATTCCATTCTATTACAATGTTCATTAAATTGTTCAACATTTAACAGCTTGTATCAAGCTATAAATCAATTCAATTTAACTCTACAATTCTTTAAACTTTAACTCAATATATAAAATTCAATTACACACATAAAATGAATATATATGAAAAATATGATTCTAACTTTTAAATATTTTCATGCCCTTTATTGAAAGAAAAGTAAAATTCTATATTTAAATTAACACATGATCAATTAGAGCTTTGTTTGAAAATTCATCTAAACTTTTAATGTAAGAGTAAACACTTTGTCATTAATACTCTATTGCTATTAGTACCACTACTTAACTTCAATATTTTTACTTGTTTTGAGTCGAACTAAGTGAATTATTTAATGCTCACTTATTCAAACATTTTTTTGCCTTTTTTTCAAAGGGATGCTGAAAATATTTAAGAAGAATTAGCTTCTAAATCAATTGTTTGTCTAAATTATATAAAAGTACCATAGTACAAATTAAATATCCATTTTCAAAATTAATGAAGCAAATTCAAATTAACCTAGTCATTAATTCTCTTAATCATCTGCCTAAACAAATTAAATCACAATAACAATTAAACTTATAATAAATGATCTCAATCAATATTCTTAGAAAGTTAAAATTTTTCCTAAAATCGTTGTTTATTAAGCTAATTATAACAAAATTGATAAGAATAAATAATTAGTTCCTTTCCCATACTTTATTTGTAAGTTTTCCCAATGTACATGACATATAAGAATTAAAAAACTAAAAAATAGGGAAAAGGGGAAATTAAGATAACTAGTACCTTTCTAATAATAAAATAATGTCAGCCTTGTCCAATACTATCAATAATTCTTTAGTTTGTTACTAGGGTTCCTCAACTACTAGCTCACTTTTTGGAGAGACATATAAGGATGTTTTGTAACACATGGAAAATCATGTATTAATTTGGATATTGTGTTGCTTATATAGTGTAAAAAATTTAACCAAATCTCATCCCATGTAATATAACCTTGATCCAATAATGGAAGAACACCAAAACATATTTATATCCACGAATTTAAACTACTTTTAGCTTAAAACACATGCAACAAAACCTACACCAAACAAAAACATGATAAAACTAATGTTAAAGATACTAAAAGCTACCAAATTAAATAAAAATTGCCAAAAAAAATTTTGACTCCCACCCAATAAGTTCTTCTTTATAATTATTTGAATTGGACTTCTTACTTAAGCCCTTCATTCGAGTTGTCTCCCAATAAATGCTTCTTCGTGATTTTTTGAACTGGACTTCTTACTCAAGCTCTTCACCTTAGTGAGTCCTTAAATAAAGGTTTGATTCTACTCTTCTTGGATCTCTCATTCCACTCAAAGTTCTTCTTAAACTTATGGGCTCATTAGCTTTTAAAAATGTGACATCCTCTATTATATTAGGATATCGTTTTTCCTTTCTTCTCCTTGCATGATACAAGTCTTTAATGTATATTTTACGATTAATTCTTACATAATATGATAAATTTCAATATCATTTACATTTATAGAGAAATAAGTTTCATGTTGTTAAGGGGAGGTCTCATGACTTTCAATATCTTAAAAGCTACATCCTTGTGCCCTACCCTTATAATTAATTTTCCATCATACACTTCTACCATAGCTTTAGCACTAACTAGGAAAGGTTGTTTTAAAATCAAGGAAACTTCTAAAACATTCTCCATATCCAAAACTACAAAATTAAAACAAAAGATGTATTTGTCAACCTTATCCAAAATATCTACTATAGTTCTCTTAGAGTTCTTAATTGATCTATCTCCATATTAAATACTTATCTTAATTAGTTTAGGTTTACCAAACCTAACTTCTTAAACATGCCATATGGAACCAAATTAATAATAGTTTTAAATGTTAACTAATGCCCTTTTAATTGAAAATATCAATATTATAAAGGATAATAAAACTCCCTAGATATATGATTTTTTAGTGTAGCTTATTTCGTAAGATTACAAAGAACTCCTCACTTCACCATCAACAATTCCTTAAGTGTTTTCTTATAAGAAAGGGCATTCTTCAAGTACTTAAAATATTTTGGCCTCTGCAATAGAGATGCAATAAAATTAATGTTAAGATGTAATTATTTAAAATACTCTAACAAGTTGCTAAATTTATCTTCCTTTCTATTTATCTCAAGCTTGTTTGGGTATGAAGTTCTCAATTGGTACTCTTTCACCACCTCTTATTTTGACCCCTCCTCTTTCTCTTTATCCTTCCCCTCTTCCTTCTTTTCTTCTATAACAACCTTTTTCTCTTTATCCTTCCGTTCATTTCCACTCTTTAAAGTCACTACATTCACTTATTTTCTTAATTTTAGCTCAATGTTGCTAATTAAGTAACTAGATACTTTTAAAAGACAAACTTGGCAAGCTATCCAATTTGAATTTATAATTTGTGGAAAAAGTCTTGTTAATTTTGTAAAGATACTTTAGTACTTTGGAAATAAACCTCAGATATAGTGATGAATTTTATTATAAGATCCTTGATACTTAGCTTCCTTTCTTATTGTTATTGCTGTTGAAATCTGAATGGAGGACCTTGACCTAATTTTCCTAGATTATTCCATGACAAGTTAGGATGACTTCTCTGCCTCTAATTGTAGGTATTACAATAAGGGTTATTTTGAAGTCAATTTCCTATAAAATTTATTGGCTTAATCTACTGTCTCATATTCTTGGGCACCTAATGTTCATGATTAGGATGTTCACTACCACAAATGTCACAACTCATCATTTATGCCAATGGAGCTACCAAACCCATACGACTAATATTCTTGCTCAAATCTTTCAACTTTGCCTTTAATATTTCACCATATCAAAGTATGAATACTTCTTTATTTAGGTTTTAGCCTCAAATTCTCTCACTAGTAGTTATTCATGACAATATTTTTAATAAGCCCTTATAGCTCCTCAAAAGTTTTGATGTGGCTTCTTCTATCTCTCTTACATCTTATACAATGTCTCACTATCTAGTTATAGAAAGGAGAAGATGCTATTCTTAAGTCTTACTATCAGTGATGGAGGAAAGTACTTGATTAAAAGCTTCTCAGCGATCTGTTTCAAGTGGTAATGGATCTAAGAGACAAATAATTTATCTTGATTGAACAACCTTAGTCAAATATGATCCTCCAAAACTAAATTAAGCTTAAATGTATCATAGATCTCAAAAAAAAATTATAATGTGTATATTTAGATCCTGATCTAGTAGACCATTAAAATTATACAACTTATTGTACCTTCAAAAATCATATTGGACTATATCTTAAAATTATTTTCCTATACTTTTAGCCTAATTATGCTAGATTCAATCCTTATAAACGATGGTCTAGCATAATCCCTCATAGTACAATGTTCTACCTCTCTTGCCATTATGTCTAGTTATTGGAAACTTGAAAATGATAAATTTCTCTAACTTAAATTTAGAATTAAAGTCCTTCTGATTTTTGGATTTGGCTCAATAGCACTTTGGGACTACTTATAAGCCAAAGTATCTAAATCCTAAAATTCAACCAAAAAACACTTAATATTGGAAAGAACTTATAAAACAAATAATGCAAAAAGAAAAAAATGATTGGATTAATAAACATAAAATATTCCTAATATGTTGTGTATTCGATCAAAACTATGCTAAAGATTTCTAAACAAGTGCGACTGTCATTGATCCTATGAAAACTACAAGTAGTAGTACTTATTGTCCTTTATTATATAATGTAACAAAATAAATTATTGAAATAAAAGAAAATATTAACTAAACTAAAATTACTAATATGAAATAACAAATTAGAGTAATGAGTAAAAATGAAGTAATAAATTATAATCAAGATCTAGATGTAAATCCTCCTATAACTTTTTTATACTTGAATTATCATGATTTAATGATTAACCTAGTCTCTTAGCCCCGTGTTGCACCTATATTGACTTGGCAACTCCTCAATTATGGATATAATGGTTCATCTTGAAAACAAGGTCATAAACACAAGTCTATATTCTTTATATGGCAAACTCTCAAAGAAATGGAATAATCTAATGACTAATAAGATATGAGTCTATATTTGTCCTGTGTTCTAAATATGGGTTCATGTTCAACCTATGTTCATTAAGAATCATACTAAAACTTCTCTAACTTGGTTTTAACTTGCCCGAATTTGTTCTTCCTTTATTAGGAAGCTAAAACAAGGCTTGTAAACAAAATATCAGCCATATTAAGTACCAAATCATATAAAAAATTATCCAAACACATGCAAATTGCTCTAAAAATCATGTTAGGAGCATAACCTAATTAACATTTATCATTGAGCAAAGACTACTGTCCTAATAATAAGTTGAAAAAGTAAATATGAGTTCTATTGCTTATAATAGTACAATTAGAAGACTAATGTATTGAGAGGTATACACTAGGCTTAACATTGCCTTTGTAGTAAGTGTTATTGGAAGGGATTTGTTAAATCCTAGTAATAAACACTTTGTTGTAGTGAAGAAAGTGTTACATTATATGTATAATACTAGAGATTACATTCTAGTTTAGGGGACTGTAGACAACTTTGAGATCATTAGATATGCTAATGTTGACCTTAGTGGATATTCAATAATAAGAAGTCTATTACGTGTTATAAATTTTCATGTGAGATAGACGAAATGTCTCGTAGATCATCTCTAGGTAGTAAGTCCAGAAACTTCAACCATTTGGAAATATAGCTTATTTTGAGGTAGGAAAGCATTTTAAGTGTTTGATTCATAGGAGGTCTTAAGATTGATTATTCAGTTTCTAGGCCTCTCAAAATTTATTGTGATAACTTATCTATTTTATTCTTTTCTAAAAATACAAAGAAAAATGGTGGTACTAAGTATATTGAGCTTAAATACTTTAAGCTTCGAAGATGGGTTGATGGTAGTGATGTTTTTTATAAATATATTGTCATTAAAAACATGTTATTTGACCTACGGACTAAGAGACTTAGCCTTCTAAATTTTCATAGATATGTAAGTAATATAAGTATTATGTTATCTTTATTGTTTTGACATATAGAGAGTTTAGGACTGTTATACATGATATTATATGTGAACATTTGATTCTTTTTACCTCGAAATGTATTGTCTTCTTTTTAGAAATAAATGGTTTATACCTACTTGATATTTAGTCAATATCTCTTTATAGAATAAGCCATTTTTAGGAATACATCTTGTTTTGATTTAGGAATGCATGCTAAATGGTTGAAAAATTTCATTGGAGGGCTTAGGATTATTTGATTTTGTTTATAGGCCTATCGAAATTTATTGTATAACTTATTTTATTGTATTCTTTTCTAAAGATATAAAGAAAACTAGTGGTACTAAGTATAACAAGCTTAAGTACGTTAAGCTTCAAGGATGAGTTAATGATGTTGATGTATTGTATGAGTATATTGTCACTATAAATATGTTAGTTGACCCACTAACTAAGGGCTTAGATTTCTAGATTTTTATAGGCTTGCCAATAATATAATATTATGTTATCTTATCATGTTTTGATGTTGTGAGAGTTTGAGACTATTATGCTTAATGTTATATGTGAAAATACGATTCTTTTTACCTTAAAATATGTTGTATTCTTTTTAGAAGCAAATGGTTTATTCCACTATTAATCTTTATAGTCGATAACTCTTCATAAAATGTGCGCCATTTTGTTGGTGATTTATATCAATATAAGGTTAATGGTCTCTTTTAGGAATTATGGATATTTTGTTTTATATTGGGGTCTCATTTTAAAACTAGACTAATGTGGTTTACATAATTTATAACTTTACTAGTCATTGATGCATGTCTACACTAGTACTACACCAAAGGGTTTAGTTAGTAATTTGTTTATGCTTGTGATTAGAAGTTGTATCTTGATTATAACATGTTAACTACCATGGTTCATTAATTGAGATATTTTTCAAAGTTACATGCAAACTTATTAAATTTGTTATTTGAACAATTAGTGTTCTTTTCAAATATTTTTTTAAAAATCTTATTTAGTTTTACCTAAGTGGAGAATATTAAAATTTTTCTATGGGAATTACCAATAATTAGTCTCTCGTTTTAGAATTTAGTAAAAGACCTTGTAAACTCTTATTATATTTATGATTTTTTTACATGTTTAATTTTCTCTGTTTCTTTATTAGATGATATATGATTATTGTGTAAGATTCTTAAGACAATTTGGTAATAGAACCAAACCTCTGACTAATTATCGCATATCTCTCTTATCATCTTATATTCTTATATATAAGTCATTCATAAAAAATTATATTTATCTCATTTATAATCTATCGTAAATTTGTGCGAGAGTTAAAAGAAGAGCATATATTTTCTAATTTTACAAATATTCCAAAAACTGAATTCTAATCCATGTATTTTTAACATCATTTTAGCATGTATGTATCAATTATTATACATAACATTAAATAATCCGATAATCGATTCCGTGTTATATGTCAAATTCTGTATGGTTGACATTTTGATGTCTATTACGTGACTTACACGCATGGTATTTTGTCCAAGGGAAAGGTCCAGTTGAAAAGGTTGTTCGAGAAATATTCCCAGCCATCAAACCAATTGTTTCACCAATGTTGGCTTGTCGGCAAACTTGTTGAACTTTTCAAAGTATCTTAATTTCTACTGGAAATGTATGTTTTACCAACAATCTAAGCTATCTGATCAGATGGTGAATTTATACTAAGCCATATTCTTCACGTCAACGTATTGGAAGTCCAGATCCCCATGAGTTGGTGTGTGCGTACCATGTTTCTTTCTCTCTCTATATCAATCTTTCTCCGTTCTTGAAGCGAAATTGACCTCAACAAAAACCATGAAACAGGCAAGGTAAGAACCAAGAGACCACATAGACTGACAGACACCAAAGTACTACTTATGCTTTGCTTAGGCAAGAAACAGCGGGACCCGAACGCTGATCTGGGAATCTATTGGTATGGGAAGAGCACATGGTATACATGCCACGTGTCCATGCATGCTGAAAGTAGACGGTGGTAGGGAGGTGTTGTGTATGTGGCTCATATATTGGTAAAGGAGAAAGTGCTGGAGCGGAGTAGACTGTAAGCCCAACAGTAATGGATTGATGGTTTCAGGAGTTGTCTGTAAGACGTCGTATGGACATACGGGTGACATGGCAACGTGGTGATGTATTCTGTTGTAACTATGCAGCAGTTTTAGGGTTTTATACAAAACCTAATGTACCCTATTTTGTACATGTTCAATAATATGAAAAGTAGCTGCTTCACTCTCAAAGACATAGGAAACACACATTTCCAAACCTCGTTAAATTACGTGTTCATCTTTCTTTAATCTCTTTTACTGTTAACTTCTCAACAACTCGTATCAGAGAGTGCGGTTGAGATGGCAATGAATCCTATTGCGAAGTTCGACATGACGAAGTTTGATGGAACTGGAAACTTCAGGTTATGGCACGATGGGTGAAGGATTTGTTGGCACAGTAAGGGATTTTGAAGGCGTTGTGTGATAGAAAACTATGAGTCCATGGATGATTTGGACTAGGAAGAACTACAGGCGAGAGCGGTAGGTACAATTTGTTTGTGTTTAGCAGATGAGGTTATGTATCATGTGATGAACGTATCATCTCTGGTAGAGGTTTGGCAGAAACTAGAATCTCGTTACATGGCAAAATCACTCATTAACAAGCTGTATCTGAAGCAGAAGCTGTATGGGCTAAAGATGTTGGAAGGAGCAGACCTTGTACAACATATCAACATCTTCAATCAATTAGTTTCGAATCTGTTAAGGCTAAATGTAAAGATTGAAGATGAAGATCAAGCCATGATACTACTATGTTCGTTAACTCCCTCATGAACATATGGTGACTACACTTTTAGGATCATGGGAGGAAGGAGAACAAAGATGGCTCGAGAAAATGACATTCAAGGTCTAAGTCCGTAGGATAAAAGGGTTGCGGTATCACTCATGCAAGCAAATAGGCCATTTTAAAAGAGGCTATCTAAACAGGGAGCAGCAGAATGACGAGAAAAAGGGAAAAGGCAAAGATGCCGAAAATTCTACCAACGTAATACAGAGGGATGACTCAGAATGCAGTGATGGAGACATGCTGTTAGCCCAAAAAAAAATTTTTTAAGGTTAAGCATGAGTAGATTATTTAAGTAAGTTAAGATAAGCATGAATTGAATTGAGATTGATTAACATGTGATAGTATTAAAGATGTTAGGTGAGGAATTAATGAAATTTAATATGT